>OY986046.1:37862975-38312975 GCA_963920215.1 Nineta flava
CGTGAAATCACGCTTCGCGAATCACTTCGCTTTGGATAGCTAACCATTATCATTGGCCAACGCTTCGCGTTGGCTAACTTACGGTTCACTTTAGCTTACGTTTCGCGTTGGTAAAAGCTTTGCTTTTACCTACCACTTCCTATTAACTAACACTTCGCGTTGGCTAACTTACGGTTCGCTTTAGCTTACGTTTCGCCTTGGTTAACGCTTTGCGTTGTTTAACGATTGTCGTAAAATTACGCTTCGCAAATTACCCATGCTTCACTTTGAATAACTAACGCTTCTCACTAACCAACGCTTCGCGTTGGCTATCTTACGATTCGCTTTGGCTTTCGTTTCACTTTGCGTTTACTAACACTTCCTATTGACTAACGCTTCACATTGACCAACGCTTTGCGTTGGCTGACTTACGGCTCGCTTAAGCTTACGATTCGCGTTGGTTAACGCTTTGCGTTGATTAACGATCGTGTGAAATCACGCTTCGCGAATCACCGACGCTTCGCTTTGAATAACTAACGATTCTCATTAACCAACGCTTCGCGTTGCCTGACTTACGGTTCGCTTTAGCTTACGTTTCGCGTCGATTTACTAACGCTTCGCGTTGACCTGACACTTCCCATTGACTAACGCTTCTGATTGACCAACGCTTCGCGTTGGTTAACGCTTTGCGTTACCAACGTTTCGCTATGAATAATTTTCGTTTCGCATTAACCAACGCTTCGCGTTGGCTAACTTACGGTTCGCTCTAGCGACCGTTTCGCGATGGTAAACGCTTTGCGTTTACTAACGCCTCGCGTTGATTTAATAACGTTTCGCGTTGATTTAACACTTCCTATTGACTAACGATTCTCATTGACCAACGCTTCGCGTTGGCTGACTTACGGCTCGCTTGAACTTACAGTTCGCGTTGGTAAACGCTTTGCGTTGATATACTAGCGCTTCGCGTTAACTTCCTTTCGCTCAGCGTTAACTTGCTTACGCTCCGCGTTACCTTCCTCTCGTAATCTAGTGCTGTATATAGACTGACGCTTCGCGTCAGCTAACTCTTTGCGTAATATAACTTACGCGTGCTTTCGCTTCGCGTTAATTATCGCTACGATTTAACTAACTTTTCACGTTTACTTTAAGCATTAACGCTTCGCGTTGAATCACAAACGATTCGCTTTGAATAACTATCGCTTCACATTGACCAACGCTTCGCGTTGGCTGACTTACGGTTCGCTTTAGCTTACGTTTACCGTTGGTTAACGCTTTGCGTTTACCATTCGTTTAGCGTTGGTTAACGCTTTGCGTTTACCAACGCTTTCCGTTGATTTACTAAAGCTCAGCGTTGACTTACTTATCAAGTCGCCTAACGGCTCGCGTTGATTAACTCAATTATATAACTCAATATTTAAATATATAAAAATCGCAAGAACATTAATATAAATTTTTTTAAATGCAAGAACATTTTTACTGTTTCAATATTAATTATTAACTCAAAACAAACATTTACAAATAATTCATATTTTATAAACATTGAATAGCAGAAATATTAACAATTCAAACATTGATATACAACTCAGTATATACTGGGTATTCAAACAATTAACTCAGTTAGTTGTTACATTACTTGTATATTTACATATACAGGGTATACAAATAGTATGTATAGTTGTAATGTATACCTACGGGTCCATGGTGACCATGCCTTCATTCGCCTGTCAATTGTATTTCTCATTTTTTTCATCTTTGAGGACAAATTTTGAGAAAACTGTTGTGTTTATGAAAAAAGTTTCAAACAAAAGTTGTTTATTTTAAAAAGAAGAAGATTTTATGTTTAAAAATTTTTTTTCTATCTCCTATGGTGTCAAAGATATAATTTTTCCCCCCTAGCGGGGGGAAACACGTTCCGATTTTGCCCATTAACGAACTTGACCTTACTTTTTTGGTCTAGAACACACACACAAATTTTCAGCCCGTTATCTCTTTTCGTTTTTGAGTTATCCGCTTCACAGACGGACAGACGGACAGAAGGACAGACGGACGGACATGTGAAAAAGGCCGAATTAGGCCATTTTATGAATACCTTGGTGAAGCATTTTTGTCAAGGATTAATATTTACAAGCGTTACAAAGTCGGGACTAAACTTAATATACCTTGTATATTTACAAATATACTGGGTATAACAATACTATTTGATGTATGTTATGTTTGCACAAATTTTGAGAAAACGGTTGACTTTATGAAAAAAGTTTTGGCACAAAAGTTGTTTATTTTAAAGAGAAGAAGATTTTTTGTTAACAAATTTTTTTTCTATCTCCTACGGTTTCAAAAACATAATTTTTCCCCCCTGGCCGGGGGAAACACGTTCCGATTTTGCCCATTAACGAACATAACCTTACTTTTTTGGTCTAGAACACACACAAAAATTTTCAGCTCGTTATCTCTTTTCGTTCTTCAGTTATCGTGTTCACAGACGGACGGACAGACGAATAAGGCCATATTAGGCAATTCTATGAATACTTTTGTGAAGCATTTTTGTCAAGGATTAATATTTTCAAGCGTTACAAAGACGGGGCTAAACTTAATATACCTTGTATATTTACATATACAGGGTATAAAAATAGTATGTATAGTTGTAATGTATACCTACGGGTCCATGGAGACCATGCCTTCATTCGCCTGTCAATTGTATTTCTCATTTTTTTCATTTTTGAGGACAAATTTTGAGAAAACTGTTGAGTTTATGAAAAAAGTTTTCAAACAAAAGTTGTTTATTTTAAAGAGAAGAAGATTTTTTGTTTTCATAATTTTTTTCTATCTCCTATGGTTTCAAAAATATAATTTTTCCCCCCTAGCGAGGGGAAACACGTTCCGATTTTGCCCATTATCGAACTTAACCTTACTTTTTTGGTCTAGAACACACACAAAAATTTTCAGCTCGTCATCTCTTTTCGTTCTTCAGTTATCGTGTTCACAGACGGACGGACAGACGAATAAGGCCATATTAGGCCATTTTATGAATACTTTTGTGAAGCATTTTTGTCAAGGATTAATATTTTCAAGCGTTACAAAGACGGGGCTAAACTTAATATACCTTGTATATTTATATTTACAGGGTATAAAAATAGTATGTATAGTTGTAATGTATACCTACGGGTCCATGGAGACCATGCCTTCATTCGCCTGTCAATTGTATTTCTCATTTTTTTCATCTTTGAGGACAAATTTTGAGAAAACTGTTGAGTTTATGAAAAAAGTTTTCAAACAAAAGTTGTTTATTTTAAAGAGAAGAAGATTTTTTGTTTTCAAAATTTTTTTCTATCTCCTTTGGTTTCAAAGATATAATTTTTCCCCCCTAGCGAGGGGAAACACGTTCCGATTTTGCCCATTAACGAACTTGACCTTACTTTTTTGGTCTAGAACACACACAAAAATTTTCAACTCGTTATCTCTTTTCGTTTTTGAGTTATCCGCTTCACAGACGGACAGACGGACAGACGGACAGAAGAACAGACGGACGGACATGTGAAAAAGGCCGAATTAGGCCATTTTATGAATACTTTGGTGATGCATTTTTGTCAAGGATGAATATTTTCATGCGTTACAAAGTCGGGACTAAACTTAATATACCTTGTATATTTACAAATATACTGGGTATAAAAACGGATCAAAAAAATGTTTTATAAAAAAATGCATTAAAAATTTTAACTAAAAAAAAAAATTTTTACAAAAAAAAAACACATTGCATGTAAAAAAAACTGAAAATCTGCTATGAAAAAATGCACAAAAAATAAAAAAAATAAAAAATGGATCAAAAAAATTTAAAAAAAATGCACTAAAAATTTCACTCCAAAAAAAAAAAATTTTTACAAAAAAAAACCAAATTGCATGTAAAAAAAATTGAAAATCTGCTGTGAAAAAAACGGATCAAAAAAATGTTTTATAAAAAAATGCATTAAAAATTTTAACTCAAAAAAAAAAAATTTTTACAAAAAAAAAAAACACATTGCAAAACTGAAAATCTGCTGTGAAAAAATGCACTAAAAATTTAAAAAAAAAAAAAACGGATACAAAAAATGTATTATAAAAAAATGCACTAAAAATTAAAAAATAATTCTTTTACAATTCCCGACTTCAAAAAAGAGGATGGTTCTCAATTCGTCTGTATTTTTTTTTATTGTGTGTTACCTCAGAACTTTTTTCTAGATGAACCGATTTTGATGACTTTTTTTGTTATTAGATAGCTGGTATTAGGTACTCATTTCCACACCACCTACTGAGGTAGGTGGTGCGGAATTGGCACGTTTTTTTTTACGTGGTCTCCCCCGTAGGCCTAAATCCACGTTTATTTGAAGATAATACATCTATTATCTACTTAGAGTCAGCGAAGCGGGTGGGTATAAGCTAGTTATTTCTATAATACCACGTTTGATTTGACGATAAAGCCATTAGGCACCGGAACTCCGGATTAAAACATAGCATCCTAGCCGTATTTGAAATTGTACTATGGTCAAAAAGATTTGAACGGTATATCCCGCGTTCCAATTGCGCTACTTGAGGTGTATTATGTGTGGTCAACATTGTCGGAAGCCAGATTTCGTAGCCTCGTCATTTCGGTCAAAGATTTGTGGTCGTGTGGTTTATTTAATAATTTGTTGGCGTCCAAATCAGATAAAGCTATGCCTTCCAAACTTTTGACACGACTTAGAGCAACATATATTTGTCCTTTTGCAAAGTTTTTTTTACCAAGGTCGATCACAGCTCTTTCGAGGGTGGTACCTTGTAGTTTGTGGACGGTAACCGCCCAGCTTAATATTAGAGGCAGCATACGGCGCTCCACATCTCCGTAACCCTTTATTGCCTGAAACGTAGTACTTGATGGAGCTATGGGTATGCAACCATCACTATCTTTTAGCCTAAGACCAATAGTTTCGTCATCAAATTTAATGTACACGGCTTCTGGTAGCTCTCCATCCTCCAGTTGATCTCTCCTCAAGGCCGGCCATTTGATTTTTTTTATTATACCCATAGCTCCATTCACTAGGCCGTCAGAGACGGCGATATTGCGTCTCAACATCACTCGGGATTCGACGCCAATTTTTATCGATGACAGAAGACCACCACAGTTATTGACGTATTTAGGAATTACGTTCTCTGGCGGTTTTCTACCATATGTCGGTACTTCGCGAGACTTATCCACTGCGTTGATTTGATAGGTTCGGTGCAGCTTTGCATTTTCTTTGCTCATTTTGTCGTTGTAATCGTCGACTGGCCTGACCGTAGGAAAAATACGAAGGGCGACCCCATCCGCAAATTCACCATTTAAAGGCACGTGCCGGCGCTCACATAGTAATTCCAGCTGAGGCGTCGTCAATTCACCTACCCGTAAGCTATTCAATAAATCGATGAATTCGGTATCATTGCGCTGTCGCATGTTTATGGTCAGTTCACAGAAGGAAAACTGATGCCATAAATTGACTTCTACTGATAACCGCGACGGCTGCAGAAAACACCAATTCCCTTTCACCGGAGGAAGCTGAAATATATCACCAAATGCCAAAATGTTTACTCCACCGAATAACTTCTCGTTATTTTTGTATTCTTGAAGTCTTAGGTAAATTATTCTTAAGTTCTCATAGGAGACCATAGAAATTTCGTCTATGATTGGCCAATTTATATAGCGCCACTTACGCCTTTCATTCTCGAGTCTTTGACCTGTAATTTTTTTGTAAGTTATAGTAAATTTTTTTTCAAAAGGAAGCAAAAAAATACTATGTAGCGTTTTGCCAAAAATTTGCGAGCGGCAACCCCGGTTAACGAACCAACTTCCACAAAGTTAGGCTTCAGTAGTATATCAACTGTTGGTGCGTAACAACGCTTAATATGCTCCACGATTAATTTCAGCAGAAATGTTTTCCCACTACCTGCACCGCCCATGATAAAAAGTAACAGCTTACTTTCGTCTCTATGCAAATCGTTTTCGATTGCCGTTGAAACTTTCTGAAATAAATCCCTCTGTTGGATATTTAATCCTCGAATGCTTCCTAGGAACATTTCATCTGACATGACGGCTCGTTCATCCATGTCTTCACAAAAGTTATCATCGTCATGTACAATTTGTTCACCAACACATAATTGGGAGCATTGTCACCATCGGTTTCACGCGCAGCATTAAGTGCGGTAGCTTGCGCAATAGCCTGTTGAATAATTAGCTCAGTATGAGCAAATTGTTCTGCGCCGACGTTACCTTGCAACGGGCGAAGATCTATTTGGCGTCTTAGAAAACAAACTTCAGCGGTTTCATTTTCAAACAGTAACTCGCCTTCATTACGAAATGGTATGTGGCATACTATTAAACCGTAATAATATGCTTCTTTGTCACTATTAATTGTATAATAGCGGGTACGTAATACTGCCGATCTATTTCTTACGCGCATTCTCGTATTGTCCTGCAATCTGATATACCTCACCGGCGAGATATCTTCGTCTCTCAGTTCAGCATGCCCATTGTCCTCTGACCATGTCGCGTTAGAGACGGTATCAAAACGGACGGCAAATTCAGCAAGGCTTAAATTCTCCAGCTCGTTTGGGCGTAATACATATCGATCAAAAATATTATTGTAAATACCGGTTTCATCACTGTCAAATCTCAGAAGTCTGAAACGTTCCTCCGGTCTGCAGCTATTTACAAAAACAGTCTTTCGCGATGACATTTTTAAGGGCAAATGACATAATCTGTATGCGCATTCGGGCGCACTCACCAAGCGTTGATTTAAAATAGTCATTGTCACTGAAAACAGTTGTTTCAAAACATCACCACCTTGTCTCTTAGCATTCGAAATAGCGTTTCGAACTACATCACCTGTATCATGTGGTTCGCATTTACTCGCATATTTTGCGACGTAGTAGGCCACAGCGGTGACATTACCACATGGTTATACGTCAATATTTCCCTTCCATAGACTTAAAAGAACTGCATTGTAATTGTTTACCATGGTTTCATTTGACGATCGTTTCAGTAAACAGAATCGTCCATTATTAGCAAGTGCTTCATCTGGCCCGAGACAAACGGTGTTTTCACTTTCTGGCTTTGGAAAATCAAATCGACAACCATCAGATTGGCGATTTTTTTTGCATGTCGCAGTGTGTTTATGAATCTGCATATCCTCGACTAATTTGCGCAACATAGGGTCATTAGGAATTAATGAACATGAAACCACTCTTTCAATTACGGCAATTCCTTCTGGAGTAGAGAAATCCGGAACATTACTACACCAAACTAACATATGCAGATGTGGGCTTCCGCGGTTTTGAAACTCCACTCGGTACCAAAAGTCTACAATAGGACCACCCAAGCAATCTTTATTTGTCTTTAAGAAACGAATGAGAGCGTTAACACGCACTGTGAACTGTCGTGCTAACACTACCGGATGTTTTTGCACTAGATTCAAGCGCTCCGGGAATGACAGGCGATCGACGTCATCGATGTCACGTCCATCGGTGATTAGCAACGCTTTTATCATGTCTGACCAATTTAAATCATTGCATGAAAATGTTAAAAACCATGTGGGGGGCCCCAAAGTTCTAACCATTGCAATCAATTCAGAGCAACATTTCCGCCAATATGATGCCGATCCTCGAATATTTCTCATAGTGAGATGCATATTATCCACAAGTCCCTGTGGTGTTCGCTCTCCATGACCTTGTCGCATCCTACAAGATACAGATACGCTTGATTTCGCACGAAAGTATTCAACAATGGAGAGAGCATAAAATAAATAATCATTTCTGTTGAATCTCTTGTCAACACTCATTACCCGGTATTGGAAGTAATCAAGGGGGGTACACGCATTTTCTCTTTCCTCGCCAAAGCCATTCTTGCCATTTGGAAAAAGAAAATACCAACACAATTCCTCCATACGGCGTTCCCGCTCCAATTTCAAGGGTGGTGCGGTTTTCCTTGTGATTGCGGCCAATCTCATTATGTCATCGGTAGAAGATCTATTCATATTAACAACACTTTCTAAATTAGATACATTATCGTCTATGTTTTGGAGCATAGTTGTAGATTCGACATAAATGTTGCCCAAGGAATTATGGACTGGTAATGATAGTTGTGTTGTTGTTTGGGGGGGGGGGGAATACTAGTTTGTATTATTGGTTGGAGGGAATCGTTTGGTTTAAACGTTGGCCTCTCTATCCTTACTGTTGTCGATTGTTCCAATATGGCCGATTGTATTTGGGTGTCTAGAGTTATAACTAATGCTGTTAATGAGAACACATTAAGATTATCCCGAAAGTTTCCTTCTGGCACTTTATTTGGCGACACAAATAAATTGCGATGTAAAATAGCATGCAAATCGTCCAGTTCACTGAATCGCATACAACAAGCGGTATCATTTATGGGAGCGGAAATCCCCTTGGGACCACGCGAATGAGAGTCAAACAAAAAGTAAGTTTGATTATCGGGTAAAGTTCTGCAATGTACTGCTATCGAGATGGCGTTTACTGTAAGTATCCCATTGAAGTGTTCTCTGAAAAAACTTACTAGTGCATTTTTTAAGTTAGGGAATCCATCGGTAGTGTTGTCATTGTCAATGTGACCATTACAATTGGTTTCCTCAAGTACTGTGATCACTAAATTTTGTTAATTATATATAAGACTTGGACTAAGATCTGTTACAGCAAGGTACTCAGGGTTTACCTCGCCGGGCGCAAGATTATCTCTAGCAGCGATGCAGTTATTATAGTATTTATCGCCAATGATTACAATGTAATCGATATCACTTTTGGCCCACTTGTTTGGATCTAATACACTAAATGCTGCACAAGCAGCAGCCGCTATCCCAGTACATTGCTTACCCCGAGATAAATTAAATCGTAAATCACCTTGATTAAATGATCCGCGTAATATTGCCTTGTTGTCATTTAAAGTGACATAATGTTGTATTGAAGTAGTTTCAGAAGCAACACCATCCTGTTCAGGAATAGAATTTTCAGCTACTTGAACTATATGAGGAATGTTCAAGGTAGTTTCAAAATGCACCTGAACATCTCTGTAAAGATGGTTATTAGAAATTAACCAAGTTAACGCTCGATTCAGTCTTTGTATATCCACGACAAATTCTTTTGAAGATGAAAGGTTTTCGAGATTTTCTACAACCAAAATTAAACTAGCTTGATGTGGTGTCAGTGGTAACAGTTCAGCTACTACCACAACATCCTTTGCAAATAAAATGACCTTCCCTTTACACCAATTTTGACAGAAACGGTTATTAAGTTTAACAATCTTTAAAAACGGCACGATGCGACTTAAAAATCGTTCTTCAGCGCTTGTCAAATTGGCTAATTCTGGCGGTACTTCTGCGGGTATCATTTTATTCCAATATGCAGTTGTTGGAATTTTTCTTTTTCTAATATTTTTATTACAGCGCGAGCATGTAGTTATTGTACCTAAAGCAATCAGTTCTTCAGGTAATAGTGCACTATACATATCTACTCGTAAATTGAAACGCTGTTGTGGATAAAGAGTTCTTTTACAAACGGCGCATGGCACATCAGCGAAAATAGTAATAGCCGTTTCAAAACATTGTTCATTTGCAATGTCCCTACAAATATGACTGGCTTGTCGCATTCTACTAAGTCGAACTGAACAAGCTTCAGGTGTATCGTTTGATATGCGATCATGAATCAATTCGAGAAGGTTGACACGTTGCTCTTCCGTCTCATTCGGAAGATGACCATGGATCAAGCCAAGACGGTGGCCATGTTGCTCTTCCATCTCATTCAATAGGCGATCATGGATCAAAGCCAAGACGGTGGGCACGTTGCTCCTCGGTCTCATTCGATAGGCGATCATGGATCAAGCCAAGACGGTGGGCATGTTGCTCTTCAGTCTCATTCGATAGGCGATCATGGATAAAGCCAAGACGGTGGGCACGCTGCTCCTCGGTCTCATTCGATAGGCGATCATGGATCAAGCCAAGACGGTGGGCATGTTGCACTTCAGTCTCATTCGATAGACGGTCGTGGATCAAGTCGAGGCGGTTGGCTTGTTGCTCTTCCGTCTCATTCGATAGACGATCATGGATCAAGCCAAGACGGTGGTCACGTTGCTCCTCGGTCTCATTGGATAGGCGATCATGGATCAAGCCAAGACGATGGACACGGTGCTCCTCGGTCTCATTCGATAGACGGACGTGGATCAACCTGAGGCGGTGGGCATGTTGCTCTTCCGTCTCATTCGATAGTCGATCGTGGATCAAGTCGAGACGGTGAGTACGCTTTTCGATATTCTCCCTGTTCAAAACTTTTATACTGTAAGCCCGCATTTTCGAAAGCCTATTTTTGCGTTCTTCACAAGTCTCTTTTGAAATGGCCCTTGAGACAGATTTGCTAATTTGAGATAGGCGTTTCTCCCTTTGTTCGTTTGTCTCATTTAAACGACGCTGTCTCTTTTGAGCAGCGCGTTTAGTAGGTCTACCCATATTCGCTTTCGATAAATAAGTTAGCGAACGCAAGATTCAATAAAAAGCAAGGAAAAATAATTATTTTTTAAAATGACTTCAAAAATAATTTTTACAAAAAAAAAAACCGATCTGAAAAAAATAAACTATAAAAAAATGCACTTAAAAGTTAAAAATAAAAAAAAATTTTCAAAAAGAAGGATCCAAAAAAATCTGCTAAGAAATAAAATTGCACTATTTAACTTTTGTTATAGTGCACTATTTTTATAAAAAAATTAAAAAAAACCACTCCAAAAAAAAATTTAAAAAAAAAAGGTACTAAAGAAAACTGCTCTGAAAAAATTCACTAAAAAGTAAAAAATAATTGCGTTAATTATTTACTTCGATTTACTTATAAATTACAATTTTTCAAGTCAATTATTATTATTTTTGGAGTTGGTGCCAACCGCCTCTGCTGTATTGTGGTCGATTATGAAATGCTCATATGTAATTAAATGTAATATGCAATTAATTGTAATATGTAATTAAATAATAAGTGCCGATATGTAATCAAATTTTTACTTACATGTAGCTCGCCAGTTCCTTAATACAAGTATGTTAACAGGTTTGTTAAATAAAAAAAATATTAACATTAAATGTTTAATGCTCAGAATTCCGAAGAATAATGTTCTATATTAAATTTGTACAATGAATTTATAATATTTAATCACATGTAAGGTATTAATACCAATAGTATTACAGAAATATACAAGGCCACACCATTTGTGTTTGTCGTTTGATTTTGTCAAAATATTTTTTATAGTTAATTGAATTTTCCTAAAAGCATATAATAAATAATAATAAAAAATTTTTGTTACAAAAAACAAAATTAACAAATTTTGTATTATTATTACTATATATATATAAATGTATTATATATATATATATATATACCAACAACATTTAAAATTTAGCGATTTTTTTTTATTAAAATGATGTATATCTAAATTGAATATAAATAATAAATATTAAAATATTATATAATAAATGTTTTATTATATTTGAATAATATTTATAACATTCGATAAACTTTTAAATATGAAACATTTTATGGCATGACAGATGTTTGGCCGTATACAGAAACGGTTTACATAGAGTTATAATTATTATTAGTTATAATACTGTTAGGATGATTAAATTTGATGATCGACCTCAGTAAGATGGATAAGGGATGTTTTATCATGAGCCAAAAATAACATAACAAATTTATCATCACAATTTATATATTTTTATATAAATGTAAAATAAATCCAATTCCAAATGCACATATGACATCCAATAAACACTTGAGTTTTGAGTTTTGCAGGGTGAAAATTTATCGAGCCTATTGTTCAACCTATTCATTAATGATATGGAAAAATCATTTCGAGACGGTAACATGATAGGAATCAGTGCAGATCATCTTCATGATATACTGTTATTAATGTACGCCGATGATGCAGTTATATTTGGATACTCACCTGCTGATATTCAGAAAAAATTAAATCACCTCAAAACATATTGCGAACATAATAAATTAACATTGAACCCAAACAAAACAAAACTATTGATATTTAGAAACTCAGCTAAATGCAAGAAAATGCCAACTTTCAAGTATGGGAGTGACGTCATTGAAGTGTGCAACGAATATAACTACCTTGGTGTTAAATTCTCATGCTCGGGTAAATACAGGAAAGCAACGGAAGAAATGATATCCAAAGCTAAACTAGCATCTGGCCGTGTTCGACATATTCTCTCGGATTTAAAATCTGATACATGGGAAGCAAAGATGAGATTATACGACTCAATTGTCACAACAACATTAACGTATGCAGGAGAAATATGGGCACCCAACAACTTGGAACAAATTGAAACTGTGCAACTACAATTCTTGAAAAAATTACTTGGTATAAAAAGAAATACCCCAAACTTCATGGTCAGACTGGAGACAAACAAAGTTCATTTAGCACTCAGTATTTTTCAGAAGATGTTACGCTGGTACACTTATTGAAACAGCCAAAAAGTCGAAATATTAAAAAGTGCTATAATAAACTCTTTACAAATGATGGAAACGCTGAACACGTTAGAAGAAACAATTGGTGTACAAACTTAAAATCAATGATGTGTGAAATTGATCCGTTAGAAATTTGGAATTCACAAGATATAGCAAGGATTAAAGAAACGGAACTTGTAATGATGTACGAAATGCATCTAAAAAATAAAGATTTGAGTAGGCTTGAACAACCGAATTACAGTGAACACTACAAATTCTTATATCCAAATTATGTAATTCATAAAAGCTACTTGTCATATAGATGCAACTTTTCGTAGCAACGAGTTATATGTCAAATTCGCACAACAAGCCAATTGTGCTTTGAAATTTATCTAGGGAACTTCAACAATGTGTTGAATATAAATAGCGTGTGTTCTATGTGTAATTGTAATGAGCTTGAAGGGATTTATCACTTTTACATTAAATGCCCAATTTATAAGGATAAAAGGAAAATATACTTGGCAAAACATTTAAACAATGTTTGTGTAGAGAACTATTTTATAGAAATTTTCCACATTAAAACCCTAAATCATTTGAATGACATATATAATTACACAGTAAGTGCCTTTCAACTTCGAAGACAAATTTTAGAAGAATTTCAATAACTATATTTTCTGATTTTATGTTTATATTATGTTTATGTTTATGTATTTTTATGTTTATATTATTTTGTAGTTATATTGTCGAGTGGGCGTCGTAATTCACGTCCAAAAAATATTTCCGCGGGGCTTACTCCTATGATCTCATGTACGGAGTTATTTAAGCTAAAAGATATTTTCTAAAGAAATGTATCCCACTTATTGTGTGTAGACGCTGTGGTTTTAATCAGAATTTTTAGGTTGTTGACTAGATTACGGTTCACTCTTTCCGAAGCATTTGAAGCCGGACGATAAGTCGAAGTGAATATCTGCTTGATTCCAAATCCGATACAGTGACCTTTAAAAGCTTCACTTTTGAAAGTTTTATGGTTGTCACTGATCAAATTTTTGCAGATACCAAATCGACTCCAAACTGCTTCAAGCTTCTTCAAAGTGCAAGAGGCCGTATTTCTAGTCAACGCAAACAATTCAACCCATTTAGAAAAGCCGTCCACCAATACTAACACATATTGATTCCGGTTGTTAGTTACTTTTAATGGTCCAACATGGTCAATATAGACGTGGCTAAAAATTCCGTCGGGAATTTCAGAAATCATTCCTGGTCTTATGTTTCTATTGTAGGGTTTACATTTCTGACATGCGTCGCAGGATTTCACGTAATCTTGTATTTCTTGGTACATGTTTGGAAACCACCATTTTCATGCGACCAAATTGTAAGTTTTGGTACATCCTGGGTGAGTTTCGGCGTCGTGATTGTAAAAAATGATCATCTTTCGTATGTTGTGGGGTATGTAAATACGACGATGCTTTCTTTTACCCACTACCCGTATCAAATACCCATCGCACCTCGTATCTATTCACATGTTTTCCAGAAGTGATCTGTTGGTACATGCCACGAGAAAATTTGTCGGATTTCTGATGATCGCGTAGTTTGGTAAAAACTTCGGGTATCTCTTGTAAAACATTCATAGTTGGGGTAATTATGAAGATCATCTTCATGGTCTTCAGATAAAAGGCGTGACAAGCTATCTGACACTATGTTGGTTTTGCCGTCTATGTGTTTCAAATCGATGTTATATTTAGATATATCAAGTGCCCACCTAGCTGCTTTCCCAAATTTCTTTTGAGTTGTTGCCAGCCAGGAAACACTCTGAGAATCCACTTCAGCCCTGATAGGATGACCAATGATAAAGTCATGGAAACGCCTAAGTGAAATTAGCAGGGAATATAACTCGCGTTCGTGAATCGAATATTTTTTTTCCGTGTCAGAGAACTTTCTGCTAGTAAATGCGACAGGCCTTAACCCATTTTTGGTTTTTTGACGCAGTACTCCGGCGCTCGCGATATCACTAGCATCAGTTCTAAGAATGAATGGCTTGGACCAGTCAGGAAATTTCAGTGTGACGGTTGTGGTAATAGCTCGTTTCAAGGCTTCAAACGATTCAATTTCTTCGGCACCCATAAGCAATTTTACTCCCTTTCGTTTTAAATTATTTAAGGGGGCTGCCAATTTAGAAAAATTTGGGATGAATCTAGAAAAAAAACCGATCAAGCCTATAAAACTTCGTACCTGTTTCAAATTTTTTGGTATTGGTATATGTTGTATTGTCAATACTTTTTCCTCATCCACTGAAATTCCCTCATTGGATATAACAAAACCCAAGAAACGTAGCTTAGATTTCATTAACAGAAGTTTGTCGGGGCTAATTGTAAGTCCGATATTACCTAGACGGGTACACACTTCTTTGAGAAGTTCTAGGTGAGTTTCCAGGTCTTTTGAATGTATTAGTAGGTCGTCGAAATATGGCACTACTCCCTTGTGCTGAAGGTCCCCAAATTGCTCCATCATAGTTCTATTTAAAGCGGCAGGCGAGGTGCAGGTACAAATGGTACTCGCGTGAAATGATAAGTACCATATTGACACACGAAGCCGCTGTATTTTCGCGACGACTTTTCAATAGAAAGCTGATAGTATGCCTGATTCAAATCTAAAATGCTGAAGATCTTGCTTCCATTCAAGGTCATAAACATGTCCTCTGCTTTAGGGGTGGGAAAATGATCCATTAAAATTTGCTTGTTGATTGCCCTGTAATCAATAATTAAACGAGGCTTTTTATTCAGTTTAATTAATACAAAAGCTGGCGAAGTGTATCGGGTATCGCTCTTTTCAATGACATTCTTTTGCAAAAGGTCCTGCGAAATATCTTGCAATATTTTAGCTCTTGGCGGATTCATGATATATGGAGCTTTTCTGATCGGAGTAGAATCCTTGAGTTGAATGTTCATTGGAAAACGGTCAGTGAACCCGATTTAATCCGTCAATACATGGGCGTATTTAATTTTTAAATGGTCCATTTTCATTTGCTGATCATCAGATAATACAACAGATTTTTCTTCCAACATGTTTATTTGAGCAAACTCCAAGCGATCACTCTGTATAAAAGGAACCTATAAATGAGAGTAAGGGAAAGATAAATATTTATCCGGTATATTGATTATGGCTTTTAATTGGTGAAGTCCATGATAACCAATAATTGCCGGTACACTTAAATTTCGAACGACTAGAAATTTTATCCTCCAGGAAAGGTTCGATAGACTTATACAAAGTTCTATTTCTTTTCGAACCCTTTCTAAAGAAATATTTCCCATCACTATTGTTTTATTTGTTTTTAAAACACTAATCCTATTAGCACACTTTTGATTAAGTATATCAAAACACTCACCACTTATAAAATTAGATGTAGAACCGGTGTCTAATAATACCCTAATTGGTACGTTATGTATATTAGCTTCAACGAATGGTAGATGTTTTTCATTGTGTTGAAGATGATCTAGTTTCAATTTTTTCCATTGCCTGTAAATACAATATGACGGCAGTTGTACCGCCAAGCAATGGAACCAATTCAGTTTTTTTGAAATTTGACCGTTTTTGATGATTGCTGAAGGTGTAGTGGAACATCTGTTGGAACTCTACTTCGTGCTTCTTCCAGGAGTTTTCGTTTCTGGAGCTGTAATTGGGCCATCGAAATTAGACCCGCCTTTGTGGTAGGTAAGTTGTCGAAATTTATACATTCCAATGTGTCTGCATTTAAAGCAGATTAAATTTGTTCTACCAGGCTTAACTCGTTCAAACCAGATTCAAAAACTTCCGACATGAAAAAAATTTCATTTATAAAAGCGAGGAAGGACTCACCCGGTTTCTGAAGCCGCCGAAGAAATTTATTTTGGAGTTGAGTTCTGATAATACTTGGAATAAATGTTCTCAGCAAATTAAATTTGAAATCACGCCAACTTGTATACGATGGTAAGGCTGTTATCCACCAATCACGTAATGGTCCCGATGTTATTGTGATACACGCAGAACCAAGTATGGACCACGCGGCGATATTTAATTTCGCAATCTCATGGATGCTTGATATGAAGAAAATTAATTTTTCGGCGTCTTCACCATTTGCATCTTTGATATTGGTAAGTAATGCGTTACCATCCATTTTGAATTTCCAATCTAATACCTTTTCATTTTTTACAGGTAATGATGAAAGCTGTAAGGTTAAATTATTCACCTTTTGGAGAAGCGCTGTCGAGATATCCAAATTCACAGCCATTGCTGATTGCAAAACATCTTGGGTACCAGATTTTGTTGCTTGTTGATGAGAACACGAGGGGTTTTGACTTAATACGTTCTGTGGTTCAGTGGCTAAATTTAATGCGTTTTGCAGTTCGTTGGCAAAAATTGTGTTCAAAACCTCTTCACGTGCTTCAACTGGTTCCGTTGATGATAATCGGAATGGTGGAATATTTGGGTCTTGCCTGGTGTTTCCACGTGTAGGATACCCGTGTTGTTTGGCTGGTGTCCCTTTTTTACTTCCCGGCATTTTGTTTTATTGAAAAATTCAAATTTTAATGTGTTATTTTAATTTTTGTGATTTTAAAAGAATTTAAAATGTGTAATGTGTGTTGTGGATTTGTTAATTAATTTTAAACTATTTTATTAACATTCGTATTTAAAATTTAAGTGTTTTTTTTATTCGATACGATGCACCGCTTTAGTGAATTATACGTAAATTACCGAATAATAAAAAAAAAATGTATTCCTCTTTCTTTTGTGTAAAACCTTAATTCTTGTACAATACAATTCATTGTGAATATTAGATTTTGACTATGCACTATTTTTTTAAAACGTTTCCCGGACGTTGCACCACTTTGTAACAATTAAAGATGCTATAATGATTCGAATTGAATATTGTTCTTAATTTTTCTTAAATTCCGATATATTATGAAGAATGTGTTTTGAATTTACGCGCTAATAAATTAAACTAAATGTTTCAATAATTTAGCGATCAACAGTTGGTACAACCGTAAGCTAATATATATATCACATTTATTTAATATCCAAAATGTCAAAAACAGATGATTGTCAAAAACACATGAATTAAATGTCAAAAACAGATGATTGTCAAAAACACATGAATGAAATGTCAAAAGGTTTTTTAATCAAATATAAGTATTTTAATTAACTAATATATACAAACTACAATGAAACAATTAATAATTACCACAAAATTTAAACAAGTACTTGTAACGATACAATAATAACAAAAATAATATAATAATTTTACTGAATTCGATTATTGATTTTAAATTACCAATTTTAGACACGTCGTTCCTAGATGGATTATGTACAAAAGAGAGGTGCAGACCCATTATTTTTCCACGAAGTAAACTCGGTTGTTATTAGGAATATTATCTATTTGATGTTTGTTTCCGCGAATGGAGATAACCACGCATGTTTTCTGGACATCAACAATAGGCATTATTCCACCAATACTCAGTGCCGTAGTCAGAATGTCACCGTAATTCAAACATCTTATTTAAACCTGGTAAGATTAATCAACATTCAGTAACCGCCTTGATCTGAACAAAAATCGTGATTAAATTAAATTGTCATCTCTTCATTAGGACGGGCGTGAATCAAAAATGGATGATATTAACTATTTAATATCGTTACAATGATAAGGTAATAAATTGTAGCAAACTTGATTTCCTACAACTGTATTCCTTACGTATTTTTCGATTGTTCTAATATTAAGACAGATATTTTATATTTTGTGTTTGTATATTTTTTATATGACTTTTTATACGAAAACCGATCTTACATGATATATGAATGCTGTCCGCTCATTGGTCTATGACAATTCTATAATACCATTGGTTAATATCTAACATATGATAAATTATAAATATTATAAATTAATTGAATAATCTTAACATTTTAACATTGTTGTACGAGATTCTGTACAATAAAAATACAAGTGTTACAGATTTAATATTTATATATATAAATTCATTTAACCGAAAATCTACCATTTCGATGGTTATTTTTTGGCGCCGACTCAAAATTATTTAGGTATCTACATTAGTGAAGGATGTCATCTTAAATCAAATATGGCGGCCGCCGCAAATGGCGATTTAAAATTTCCAAATTCACCCTTATAATATGCGTATCTATGATGCGTACTATGATATGGGTATCAAATGAAAGAGCTTGATGAGTGAAACACAATAACTAATGTGGCGTTATTCTAAATCCAAAATGGCGGCTGCCGCAAATGGCGATTTATAATTTCCACAATAACCTATATGATATGGGTATCAAATGAAAGGCCTTGATGAGTGACCCAAAATCTCGGCCCATTTTTACATTGGTGTTTTTGATCGGATATCACTACTTATTAAAAGGTATATATATATATATATATATATATATATATATATATATATATATATATATATATATATATACCTTTAAAATGTAGTGATATTCGATCAAAAACATAAATGTAAACAAGTAATGTAACTAACTGAGTTAATTGTTTGAATACCCAGTATATACTGAGTTGTATATCAATGTTTGAATTGTTAATATTTCTGCTATTCAATTATTTTATAAAATATGAATTATTTGTAAATGTTTGTTTTGTGTTAATAATTAATATTGAAACAGTAAAAATGTTCTTGCATTAAAAAAAATTTATATTAATGTTCTTGCGATTTTTATATATTTAAATATTGAGTTATATAATTGAGTTAATCAACGCGAGCCGTTAGACGACTTGATAAGTTAGTCAACGCTGAGCTTTAGTAAATCAACGGAAAGCGTTGGTAAACGCAAAGTGTTAACCAACGCTAAGCGAATGGTAAACGCAAAGCGTTAACCAACGCTAAACGTAAGCTAAAGCGAACCGTAAGTCAGCCAACGCGAAGCGTTGGTCAATGAGAAGCGATAGTTATTCAAAGCGAATCGTTTGTGATTCAACGCGAAGCGTGATTTCACGCGAATCGTTAATGCTTAAAGTAAACGTGAAAAGTAAGTTAAATCGTAGCGATAATTAACGCGAAGCGAAAGCACGCGTAAGTTATATTACGTAAAGAGTTAGCTGACACGAAGCGTCAGTCGATATACAGCACTAGATTACGAGAGGAATGTAACGCGGAGCGTAAGCAAGTTAACGCTGAGCGAAAGGAAGTTAACGCGAAGCGTTGGTCAATGAGAATCGTTAGTCAATAGGAAGTGTTAAGTCAACGCGGAACGTTATTAAATCAACGCGAAGCGTTAGTAAACGCAAAGCGTTTACCATCGCGAAACGTTCGCTAGAGCGAACCGTAAGTTAGCCAACGCGAAGCGTTGGTTAATGCGAAACGAAAATTATTCATAGCGAAACGTTGGTAACGCAAAGCGTTAACCAACGCGAAGCGTTGGTCAATCAGAAGCGTTAGTCAATAGGAAGTGTCAGGTCAACACGAAGCGTTAGTAAATCGACGCGAAACGTAAGCTAAAGCGAACCGTAAGTCAGGCAACGCGAAGCGTTGGTTAATGAGAATCGTTAGTTATTCAAAGTGAAGCGTCGGTGATTCGCGAAGCGTGATTTCACACGAATCGTTAATCAACGCAAAGCGTTAACCAACGCGAATCGTAAGCTTAAGCGAGCCGTAAGTCAGCCAACGCAAAGCGTTGGTCAATATGAAGCATTAGTCAATAGGAAGTGTTAGATCAACGCGAAGCGTTAGTAAACGCAAAGTGAAACGAAAGCCAAAGCGAATCGTAAGATAGCCAACGCGAAGCGTTGGAGAGTGAAAAGCGTTAGTTATTCAAAGTGAAGCATGGGTAATTTGCAAAGCGTAATTTTACGACAATCGTTAAACAACGCAAAGCGTTAACCAAGGCGAAACGTAAGCTAAAGCGAACCGTAAGTTAGCCAACGCGAAGCGTTAGTTAATAGGAAGTGGTAGGTAAAAGCAAAGCTTTTACCAACGCGAAACGTAAGCTAAAGTGAACCGTAAGTTAGCCAACGCGAAGCGTTGGCCAATGAAAAGCGTTAGCTATCCAAAGCGAAGTGATTCGCGAAGCGTGATTTCACGCGAATCGTTACCCAACGAAAAGCATGAATCAACTCGAAACGTAAGTTACCGCGAACCGTATGTTAGCCAACGCAAAGTGTTAGTAAACCAACGCATAGCGTTTGTAAAGGCAAACCGTTAACCAATGCGACTCGCAATCTAAAGCGAACCGTAAGTCAACCAACGCGAGGCGTTGGTCAATGAGAAGCGTTGGTCAATGAGAAGCGTTGGTCAATAGGAAGCGTTAGGTCAACGCGTAACGTAGTCTGAAGCGAACCGTAAGTCAGCCAACGCGAAGCGTTGGCCAATGTGAAGCGTTAGTTATGCAAAACGAAGCATCAGTGATTCGCGAAGCGAGAATTTAAGCGAACCGTTAACCAACGCAAAGCGTTAACCAACGCGAAACTTCAGCTAAAGCGAAACGTAAGTCAGCTAACGCGAAGTGTTGGTTAATGAGAATCGTTAGTTTCTCAAAGCGAAACGTTGGTGATTCGCGAAGCGTGATTTCACGCGAATCCTTAATTAATGCAAACCGTTAACCAACGCGAACCGTAAGTTCAAGCGAGCCGTAAGTCAGCCAACGCGAAGCGTTGGTCAAAGAGAAGCGTGAGTCAATAGGAAGTGTTAGATCAACGCGAAACGAAGGCTAAAACGAACCGAAGACAGCCAACGCAAAGCGTTGGTCAATGTGAAGCGTGAGTTTTGCAAAACAAAGCGCTAGTAAATCTAGTTGGTAAACGCAAAGCGTTAGTCCATCAACGCGAATCAAGAGCCGATGCTGCGTTAGAAAGTCGCGTAAGTGGCGATATATATCGATATGTATATTTATACATATATATATATATATATATATATATATATATTTATATATATATTTATATATATACATATATACATATATATATATATATATATATATATATATATATATGTATATATATATGTATATATATATATTTATATATATATATATATATATATTTATATATATATATTTATACATATATATATATATATTTATATATATATATATATATACATGTTATAAATGAATACGTGTATATATGATGTATAAACATTTTATAGATGATTTTTGATAAGACAGATGGACCTTTGAATTGAATAAACTTTTTGCAAAATTTTCTGCAAAATCTGTTCCTACTATTTTGACCTACTACCTGAGACCAACTATTTGAAAAAGAAAATCAGTTAAACCTTGACCTTATATATACACCTGGTTAACAAAACTAAAATAAACATAAAAACAATACTATTTGATGTATGTTTTGTTTCCACAAATTTTGAGAAAACGGTTGACTTTATGAAAAAAGTTTTCGAACAAAAGTTGTTTATTTTAAAGAGAAGAAGATTTTTTGTTAACAAATTTTTTTTCTATCTCCTACGGTTTCAAAAACATAATTTTTCCCCCCTGGCCGGGGGAAACACGTTCCCATTTAACCCATTAACGAACTTAACCTTACTTTTTTGGTCTAGAACACACACAAAAATTTTCAACTCGTTATCTCTTTTCGTTCTTCAGTTATCGTGTTCACAGTCGGACGGACAGATGAATAAGGCCGAATTAGGCCATTTTATGAATACCTTTGTGAAGCATTTTTGTCAAGGATTACTATTTTCAAGCGATACAAAGACGGAACTAAACATAATATACCTTGTATATTTACATATACAGGGTATAAATATAGTATGTATAGTTGTAATGTATACCTACGGGTCCATGGAGACCATGCCTTCATTCGCCTGTCAATTGTATTTCTCATTTTTTTCATCTTTGAGGACAAATTTTGAGAAAACTGTTGAGTTTATGACAAAAGTTTTCAAACAAAAGTTGTTTATTTTAAAAAGAAGAAGATTTTATGTTTTCAAATTTTTTTTCTATCTCCTATGGTTTCAAAGATATAATTTTTCCCCCCTAGCGGGGGAAACACGTTCCGATTTTGCCCATTAACGAACTTGACCTTACTTTTTTGGTCTAGAACACACAAAAATTTTCAGCTCGTTATCTGTTTTCGTTTTTGAGTTATCCGCTTCACAGACGGACAGACGGACAGAAGGACAGACGGACGGACATGTGAAAAAGGCCGAATTAGGCCATTTTATGAATACCTTGGTGAAGCATTTTTGTCAAGGATTAATATTTTCAAGCGTTACAAAGTCGGGACTAAACTTAATATACCTTGTATATTTACAAATATACTGGGTATAAAAAGGCCCAAGTTTTCGGGGAGGATATAATAGTTGCTCCTTAAAAAGTGATGATATCCCAATTAAAGAGCCGAGGTATTAAACGAAAATGTAAGAATATAAATGCAAAGTAAAATGAAAAAAAATATTTGGTTTAAATTTATTTCGTAAGTTTTCTTTATTATGTTTTTAAATTTTATAATTTAAAATTTTATAACGCGGCAAGTTTTTTTTTCTGTTGATTTTAAATATTTTAAAATTTGTCGCGTTATAAAATTTTAAAAACATACTAAAGAAAACTTACGAAATAAATTTAAACCAAATTTTTTTTTTCATTTTACTTTGCACTTATTTTATTACATTTTAGTTATAACTATTTACTTCCAAGCACTAAATAGGTCTTCCAAGCACTAAATAAAGATGAATTGACCGTAGCTACTTTTCTAGACTTAAGCAAAGCTTTTGATTGTATAGACACCGATTTGTTAATTCTCAAATTGGATTTCTATGGAATTAGAGGTCTACCATTGAAATTAAAAACATCGTATTTGACAATGCGTGAGCAATGTGTGCAAATTAATTGGCAAATAAACAATGAAATCGTAGAGATGAAATCAAGTTTCAAACATTGTTTACGGGGAGTTCCACAAGGTTCAGTGCTAGGGCTCCTCTTGTTTGTAATATATGTATACAATATATCAAAAGTTACTAGAAATAAGATGATACTATTTGCCGATGACACGTCAATATTCTTTCACCAGCAAGAGGAAGACGTTTTCATCAAAGACATAAATAGTACGCTTTCTATGTTACAAAGCTGGTTCAAGAAGAATACACTATAAATGAAAATTGAAAAAACGTGCGCTTTGACTTTTAGAGAGAGGAATCTGTCAACAATTCGTCTGAACAACCCAAATGCACACATTGAAATGGTAAAATCCACAAAATTTTTGGGTATTTACATAGATAGCAATTTAACTGGTAAAGTAAATATCGATAATCTGTCAAAAAAACTTTCTAAGCTTAGCTATATGTTATGTAAGCTACGTACATATATATCTTTGAATGCACTTCTTCAAGTGTACTATGCCAACATTCATTCAAATATTAAGTACGGAATTCTCTTTTGGGGCAACTCAATTGATATTGAAAAAATTCTTAAGATACAAAAGCGATGCGTAAGAATAATTTCCAATTATGGGCCTTTAGAACATGCTAGACCTTTGTTCAAAAATTTGAAAATACTGACGGTAATAGATATATATATATATATATATCACGGAATGTTCGCTTTTTGTGAAACAAAACGTTGATTTATTTACGGTTTTCGATACTGAACATGACTATGACACAAAAACGCAGGGAATCTGGTAACGATACAAACCAAAAAATCTTATATCGACAATGAAGTCTTAAATATGTGTATCAGAATATATAATTGAATTCCAATATCAATAAAAGCTTTACATTTAAATAGATTTAAAATCGAATAAAAAAAAATTCTATTCAACAAAAACCATTATACGCTAAGAGAATTTGTTGAATGAAAACCACTGTAAATTGTAATTTTTGACCTTTTCTATGTACTATGTACGAACGGAAATAAAAATATTATTATTATTATAATTGTTTTTTTTTTTTTTTGCGGTAGGGATGTGGGAAATGCATTAACGCACAGAGTGTGGGACTCTTGACCAGACAGACTACCCACTAAAACCCACCACCCTTTTTGGGGCTTCGAGAACTTGCTCATTAGCTCCCGCAGGTTAAAAAATAACAAAAACAAAACATAGCAAATCACAAAATATCACAACACTACCTAGTCAAATGAATTGAATAGGTAGGAAAAAAATAACAAAACAGCAACAAAACATAAACAATAACAACAAAATAACAACGTTGCAGTGAAGGTGTAAAAGGCCTTCACTGCAACAAATAAAAATACTTAAAAACTAAGTAACTATAAAACAAATTTAAAACTTAAAAAGAAAATAACAATAAAAAGATTTAAAAACTAAAAAATATAACAACGTGTAATAGTGTGGGTGTAAAGAGCCCAAACTATTACAATAAAATCAATAAAACTTAAAAGCTATGCGTAATAAAATGTGATATTGTGGGTGTAAAGGGCCCACAGCATCACAGATAAAATCAATAAATAATTTAAAAACGCAAAACATTTGAAAAAAGATAAAATTGTACGAGGCTGTACATAAAAAACACATAAAAGAGACGACTTTTATAAAATATGAGATGTTTCCCCTAGAGTATCCGTTGAAGGTGAGATTCATTTAAAAATGTAATCATCCTCTTCACGGAGCTCGCAATATATCATAATGCTCGTGCTGCATTCTTTCGAAGCCGTATACTTTGCCGTAAACGTTCAAAGACTACACAATCCTCAACAATATGCCTGGTTTGCACTGTCCTGCAAACAGTGCATCTTGGCTGATCCTAACCGCAGAGAAGATATGCATGCGAGATTTGAGTGTGGCCTATTCGCAAACGTGTGAGGGCCATACTTTCTCTACGGCTCAGATTTACAGGTTCTGGCATCTTATTGATGCTTGACTTGACCTGTTTGAGCTTTTCCGTGAGGTTGTTCAACTCACGTTGCCATTTTTTATGAGTTTTGAAACGTATGCACACTTTCAGCTCCTACATACGCCCAGAGTATGGGAATTACATCCAGGTGGTCTGAACCAGCCGCGACCTGCGCAGCTTCATCAGCCACCTCATTCCCATGTGTACCCACGTGCCCAGGCCTCCATACAAAAACGATGGACATTTGCTGGAGCACGTGGAGTATCGCTTGTATGTTTTGCACCAGAGGGTCCCTTGAAAGCGTGCACATTAGTGCTTGCAGCGCGCTCAACGAGTCGGAACAAATGAGGAATGTATTGTGAAGGTTCGAAAACTCTTCACAATATCGCAGGGCTTGCAAAATTGCATATAATTCAGCAGTGTATACGGATGCCTGTGGGGAGAGCGACCATCTATGTGAGCTATTGCCAATGGCGATAGCGCTCCCCACACCAGAAATGATTTTAGATCCATCCGTATACATACACAGAGAGTCATTGTATTCGCTAATAATTTGTTGCAAGCAGGTCTGATAGTACTGGGAACTGGTCTAATCTTTACGGAGACCAGCCAGGTCAAAGCGACACCTTACCCTTGGGATCAGCCAAGGAGGTACTTCATGAAAACTATAGGGAAGTACCTGAGTGAATTCGAAATTAAGACTCTCTAAAAGCTCCTGCGTTCGAACGGCCGGAGGTCTGGTGACCGTGGCACGTCTCTCATAGAGTCTCCTCATAAATATGGATTTTCTGAAGAGAGACCCGCGACATAATTGAGGAGCAGGCGCTCACGCCTCAACCTCAATGGGGGAAATCCCGACTCTACACATAGACTCATAGACGGACTCGTTCGAAAGGCTCTTGTAGCAAGTCTAATGCCCTGCGTGGTGAATAGGATCTAGGATTTTGAGCGATGACATCCAGGTGGAGGAGAATACTACACAGCCATAATCCATCCTGGGCAGAACCAGCGATGAATAGAGCCGCAGTAGCACTTCCCTTAAGCACATTCATTGCCTTGCGACAACTCGCTGCCAGGGATTGGAGGTGTGGACGCCACGTTAATTTCTTGTCAAAGATAAGTTCCAGAAACCTAATAGAGTCGGCACATCCAAGGCAGGTAACCTTTAAATAAAGGATCGGATCAAGATGTGCCTTGCATTTTCTACAGAAATGGACCTCTTTCGTTTTAATTGTGGAGAACCGAAAACCAAAACTTTCTGCAGAATGCACCACTTCGTTGATGCCCTGCTGGAGTCTCGTTTCAATTGTACCCATTGATGGAGCTCCATAGAAAATTGCAAGATCATCAACATACAGACCGCTATAGCAAAAAGGGTGATACTACGCGTCGAGCCCTGGGGAACACCATCCTCCTGGGAATAGTGCCACCCACCCGGTCACGAAATTTGCAGTCACTTATAAAACTTTGAATGAACAGAGGCAGAGATCCTCTAACACCTCAGTCATGCATCTTTCTGAGAATGCCATACTTCCAAGTCATGTCATATGCTTTCTCCAGGTCAAAGAACCCTCTCACAAAGTGAATGCCCCGGAGAAATTTGCCGTGCATGGCATTCTCAAGGCGAACAAGTTGATCCGTCGTCGAATGGTATTGGTGGAAACCTGTCTGATACTTACTTATCAGATGATTAGTTTCCAGCCACCAGACAAAACGTCTATACACGATTTTTTTAAATATCTTGTTGAAGCAGCAAGTCAAAGATAGTGGACGGTAGCTTGATGGTTGCGATGAATCTTTATCCTCTTTAAGCAGCGGGATAATAATAGCTTCCCGCCATTGCTGAGGGTAAACGCTCTGCCAAAAAATATTGTTGTATTGTATCGGGGCCAGGTGATGTATCTGTTGACCCCTTTAGCCCCTCCAGTAGTTCTTGCATTATTAAATCGTTGTTTTACTGGAGGGATTCATCTGAGAAACAATTAAGATCATCATGTTCTTCATGATGCATCTTGATCCGCAGGAAATCTGGGTCACAATTTTGGGAGCTGCAGAAGCTCTCGAAATGCTCCGCTAAACACTCAACGATTTCGGTAAGCTGCGATATGACTCGGCCACTTAAATTGAGGAGGGCAGGCGCCAGTGACGAGGAAAATTTCCCCCGAAATTGCCTTCACCCTCCTCCATACCTCCGAAGATGGTGTGGAGGTATTGATGGCCGAATCATATTGCTCCCAAGATAGCCTTTTCTGATCTCGAATAATTCTTATTGCTATTGATCTCCTTTTTTAAAAGGAGATTTTTCAGTTTGTTAAACGCCCTCTTTTTCTCTGCAACCGCTACTCTCACGACATCATTCCACCAGGGAACTTTTCTCTTAGGTGGAATGCCGGAAGACTTACTTATAGCGTGTGTAGCTGCTTCATTGACTTTGGAGGTTATTTTGCACACATCCTCATTTACGTCTCCCCCCAACGTGGGAACTTGAAAACTTTCCATGAAAGTGTCCCAGTTGGCTCGACGAAGACGCCATCTTGGCGAAGTAGGATGTGGACACATCGGTGAGTTATGAGAAATTTTGATGTTTAGATGGTCACTCCCACAAGGATCAGGGAGTACCATACATTCCAGTCAATGAGCCAGAGCCGGTGAGCATAGTGTCAGATCAATTGCTGACATCTCACCAGTTCTGGCGTTTAATCGTGTTTTCTCACCGGTATTTAAAATAAACGTGTTTGACTCATCCAAAAAACTTTCGATGAGTCTCCCACGTGCGTCTCTATGCTCACAGCCCCACAATTGACTGTGAGCGTTAAAATCACCTAGCATCAGAAATGGTTGTTGAAGTTGCAAGGTTAAACTTGACAGATCTTCGATACTCCAATCGAAGTCCGGCAGATAGATTGTGCATACTGTGAAATCGAGCGTTCCGTATATTCAAACAGCGATAGCTTGTAGGGGGGTGTCAAGGCGAAGGGCCTGGTAAGATAGACCCCGCCTTATTAATATTTGGACACCTCCCCTTGCTCGAACATCTGGCAGGACATCTCGCCGACGGATGGTATTACTCTTCAGGGTATATGTCTCCGCCGGTCTAAGATGTGTCTCTTGTATACATACACACATAGGTGTATGCTCTGCCAGAAGCATGTTAAGCACACAGTAGCGTTGTTTAATACCAATGCAATTCCACTGTAATATATTTACCATTTCTATTGGCTAGGATGGGTTGCCCCAGGAAGTTGTGGGTCAACCTGGGTCAATCACTTCCTGGGTTTCCCTTTCGGCCAGCCTCTTTTGTCTCTTCAGGTCTTCTCCTTGTCGGAGAAAGTGATGGAATCTGAATCCGAGTCCGACGTCACCCTGTAGGAGACGACGACCTTTTTTCACGATCCGGGAGGCTACTCCAGCGCAGCTTGTGTGCTGGGCTGCCTCCCGGCGATGTTGAAGCCGGAGTCCTGGATATCTCCAGCTTCGGTGAGATCAGCTCTGCCTCCCGTGATGAAGATGGAGGAGGAGTCTTTTCACGATCCACCTTCATCGTATTTTCTTCGGAGGTGGGCTTATTGGCTGCCACCTCCGAAACTCCCACGTCATTCTTAAGGGTCTCTCGCTTTCGTTTGGTTGTAATTTTGGGAGAGGCCTGGACGGGTCCCTCCTGCGTTGTTTTGATGACCTTGCTGACGCTTGGCCTTCATTTTTTTATTTAAAAACTCGCTGATGATTTTCATCATCAGCGGAGTGAGCTCTATAGCCAATGTTGAAGCGTCAGCTGAAGGGGCTGGAGTAGGCTGGGAGCTAGGGCCGGAGCCCATTACCCTCCTACGCGCCTCAGGATATGTGAGCTTATCCAGAACTCTCACTTTCTGGATAGCCATCTCCTCTTTGTGTTTGGGGCAGTTCCTCGACTTTGCCGAGTGACTATCCCCACAGTTAACACATGTTATAGGCTCATTGCATGGTCTTCCTTCGTGCAATGGCTCCCCGCAGACACAAATTTGAGGCCTTTCACATCTACCAGCCGTGTGCCCATATCTTTGACACCGATAGCATCGCATCGGTTCTGGAATGTACGGACGCACGGGGTTTTTCTTGTGAATGCCAGCGTCGATGGTTGCTGGCAAATCAATTTTGCTGAAGGTAAGTTGGAGGAGAGGTGAGTCTTTCAACACTCCATCCTGCCTCCACTTAATCCTTCGGCCCTGAATTACTACCTGGCCGGACAAATTCTCAACTATGTCTTCGATGGAGCAAATCAAAGCTTTTCAGTTATAGCTTTGTCGCCAAAAGTCTCGACCAACAACCCGTTGTTAACTTTTTTAACGTCTTTAAGACACCCCACAGACTCGTACAATTTCTTCGCTATTAATAAAGGGCTTACCGACTTAAAGTCGCTAGAATCACCCTTTCTCTTAATGAAAAATACCTAACAATACTTTGCCTTTGGGAACCTTGGAAGCAAGTTCCCGCAACATTTCCTTTTATCTTTAGGGGGTTTGGTCCCCCCCGACGTTTCGGTTATAACCGGGATGCCGCTTGGGCCTCCTTTTACGGAAGGTGGCATTTCCGTTGGTTTGTGGGTGTTTTTGATTTCCATAAAATAAAAATAAAAATACCAGCCATCGTGGGCAAAGGGGCGGGCTGGAATAGCCGGGAACGGGTTTACCCTCGGACTTTAATAGTCCTAGCCCAGTACTCTGGAGCCCGCCCTCCACTTTACCAGTCCCGGAATACGTGGACGGAACTCGCCCGAAGCAATGCAGATTCCGATCTCTGCATCCATTGCACACTATCCTACCAAGGACTGACGTGGCTGGTGGCTAAGTCTCGCCCACCTTGCCTCGGCAGAGCAAGCTCACATCAGATCTCGGAGAAACTGAGGACCCATCCTCAGCTCCCCTTGACCACTCCCAGCAGGGATGCACGTGACCGCCAGTTAAACGTGTCCGGAAAGTAATGTGGAGACAGTGCACGAACACCGCACACCCAAACCAACGATGACGATGATGACAGCGTGCGACATCCGCATACTGATCCCAACGTTGAGAAGTTTGGGTCCGTTAGCTTCCCCTCCTGCAGGCTAGGTTTGCAGGCTAAATACTAGGCCCTCCCACCACGACAAGGTGGACCCACGGGAGGGATTATTATTGTTATTGTTATTGTTATTATATATTTATATTTTTTTTTTTTTAATTTTAATTAATTAACATTGTATTGCCTTTTCAACTACATTGGTTATCCAAACAATACAATAAGTGATAAGTTACACTAGTATTTATATTTATATTTATATATATATATATATATATATATATATATATATATATATATATATATATATATAAATCTTTAATTTATATAAAGTGATTTCTATTGGTTTACAAGACAAAAGCGTGGCTATTTGCCTGCGTATTGTGGTTACAAATGTGTCGGTCTGTCACCTTGTAATCAAGCAATTAAAATATGTAATAAGTTTATAAACTGTAAAATTATTAACAGTGTAATAATAATAATAATCTTTATTCTGTAAAAAAATTGTGTACATTTAACATAGAATGTGTCAAGACCAATATATAATATATAGCCCAATAGTAGTCCAATATAGTAGCCCAATATATAATGATATAGTACTAATCGTATTCTTTTAAATTGACACAGAGATAGAACATGTCGTCTCATCAACAAATTCTCTTATATCAAAGTAATTCCTTGTTAATAAAAATGTTTTTAGAGATGATTGCTTAATTTATTTCGTTAATTTATTATATATACGCATACTTGTATTTAACACTCCGCCATCGATAAAGGCTTTTGTGGTTTGCATAGGTACAAGATTCTCCTTGTTTCGAGTGTTGTAACCGTGTTCCAAATGATAATTTTCAAAGAGATTTGAATTATTTTTTACAAACATAGCACATTCCATAATATATATGTCGATGGCAGTTAATACTTTTAGGCGTTTGAAAATGGGTTTTGCATGGTCGTCTATTTTAGCGTTTACCATTACGCGCACACATTTTTTTTGTATTTTTAATACTATTTCCATATTGGAAGAGTTGTTTCCCCAGAATAGAATACCATATTTGATGTTACTGTATAGGTGGGAATAATAAACTTTGTCGCGGTATCTTGGCTCTCTTTTTAATTTTAAAAAAAGGAGCACTGTCGAATCAATACTGATTCAAATACTCGAAACAAAAAAACAAAATATTTAATTTTCATCAACAATTTTTTTTATATTTATATTCAAACAATATAAATTTTTAACAATAATCAATTCAACAATGGTAACCTCAAACCGTACTACTGTTCCTTTCGAACTGAATTTTAGAACTCACTTAAATTGGGTTACACTCCGGCTTTATATACCTTCGCAACAACATATTTAGACGAATCAACAAAAAAACATTTAAAAAAACAAATCTTGTTTATCTCTAAAGTTAGTAACCCAACTTACATAAACTATACAATAATAAGCGTTTATTATTTTTATGTTAAAAAAATAATAGCTTTTAAAAAAACAATCTTTTTTTTTTTTGTAATAAAATAATTTTAGATCTAGATGTAATTTCTTTACCAAATTTAATAATTATAATAATAATTATTTTCCATATTATTATTTTTTTTTTTTTTTGCAATTAGATTGTGTGCTGAGGTCTTAAAAATTATTTCACTAATTTTCATTACAACAAAATCTCCCCCAATGGACCTCAACACACATTTTCTAATTTTCTCTCATATTTCAAAGATGGACCAATTTTCTAACCTAGAACTATTTTAGAGCTCACGTACACATTTCTTAGTTCTTATTACGGCGCCTGGTGTTAATTGCCGGTCGTCTGGGCCACAAGTTCTACCCTGGTTCTATTGTTCTGACCTCTGGCTCGTCCACACTCGATACATCACGTCGTCTTCCCTCACCTCCATGCCTTTGACCCCCCAATCGATCCGGAAGTAGTTGGCCGAACACCTCGTTCCCCACACTCAATCTTCCACGATCCCCATTGGCGGCGGTCCTTGCACTGGCTGGCTTCAAGACACATCCATGTATCCTCGTGGGAGGCACTGTATCCAGTACATAGACACCAGCTGGTTCACATCTCAGCACCCTGTAAGGATCTTTCCATTTCGGTGCCAATCCACCATGGACACCTTCCACCTTACTGCTGAGCACTTTGTTACCCAGATGGACTCTCCAGGTTGGTAAACGAGTCCCCACTCGGTCGCCCTCCTCGGCACTGGCCAACATTGCTTGCCGAGCCCTCTTAATACTCTCCTTACGCTCCTGGTCTCTCTCACAAACCCACCCTTGCAGATCTTTTGGGCAGGTGAAAATCCAATTGTTCGATTGAAAAGAACAGTAATAGGGCCTAAAATTACCATTGTGAATGCATCTCCAGGTCCTGTCACGGTCGCCAATTGTTGCGGTAACCTGGCTCTCTTTTTAACTTTAAAAAAAGGAGCACTGTCGAATCAATACTGATTCAAATACTCGAAACAAAAAAACAAAATATTTAATTTTCATCAACAATTTTTTTTATATTTATATTCAAACAATATAAATTTTTAACAATAATCAATTCAACAATGGTAACCTCAAACCGTACTACTGTTCCTTTCGAACTGAATTTTAGAACTCACTTAAATTGGGTTACACTCCGGCTTTATATACCGTCGCAACAACATATTTAGACGAATCAACAAAAAAACATTTAAAAAAACAAATCTTGTTTATCTCTAAAGTTAGTAACCCAACTTACATAAACTATACAATAATAAGCGTTTATTATTTTTATGTTAAAAAAATAATAGCTTTTAAAAAAACAATCTTTTTTTTTTTGTAATAAAATAATTTTAGATCTAGATGTTATTTCTTTTCCGAATTTAATAATTATTTTCCATATTATTATTTTTTTTTTTTTGCAATTAGATTGTGTGCTGAGGTCTTAAAAATTATTTCACTAATTTTCATTACAACAACTTGCATCATCGTGTCTAAATCAACATTGTCTCGAAGTTTATATAATATATAAATTGATGTTGATATTTTTTTTTAAAGTTTCTCTGTATGTACTTTATAGCTTAGATTTTTATTCAGAAACAACCCTAGAAATTTTACATGATCTGATCCATTGATAACGTTATTATTTATGTCTATTTGTTCAATATCATTTCTAATAAAGAGTATATTTGTTTTTTTAACATTTAATTTCAAGGAGTTATCGTCAAACCATTTATTTAAATATGTAAATGTTTCTTCAATATTTAAATTACGGTCATCTTTAATTTTCCTGCGAAAGAATACTGTTGTATCATCAGCATAATGTATTATTTTATTTCTTGGGACCTTTGGAAGTTCATTTACATAAAGGACAAAAAGCAACGGGCCTAACATTGATCCTTGAGGTATACCATGTTTTACCGTCAAATAGTTTGAGAAAATTTGATTTTTTGTATTAGCATCAGTAGAAGTAATTTTGACACATTGTTGTCTATGTGACAGATACGATTGAAGCAATTCCCAAGCCCTCCCTCTTATTCCATAAGAGTTTAGTTTATGTAAGAGCAAGCTTGTGTCTATTGAGTCAAAAGCTTTACTTAGATCTAGAATTGAAGTAGCTGTAAACTCATTATTGTTTACAGCTTCAAATATCTCGATAAAAGACTTGAAAATTCCCTGATCGATGATTTTTCAATAAAACATAATAACGTATTATATATTACTTTTTCAAATATTTTTGAAAAAACCGGCAAGAGGGAAACTGGTCTGTAATTATTTAATTTCTGAGCATTAGATTTTTGAAAGACTTGCGCAACAACAGCCTTTTTTAGCAAATCAGGAAAAATACATGTTGCCAGTGTTTTATTTAGCACGTTTAGTAATGGATTGAGAAATATGAATAAACATTGATTCACAATCCTGGCTGTAATTTCATCCCATAGTTTTTATTTTTTAAATTCATTATAATATTTTTCAATTCAACCTCGTCACAAGGAAAAAGAAACATTGTTCTGTTAAGTTTAGGAATGTTTATGTTAAAGTTTGCATTTTTTTAAATCTAAATTTTCAGCCATGTTCGCAAAAAATTGATTAAAAGCATTAGCTATGCCGTCTTTATCTGTAATTATCTTACCTGTTCGATCACATATTGCTCGTATTTCAGTTTTATTTTTATTTGGCTGTGTTTGACTATTTACTACATCCCAAGTAGCCCTATCTTTGTTGTGAGAGTTTTCAATTTTTCCACAGTAATATGCCCTTTTAGCCTCTTTTAGCCTCTTCTGATCTAATGTAATGGAAAGGGACGGATAGATCTTTGTAACTGCAGTAAAAAAGCATATGTTAAGACAGGTTAAGTACTTGTCCATACTCTTTGGATGATATTTTTCTCTGAGTCTTGAGCACTACATGTGTATTTTTGTATTTTGTATGTATTTTTGTTGGAATATTGTTGGCATGTGCGGTCACTCATCGCGCTTGATCAAGAGCACGGTAGTGCGTAAATCCGAGTTTAAGGCATACATCGGACTTTTCACTACAGTGCTTTTACTTATGGAAATATTAGGAGTTGATTTGACCCCGAAATATCTTCTGAACGAAAAGAGCTACAGTGTTGAAATTTCGAATTATCGATATTTTACGGAATTATAAGAACCCGGTTTTTTCAATGATCGTTAACGAATTAACCGTTTAAAAGTTATTTAACTTCAAAAACGCAAAATTAGTGGTAAAACCCCCAAATTTTGGTAACTAATAGATCAATATTCTACGATACTTTCAGATATGCTGTAATAAGGCGGGGGCCAAATTAACACTCGAAATTAAAATCGTTTTTACGTAAAAAGTAATAACTGTCAAACGTTTTTTCGTTTCTCTCAAACCCTCTCAAACGATTTGCATAAAGAAAAGTTCTGGAAAATGAAGTCGGGTGGCTAACTTTACGGAGGTGATCTCCTAATATATCTATTCTTCATGAGCCACACACTTATTGTGTGTGTTCGGCCGAACTAAGAAGTAAGAAATCTTAGTAAGATAGCCAGAATAAATATAATTTTTTCTGAGCATCTGAGAAGGCAAGTTTCGGCCTGGACACACTTTCTTTTGCTTCTTAATCAGTGTTGCCAGATATCTCGTTTAACAGTAGATCTACTGCTTTGTTAGTATATCTACCTTTTTTTTTGAATAAATAAAAAAATTTTTGAATTTGTGTCATTTTTTTCAATTTTTTATAATAATAATAAATTTAAAACTCCAAAGTCGTACAAATACAAAATCAATCATTACAGACCATATTCCATTATTTGAAATAATAGAATATGGTTCTGTAATTACTTTAAGGTATTATTTTATAATGGGATTTTAAACAATAAGTAATGCAATTTATGACAAATAAAAAGAATTAATATTATTTAATATTTGAAGGAAAAAAATTCTATAATATATTAAATACTAATGTAATATAATTTTAATTATTCTAAATAAAAATATTTATTCCACACTATTTAAATTGGAATTTTCACTTTTTGAATCTACCGCTGTATTTTGGTGGATCTACCGCTTTTTAAGAAATCGGACTGGCGACACAGATCATAACCTATTTGTTTATGTATCAAATTCAGAACATTTCTCATGTGTTGACAATTTTTATTATTGTAATAAGTGAGATAAAAATTTAGTAAAATGGATAATTTAATAAGGAGTATTTTAATGGAGGAACTTCTATATGACCTAGCCGATTTCTTAAAAAGCGGAAGATTAAGAAAAAAAGCGGTAGATTCAAAAAGTGAAAATTCCAATTTAAATAGTTTGAAATAAATCCTTTTATTCAGAATAATTAAAATTATATTACATTAGTATTTAATATATTATAGAATTTTTTTTTCAAATATTAAATAATATTAATTCTTTGTATTTATCATACATTGCATTACTTATTATTTAAAATCCCGTTATAAAATAATACCTTAAAGTAATTACAGAACCATATTCCATTATTTCAAATAATGGAATATTGTCTGTAATGACTGATTTTGTATTTGTACGACTGGGGAGATTTAAATTAATTATTATTATAAAAAATTGAAAAAAATGACACAAATTCAAAATTTTGTTTATTTACTCAAAAAAACGGTAGAACGGTAGAAGTACTAAAAAAGCGGTAGATCTACCGTTTAACGGGATATCTGGCAACACTGCCCGTTACGTAGATACTAAGTAAAATGGCGGCATAAGAAAAGTTTCTTAGTAAGCATAAAGTGTGCCGGTCGACGACTAAGTAAGATAATCTGACTATCTTACTAAGATTTCTAACATCTTATTTCGGCCGACCACGACAATTATTTAGTGTTCATAGAAAGTCATTGGGAATTCTGAAAATGATTTATAATTTCTATTTGTTTGAATCTTTTTCTCAGTGTTGAGAAGGGGTGTTGAATATAATGTTGGCAACACTGATAAAATATCTAAAAGTTAAAAAGTACATACATTTTGTTTTTGTCAAGTTTTAAAAAAAAAGGGATAGGAAGTTAATTCAAGTATTGTATTGTCAATTAATGCGTAATCATGAATATGCGCCATTTTTTATGTAATTAAATATCATTTAATAAATTAAACTGTTTGCTATTAATAAATTGGATCATCATTTTATCGCCATAAAACCAACAGCCTGAACAATTATTTATTTTAACCGACCAATTATCAGTGGATTACACTCAATCGATTAGTTATTTTTTCTCTGTATGGAATATGGGGTGCTAAAATTTTTTCATGACTTTGAAAAAATTTAAAACCGATAAAAAATTTTCCATCGCTGACCAAATAATGGCGCTATCTGACCATTTATGACCAATTATTGACCAATTATATGGTATAATTAGTTTTTCGAAATTGAATGGATGGGGTGCTAGCATCCTGGAGCCCTTGCACAGAAGAAAGGTTGGTGGTACTTTTTTGCGTGTGAGTATGTATATATATATATATATATATATATATATATGTGTATATCTGTATTTTTTTTTTTTAGAGGAGGGGAAAATCTTCGAAAGACTTCCGGCCATTAGCTATTGACACGGAGAGTGTCGGATTCTTACCGACTAAACCCCCCCCCCCTTTCTCCATCTTCGTGTGGTAATAGAGCCCTCAGGAACCGCGTTAGCATTACTTCTGAGGGACCCTTCACAGTGCCTGAGTATTCAGGCTATTCTTAAAAATCTTGCCTACTGTTCATTTCTAGGGCGTCCTGCTTGGACCGCCTGCCGGTTACGTGCATCGTTTTCTTTGACCCTCATAACCTTTTCGCAGAACAGGATGAACGCTTGCCACTCCTCTTCACCCTTTAAAATTGTACAGATTAGAACCCTTAGGTCCAGGTCGTTGGTATCAAGGGCCCCGTATAGCACGTTCCGCTGCTCGTTCCAAGCGGGACAAACTGCGAGAGTGTGCTGGGCCGTGTCACTGAGATCTTCACAATGAAAACATCGTGAGGACGGGAGCTTGCCGATTCTATGCAGGTATGCACTGAAACAACCATGTCCGGTGAGCACCTGCGTCGCTCTGAAAGTGAGCGACTCATGTTACCGGTTAAGCCACTCGGAAAAGATAGGCAGAATCGCCTCTTGTACTCGTTTCCCCACGAGCAATGGGTTTAGGAGTCTTCCAGACCATGAGGACTCCAGTTCCTCCTTGATATTTGTTCGAAGCGCCCTTATTGCACCTGGTTTCACGCCCACCCCTTCTCGACGAAGGTTTCGGACCCCCCAGAAAAGTTGGCTCTGCTTGGTTGCAAGAAGATCAAGCGGCGGGATGCCCGCGAGGATCCACACAGCATCGTGAGATACAGTGCGGTAGCACCGAACCACCCGCAGAGCAACCAACCGCTGTATCCGCTCCAATGGAGCACGTAGTCTGGCGTTGCCAGAAATGCGCTCGGACCACACTGACCACACCGGCGCTCCGTAGAGCATGACTGAGTGAATAACGCCGCTATACAGGCGTCTTTTTTGCTCGGTAGGTCCCTTGAGATTAGGCATCAAGCGACCTAATGATGAAGCCATCGTGGAAGCCTTCTTGGCCACATTCCGGAAATGATCCCTGAATGACCAGGTGCCATCCAGTAGAAGACCGAGGTATCTCATATTGTTTTGAGAGGCAACGCGAGTGCCGGAGACCATCACGTGTGTTTGTGGGACCGCCCTTCTGCTTTTATGAAAAACAAGTATCTCCGTCTTTGTCGGGGACACCTGGAGCCCCATACGCTTAATATGATCGACGGCCACCGAGCAGCAAAGACTGGCCCGCGTACTTACCTCTTGACTATTACGGCCTGCAGCTAGGATGTAAGTGTCATCTGCGTAGCAGGTAAGACTACAGCCTCTTGGAAGTGTGGCCTCCAGTACCGTATCGTATGTTAGATTCCACAGGAGTGGACCAAGAACCGAACCTTGTGGAACACCACATGTGACCCCCCAAGTTATGATCTTTCCTTCTCCTCTTGTGGCTAGGATGCGTCTATTAGACAGATAGTTTCCCACTATTGTCTTGATGTATAGGGGCAAGTCCCATCTATCAAGACCACTCATTATTTTATCCCATGGAAGCGAGTTGAAGGCATTAGCAATGTCCAAACTCACCGCCACGGCGAAATGATCGCTCGCAATGATTTCTTGAGCCCGGTTCTTCAGGCTGATTATAGCGTCACAGGTTGATCTGAGATAGGTCCCGAACTGAGACTCTGATAGGTCCCGACCGTTCTTCAGATGTGTTAGTATTCTACCGGCAATGACCCGCTCAAATACTTTGCCGATTTCGTTTAGCAGACAAATCGGCCGGTATGATGACGGTTGGTCTGCTGGTTTTCCCGGTTTTTGTAACAGAACTAAGCGGGCCAGTTTCCAGTCAGCTGGAAAGCATCCCGATTTAAGACAGTCAGAAAGGCAGCCCAGAATGGCGTCTGACATCTCAGGAGACACAAGATTCCAGATCTGTCCAGAGATTCCGTCTGGACCAGGAGCTCCGTTTTTTGCCGCGGATTTCCTCAACGCCTGACTGAGTTCTTCCTCTGTGACGGCCAGATCCTCGGACCAGTGATCTTAGGACCTATCCTCCACTCAGTTGTGGGTTTACTAGGAAACAAAGCTAGTACAGTCCGCTCTAGGGTTTCCAGGATCATCTGCTCGGTGATTGGGGTCCCTGGAGTTCTCAGTTTGTCCAAAACAATCTTGTAAGGTCGACCCCAGGGGTCCGTCTCGATTGTTTCAAGTAGCTCGTTCCATGCTGCAGTTTTCGCTCGTCGTATCTCGATCTTAAGCTCTTGCCTTGCTGCCCGCCAGGAGTCATAGAGCTCCGCTATTTGAGTTGGCCCCCCTCGACGTGTTCGTAGCCTGGAGTATTTTCTCCTCTCCTGAGTGCACTGTTTTCGAAGGTCAGCAGTATTAGAGTTCCACCAATAAACTGTTCTCCTATTACCTCCCCCTTTTATCCTGGGCATGGCTACATCGCATGCTTGCCTTACAGACGAATCTAGTCTTAGCTTTCTCGTCCGGGGTGAGAGCGAGAGTGGCATCGTTATCCAGCCAGGACCGTATCTTGGCCGCTGCTACCAATAGGTCTTTGTTCATTTTGGATACGTTGCATCTCACTAGTCCGCGTCTCTCCGTGTTGGTGGTGGTATGAGGGACTCTGTGGTCCGACAATGAGAGTTGAATATAGCGGTGATCAGAGAGGGACTCAGTTTCCTCTATGACTCTCCATTGGGTCAGCCTGACAGTGGCCTGTGGAGTAGCCCATGACAGGTCCACTATGGATTCGCCCTGCCATCTCACGCAGGTGGGAACATTGCCTCGGTTAAGTAGGGAAAGTTCCATGCTAGAGGTCCAGTCCTCCAGAAGTGTGCCTCGACTGTCTATTGCAGGGGAGCCCCATGCCAGGGACTTTGCGTTAAAGTCTCCTAATAGAAGTAGCGGTTGTCCCAAATTAGCATGTGCCCACGAGCTAAGCTCGTCCAAGTTCCGCTCAAATTCCTCCAGATTTTGATTTGGGGAGAAATAACAACTTATGTATATGTGTATATGTATATATGTATATATATATATATATATATATATATATATATATATATATATATATATATATGCATATGTATATATATATATATATATAAATATATATATATATATATATATATATATATATATATATATATATGTATATATATATACATTTTGACAACTTTTCTAATAAGTAACATAAACCAACATACCTTGTTGTTTTAAAATTCGAAAATCAGTCAGCTTCAACTGCTTCAAGTTAAATTTCCAATTTCTTGAGCACGTTTCTTTCCAATTTATATATTCAAATTCTTTAAAAATATGTGATGGTTCTTGACAACTTGATTTTTGTCATTTCCTGAAAATAATTGAATGGGACCAGTAAGAATATTGGATCATCTAGGTCTCTTATCTTAGCTATAGTTTTTCATATAATTCCGTCTTATGGTCATTTATGATAAATTATAAACTTTCAGTTTTTATCATAACGATTTGACAAGCCAACATATTTTTTAAGGTTTAAGCATATTTCTGAAACTACACATTTTCATAATAGTTGAATTGCCAGGTTTTGTATAATTTTATGGAGTTAAAAGTTTTAAGGCTTCATGAAAGTTTTAACACCATTACAAGCGGTGAGTATGTGTGTGAAGTTAGCACCGCCATTTTGAAAAAATTGAAAAAAAAAAAACAAAATCATTGTGCTAGGAATGTGCTACGTTGTGCCGCAAGCCAATTTACAAATTTTGAAAAATGAAACGAAAATTCGAATAAAAACGTTTTTCAGGCCCAACACCGCCATTTTGTTGGAATGAGAAAAAAATGGTTGTGCTAGATTGTGCAAGAGTTATGCTAGGTTGCGCTGCAAACCGCTATTCGATATCGCAATTAGTTTCGTAGAAAATGGCGTTTGAAAAAAAACCGCAGCAACGCCATTTTGTCGGAATGGAAAAAAATAATTCTGCTAGATTGTGCTAGTGTTGTGCTAGATTGTTCTAGGAATGTGCTAGCTTGTGCCGCAAACCTCGATTCGATATCACAATTATTTTCGTAGAAAATCGCGTTTGAAAAAAAACCGCAGCACCGCCATTTTGTCAGAATGGGAAAAAAATGGTTGAGCTAGATTGTGCTGGTTTGTTCTAGCTTGTGCTGCAAACTACGTTTCGATACCGCAATTAGTTTTTTTAGAAAATCGCGATTGAATAAAAATCGAAACACCCCCATTTTTGAAATAACAAAGTAAAAATCATTAGAAATTATCACTTAGAAGTTTTGAAAAATAAAGCGAAAATTCGATAAAAACGTTTTTAAGGCCCAACACCGCCATTCCGTCGGAATGAAAAAAAAAAGTTGTGCTAAGGTTGTGCTAGCTTGTGCTGCATTCCAATATTTCAATTTGTTTCGTAAAAAATCACGATTGAAAATAAAAATCGCAACACTACCAATTTTTAAATGTAAACTATTTTCACTCCATTCAATTGTGCTAAACATCTGCATTTTTGTGTCGTATAAGAAACTTGTCCACGACATACAGTACTCATTAAAAATGCAGAAACTATTGACAAATGAAACGAAATTTCGAAAAACCCGTTTTTGAGGCCCACAGCCATCATTTCGTCGGAATGCATAAATAAATTGTTGTGCTTGATTGTGCTAAGCTTTTTATATGTATAACATTATTGCATTTAATATGATTGTATGTATAACATATTGAAAAAAATATTTTTTTCGACAAAATGGCGGTGCTGCAGTTTTTTTTTTTCAAACGCGATTTTCTACGAAACTAATTGCGATACCGAATCGCGGTTTGCAGCATAAGCTAGCACAATCTAGCACAACCATTTTTTTTCATTCCGACAAAATGGCGGTGTTGGGCCAGAAAAACGTTTTTTTCAAATTTTCGCTTCATTTTTCAAAATTTTTAAGATCGGCTTAAGGTACAGCGTAGCACATTTCTAGCTCAAACTAGCACAATGATTATTTTTTTGGTGTTTCAAAATGGCGGTTCTAGCTTCACACACATGCGATGAGTCCTTATTTAAGTAAATACAATAATAAACTCGTATGTAAGTTTGTTGCAGTATTATTATGTCTGGTAAACCAGCAGCGCCACATCGAGATATTTAATTAAAAATAATTGTGGAGCACAAAACAAGTGTTTTTCCCTCTGTGATTATTAATGTTTAATTTTCCTGTGGCGCTGTTTCTATAAATGCTATAACTTTGGAGTCTAGGAACTGATATATATTGTCCAGAAAAATTAACCCCTGTTTCTCAAAATTTAGCGAGGCTGTCACGCGCTTTGGAGGTAAAATTTTCAAAAGTATTAGAATAGAAAATGGTTTGAATAAAATAATATATAAATTTTAAATTTTGCCCCAATTCCTTGAACAATTATTTGTATTTTTTAAATACGTATTTCAACTAAAAGGTAGTCATCATCAGAATGAATTCAATCGTTAATATCTATGGGATATGGAGTCAGAGATATGTTGCTCATTGCTCAAAGTGTTTCTCAAAAAAGCAATCTTAGCCAATATAGACTTAAATACCCAGTTTTAATGTTCTGTTTTAGTCACCTATTCCTTTTTGTAAAAACAGGTTCCGCTTTAAAACGTACAAGTTGCTCTTCAAATAACCTTGAAGGTCATCATAACCACAAGATGTGCTTCACCGCATAATGTTCATCATTTTTATCAAAAACGAAATCAATATTTCCTTGAACAAATATTTAGGTGCCTTGTTTAAAATGAACATTCTGTATAAATCTGAAAATCTGATTGAATATGAAATATACATATACCTAAATAAGAATTTCGATGTGTCCAGTTATAAGTATAATATTTTTGCTTGTAACTATTAAAACAAAGATAGATATATAGTTGTTATAGTGTAAAAAGAAATATATATATATATATATATATATATATATATATATATATATATATATATATATATATATTTTTTTTTATTATAACAAATATTTTATTTCTGTGGGAGTCATAAACAGAGTAAACCTCTAAAAAATATATGTTAACTAAATTCATGTAACGTGTTATATCTTCCTTTACATATAAAAATTAAACAATTTGCTGTATCTGTCCTCTGCCTTTACTACAAGACTAATCAAAATTGTGGACCACTAATATGGTTCAGGTTGGTTCATTTTTTTTGAATGGGAGTGTATAGTAAGTTTAGTCGTGGCTTTGTACCTAGAGCTTGAAAATATTGATGGTAGACATAAATGTTTGACATAGGTGTTCATAGAATAACCTAATTCGGCCATTTCCGCATATTCGTCTGTCTGTGGACACGATAACTTCAAAGTGAATAGAGATAACGAGCTGATAATTGTGTGTGTGTGTTCTAAAGCTAAAAAGTAACGTCAAGTTCGTGAATGGGCAAAATTGGAATGCGTATGGGCAAAATTGGCAAAACTGGTCAACTTTGAAACCGTAAGTAGAACAAATATGTAAAGAGAAAAAATGTTACTCTTTTAAAAATAAAAAACTTTTGTAACAAACTGAAACCGTATATATTTTAACAATTATCCAACTCCGAATTTTAAAATTCCAAATTTTCCGACATAAACATTAGTATAGCAATTATTAGCAAGTATACATAGTCAAGATTACGTATTCTTTCAACAGCAAGTGGAAATGCAGATCGCTACAGCCGAATAATGCTGCCCATAAACGCTATCACTCACACTTATTGTTGCCTGTAGCGTTTCTCATTTCAGCTCACGTAACATTTGCTTGCACGTTTGCCAATTATTAAAAGTTTACACAAACAGAATCATCTGTATTTCAAAATATATCTAATTAAAACACTATTCAAATTTCAGCATGAATCAAACATTTTTTCTCTTTTTTTAGCGAATTTTTGAAGAAAATTACGATTATTATACCCAGTATATTTGTAAATATACAAGGTATATTAAGTTTAGTCCCGACTTTGTAACGCTTGAAAATATTAATCCTTGACAAAAATGCTTCACCAAGGTATTCATAAAATGGCCTAATTCGGCCTTTTTCACATGTCCGTCCGTCTGTCCTTCTGTCCGTCTGTCCGTCTGTGAAGCGGATAACTCAAAAACGAAAAGAGATAACGAGCTGAAAATTTTTGTGTGTAGAACCAAAAAGTAAGGTCAAGTTCGTTAATGGGCAAAATCGGAACGTGTTTCCCCCGGCCAGGGGGGAAAAATTATGTTTTTGAAACCGTAGGAGATAGAAAAAAAATTTGTTAACAAAAAATCTTCTTCTCTTTAAAATAAACAACTTTTGTTCGAAAACTTTTTTCATAAAGTCAACCGTTTTCTCAAAATTTGTGCAAACATAACATACATCAAATAGTATTGTTTTTATGTTTATTTTAGTTTTGTTAACCAGGTGTATATATAAGGTCAAGGTTTAACTGATTTTCTTTTTCAAAAAAATAGTTGGTCTCAGGTAGTAGGTCAAAATAGTAGGAACAGATTTTGCAGAAAATTTTGCAAAAAGTTTATTCAATTCAAAGGTCCATCTGTCTTATCAAAAATCATCTATAAAATTTTTATACATCATTTTATACACGTATACATTTATAAACATGTATATATATATATATATAAATATATATACATATATATGTATAAATATATATATATATATATATATATACAATTATATATTCATATATATAAATATATATATATATATATATATATATACATATATACATATATATATATATATATATATATATATATATATATATATATATATATATATATATATATATATATATATATATATATATATATATATGTATATATGTATATATATAAATATATATATATATATATATATATATATATATATATATATATATATATATAAATATACATATCGATATATATCGCACCTTACGCGACTTTCTAACGCAGCATCGGCTCTTGATTCGCGTTGATGGACTAACGCTTTGCGTTTACCAACTAGATTTACTAGCGCTTCGCGTTAACTTCCTTACGCTCAGCGTTAACTTGCTTACGCTCCGCGTTAACTTCCTCTCGTAATCTAGTGCCGTGTATCGACTGACGCTTCGCGTCAGGTAACTCTTTGCGTAATATAACTTACGCGTGCTTTCGCTTCGCGTTAACTATCGCTACGATTTAACTAACTTTTCACGTTTACTTTAAGTATTAACAATTTGCGTGAAATGACGCTTCGCGTTCAATCACAAACGATTCGCATTGAATAACTATCGCTTCTCATTGACCAACGCTTCGCGTTGGCTGACTTACAGTTCGCTTTAGCTTACGTTTAGTGTTGGTTAATGCTTTGCGTTGGTTAACGATTTGCTTGAAATCTCGCTTCGCGAATCACTGGCGCTTTGCTTTGCATAACTCACGCTTCACATTGACCAACGCTTCGCGTTGGCTGTTTTACAGTTCGCTTTAGCTTACGTTTCGCGTCGATTTACTAACGCTTCGCGTTTACCTGTCACTTCCTATTGACTAACGTTTCTGATTGATCAACGCTTCGCGTTGATTAACGCTTTGCGTTAATTAACGATTCGCGTGAAATAACGCTTCGCGAATCACCAACGTTTCGCTTTGAATAACTTACGTTTCTTAGTAACCAACGCTTCGCGTTGGCTGACTTACGGTTCGCTTTAGTTAACGTTTCGCTTTAGTTAACGCTTTGCGTTTTCCAACGCTTCGCGATGATTGAATAACGTTCGCGTTGAGTTAACACTTTCTATTGACTAACGATTCACATTGACCAACGCTTCGCGTTGGCTGACTTACGGCTCGCTTAAGGTTACAGTTTGCGTTGGTTAACGCTTTGCGTTTACTAACCCTATGCTTCGTTTAACTAGCGTTTCGCGTTAACTTGCTTACGCTCAGCGTTAACTTGCTTACTCTCCGCGTTAACTTCCTCTCGTAATCTACTGCTGTGTATCGACTGACGCTTCGCGTCAGCTAACTCTTTGCGTAATATAACTTACGCGTGCTTTCGCTTCGCGTTAACTATCGCTACGATTTAACTAACTTTTCACGTTTACTTTAAGTATTAACAATTTGCGTGAAATGACGCTTCGCGTTCAATCACAAACGATTCGCATTGAATAACTATCGCTTCTCATTGACAAACGCTTCGCGTTGGCTGACTTACGGCTCGCTTTAGCTTACGTTTCGCGTTGTCTAATGCTTTGCGTTGGTTAACGATTTGCTTGAAATCTCGCTTCGCGAATCACTGGCGCTTTGTTTTGCAAAATTCACGCTTCACATTGACCAACGCTTTGCGTTGGCTGTCTTACGGTTCGCTTTAGCTTTCGTTTCGCGTTGATCTAACACTTCCTATTGACTCACGCTTCTCTTTGACCAACGCTTCGCGTTGGCTGACTTACGGCTCGCTTGAACTTACGGTTTGCGTTGGTTAACGGTTTGCATTAATTAAGGATTCGCGTGAAATCACGCTTCGCGAATCACCAATGCTTTTACCTACCACTTCCTATTAACTAACGCTTCGCGTTGGCTAACTTACGGTTCACTTTAGCTTACGTTTCGCCTTGGTTAACGCTTTGCGTTGTTTAACGATTGTCGTAAAATTACGCTTCGCAAATTACCCATGCTTCACTTTGAATAACTAACGCTTCTCACTAACCAACGCTTCGCGTGGGCTATCTTACGATTCGCTTTGGCTTTCGTTTCACTTTGCGTTTACTAACGCATCGCGTTGATCTAACTCTTCCTATTGACTAACGCTTCACATTGACCAACGCTTTGCGTTGGCTGACTTACGGCTCGCTTAAGCTTACGATTCGCGTTGGTTAACGCTTTGCGTTGATTAACGATTCGTGTGAAATCACGCTTCGCGAATCACCGACGCTTCGCTTTGAATAACTAACGATTCTCATTAACCAACGCTTCGCGTTGCCTGACTTACGGTTCGCTTTAGCTTACGTTTCGCGTCGATTTACTAACGCTTCGCGTTGACCTGACACTTCCTATTGACTAACGCTTTTGATTGACCAACGCTTCGCGTTGGTTAACGCTTTGCGTTACCAACGTATCGCTATGAATAATTTTCGTTTCGCATTAACCAACGCTTCGCGTTGGCTAACTTACGGTTGGCTCTACCGAACGTTTTGCGATGGTAAACGCTTTGCGTTTACTAACGCTTCGCGTTGATTTAATAACGTTCCGCGTTGACTTAACACTTCCTATTGACTAACGATTCTCATTGACCAACGCTTCGCGTTGGCTGACTTACGGCTCGCTTGAACTTACAGTTCGCGTTGGTAAACGTTTTGCGTTTACCAACGCTAGGCGTTGATATACTAGCGCTTCGCGTTAACTTCCTTTCGCTCAGCGTTAACTTGCTTACACTCCGCGTTATCTTCCTCTCGTAATCTAGTGCTGTATATCGACTGACGCTTCGCGTCAGCTAACTCTTTGCGTAATATAACTTACGCGTGCTTTCGCTTCGCGTTAATTATCGCTACGATTTAACTAACTTTTCACGTTTACTTTAAGCATTAACGATTCGCGTTGAATCACAAACGATTCGCTTTGAATAACTATCGCTTCTCATCGACCAACGGAACTGACTTACGGTTCGCTTTAGCTTACGTTTAGCGTTGGTTAACGCTTTGCGTTTACCAACGCTTTCCGTTGATTTACTAAAGCTCAGCGTTGACTAACTTATCAAGTCGCCTAACGGCTCGCGTTGATTAACTCAATTATATAACTCAATATTTAAATATATAAAAATCGCAAGTACATTAATATAAATTTTTTTCAATGCAAGAACATTTTTACTGTTTCAATATTAATTATTAACACAAAACAAACATTTACAAATAATTCATATTTTATAAACATTGAATAGCAGAAATATTAACAATTCAAACATTGATATACAACTCAGTAGATACTGGGTATTCAAACAATTAACTCAGTTAGTTGTTACATTACTTGTTTTTAATTAACAACGATTTAGTGCTCTTTTTGTGCTAATTAATTGCGAAATTTTTTATTTTTATGCTCTTACCATTTCACTGAAATCGATGGATGTATCAGCTTCAAAAAAGCTAGCACAGTCATATATAAAAAATTTGTTTATTAAATTTTCACTGGCACAGTGATTTAGTGCTGATTATGTGCTTTCAGAATATGTCATTGGAAAAAATTTCGGATCACTATTTGTCAGAAAAGCACCCCCACCCCGACGAGGTGCAAGAGTAAAATACTCAAAATTATCAGCACAATCGAATTTGAATAGTCGATTTCGAATGCATTAATAATTGGATTTAAAATTACTTAAGTGGGGCTTTTATTGCTCAACCCTTCATGTCAAAAAACCACCCCCAGCCCGACGAGCTGCAAGAGTAAAGTACTCGAAATTATCAGCACAATCGCAGTTTAATAGTCGATTTCGAACGCATTAATAATGGGCTTCAAAATTACTTATGTGGCGTTTTTATTGCTCAACCCTTTATGTCAAATAACCACCCCCAACTCGACAAGGTGCAAGAGTACAGTACTCGAAATTATCAGCATAATCGCACATTAATAGTTGATTTTGAACGCATTAATAATGTGCTTCAAAATTATTTATGTGGCGTTTTTACTGCTCAACCCTTTATGTTAAAAAACGACCCCCAGCATGATGACGTATAAGAGTAAAGTGCTCGAAATTATCAGCAAAATCGAACTTAAATAGCCGATTTCGAACGAATTAATAATGTGCTTCAAAAGTACTTATGTGGCGTTTTTATTGCTGAACCCTTTATGTTAAAAAACCACCCCCAACTCGACTACGAGCAAGAGTAAAGTACTCGAAATTATCAGCACAATCGCACTTTAATAGCCGATTTCGAACGCATTAATAATGGGCTTTAAAATTACTTAAGTGGCGCTTTTATTGCTCAACCCTTCATGTCAAAAACCCACCCAAAGCCCGACGAGGTGCAAGAATAAAGTACTCGAAATTATCAGCACAATCGCACTTTAATAGTCGAACGCATTAATAATGGGCTCGACGCCACCTAAATAATTTTAAAGCTTAATATTAATGCGTTAGAAATTGACTATTCAAGTTCGATTGTGCTGATAACTTCGAGTAATTTACTCTTACACCTTGTCGAGTTAGGGGAGGTTTTTTAACATAAAGGGTTGAGCAATAAAAACGCCACATGAGCACTTTTGAAGCACATTATTAATTCGTTCGAAATCAGCTATTTAAATTCGATTGTGCTGATAATTTGAAGCACTTTACTCTTACACGTCATCATGCTTGGGGTCGTTTTTTAACATAAAAACATGCATTCGAAATTAACGATTAAAGTGCGATTTTGCTGATAATTTCGAGTACTTTTCTCTTGCTCGTAGTCGAGTTGGGGGTGATTTTTTAACATGAAGGGTTGAGCAATAAAAACGCACCATAAATAATTTTGAAGCCCATGAGCAATGCGTTGGAAAGCGGCTATTTAAGTGCGATTATGGTGATAATTTCGAGTACTTTACTCTAGCACCTTGTCATTGTTGACCCACGGGAGGTCGTAGAAAAACGTTATTTTTTTCAGAAAGAGTTGTTCTTTCATGCTTTTAAAATTTTGAGAAAAACGCACCATAAATAATTTTGAAGCCCATGAGCAATGCGTTGGAAAGCGGCTATTTAAGTGCGATTATGGTGATAATTTCGAGTACTTTACTCTAGCACCTTGTCGGGTTGGGGGTGGTTTTTTGACATGAAGGGTTGAACAATAAAAACGCCACATTAGTACTTTTGAAGCATATTATAAATGAGTTCGAAATCAACGATTAAAGTTCGATTGTGCTGATAATTTCAAGTACTTTATTCTTGCTCGTAGTCGAGTTGGGATGGTTTTTTAACATGAAGAGTTGAGCAATAAAAAGGCCACATAAATAAATTTGAAGCACATTATTAATGCGTTCGAAATCGACTATTAAAGTTCGATTGTGCTGATAATTTCGAGTACTGTACTCTTGCACATTTGAGTATTTTTATTTGAAATTTACCACAAAGGTAAATTTAATGAAACAGACTGAGTAAGTTTTTGCAGAATTGAAAAATATTTTTTCGTTTTTGAGATCTATCGATTTAAAAAAAAAGGCGTCTTTGAAAATTAGCCATTATTTAAACGTTATTTTTTTCAGAAAGAGTTGTTCTTTCATGCTTTTAAAAGTTTGAGACGATTTCATAATTTTTTAGCCCGAAAAAATAACTTTGAGAAATTGCTTTTTTTTATGGGGGGACGTTTTTTGCAATATTTTTTTCTATTTTCATTTTCGTCGTACAGTACTGGCCTTGAGGGACATCATTCTTGAATAGTTATATTTCAAATAAAAATATACAAAAGTTCATTTCAATTATTATTAGTGTATTATTATTTTTTTGGTTAACTTCGCCATTTCGGATCGAGTTACTCCACACCGAAACTTTTCTTAGAATTTTTCTTCTTACACGACAGTATTTTTTATTTTTGGATAAAAATGTATTGGTTGGACTAGAAGTCCTTTGTTGTTACTAACTCAATAACAGTATCGTTTGTCAATTTAAATAAACAATTCTTTTAATTACCTTTTCGTTCAGATTGTTTGTTGCTTTAGGGTTTTACATGGGTTTCAAAGGCTAAAAAAAGCATATTTTCTCTAATTTTTTTCTAATGTAATAAATGCAAAAGATTATTCAACGATATAAAGCGTTTAAAGCCATTGTAATATATTTTTCATCGGTCATACCCCGAGTTGTTCGGGTTTGCGTGTGTTTTTGCCCCGCACTAAAAGGCGTTCTATATATTTCACATATTGCGGCAAAAACTAATATACTCGGTTAGAATAGTTACCTTATTTAATTTCAATAGTTTTTGCCACAATATCTGAACGTTAGTTTAATCTAAATTTTAACTCACGCTGGAGTGCCGCCTGAATTCGAATAGCAAGGCCCTTTATTCAATCTTTAAACATATCACAGATGGTCATTTGACAAATATTTTGTGCAATTTTCATTTCAAAATTTTGAAATGAAAAATTAATTGTGATACAAAAGAAAAATCCTTCGCTTAAGCACTAGTCAATCTTATCTTGAAGAAGTGTGCAAAATTTGTACAAGATCGATTCATTATTTTTTGAGAAATCAAGTCAACCGACTTCAAAAATACAGTTTTGAAAAAAACACGATTAAAGTTTTCAGTTGAATAGCTAACCAGCTGCCTCAATATACTTCCCAAGGCTCTCTAGACTTTTAATTTAATTGACTTCAAACTTTGGGAGAATATTCACGTGTGGAGTAAGCACCGCCATATTGAAAAAAAAAAAAAAAAAATTATGCTAGTTTGTGTTTCTATATCGCAATTAGTTTCATAGAAAATCGTGTTTGAAATAAAAACCGCAGCACCGCCATTTTGTCGGAAGGAAAACAAAATGATTGTGCTCGATTGTGATAAGCTTGTGCTGCAAACCGCGATTCGATATCGCAATTAGTTTCATAGAAAATCGTGTTTAAAAAAAATCGCAGCACCGCCATTTTGTCGGAATGAAAAAAAATTGTTGTGCTCGATTGTGCTAGTTTGTGCTGCAAACAATGTTGTTGGGCAATGGTGTTGCGGTGTTGGGCCTTAAAAACGTTTTTTTTCGAATTTTTGCTTCATTTTTCACACTTTCTAAGATCACCTTATGGCACAACGTAGCACAAACTAGCAAAATGATTTTTTGTTTGTTTTTCAACATGGCGGTGCTAACTTCACACACAAAGAATATTCTAGACATATTGTACTATTTTATTTAATAAGACAATTCAATAATTTTTTTTTGAAATTTTCAAACTCATGTAACTTTTTAAACTAAGTAATTATTTAAATAATCTTTTCTTTTGAATTATTCTGAAATATTAATTTATTTAACGATGTGCGAGCACTAGATATAGTCCATTTATAAAATTCTTCAAAATCGTATAAAGTACATTCATAATAAATTTAAAATTTTTTGTCGTTAGTTAAAATTAAAATTTAATTTAGGCCCGTCAAACCGGGCCTAAGATTTCAGGTAGATAAGCTAATTTCGACAGAAATAAATCTTACCCGAAAAGTCAGTTTGTTTCTTAACATATTTGTCAACATATTTTTTTCTCGCCTGTCATACCGGAATTTTATTAGATCAATTTCTTTATTAATATTTCTATTTTCTATTGTGTAGTTTTTATACCCAGTATATTTGTAAATATACAAGATATATTAATTTAGTCCCGAATTTGTAACGCTTGAAAATATTAATCCTTGACAAAAATGCTTCACAAAGATATTCATAAAATGGCCTAATTCGGCCATTTCCACATGTCCGTCTGTCTGAAACGAAAAAAGATAACGAGCTGAAAATATTTTTGTGTATTCTAGACCAAAAAAGTAAGGTCAAGTTCGTTAATGGGCAAAATCGGAAAGTGTTTCCCCCCGCCGGGGGAAAATCCAATATACTATAAAGATTATATCTTTGAAACCGTAAGAGATAGAAAAAAAGTTTAAAAAAAGTATTCTTCTCTTTAAAATAAACAACTTTTGTTTGAAAACTTTTTTCATAAACTCAACAGTTTTTTCATAATTTGGGAAAAAGAGACTTCGTTGAAAATGAATCGATCGAAGACGGGTACATGTACAAACATAACTTTCATCAAATGGTATTGTTTTGAGGTTTATTTCAGTTTTGTAAACCAGTTGTATATATATAAGTTCAAGGGTTATTTTCCTTTTCAAAGAAATTGTTGGTGTCGTACAGATGTCAAAATTCTGCAAAATTTTATTCAAAGATCTTTTTAGTCAAAGATATATATATATATATATATATATATATATATATATATATATATATTATATACATGTTTATATATATAAATATATATATATATATATATATATATATATATATATATATATATATATATATATATAACTATATATATAGTAATTTAGTAAACCGGAAGAGTTATTTAAGCTTCAGTCAACACGAAGTACTAGTTACCGCGAAGAGAAAGTTGCCGCGGGGCGTAAGCAAGTCAACGCGAAGCGTTGGTAAACGCATGGCGTTAACGAACGCTACGTGTCAGCCCACGCGAAAAAGCTAACGCGTTGGTCAATGAGAAGCGTTAGTAAATGGGAAGCGCTAGGTGACGTGAAAAGGTGGTTGGTCAACACGAAGCGTTGGTTTGAATGCGTCAGTTATTAAGTAAATGCGAAGCGTTAGGAAACCGGAAGTGTTAGTTAACGCAAAGCGTTAAAATAACACAAAGTGAAATTGAGTCAACACGAAGTGTAAAGATTAAGCGAAGCGAAAGTGAGTGAACGCGGTGTGTTAGTTATTCCATGCGCAGCTTCGGTGAGTCAACATAAAGCGTGATTTCACGCGAAGCGTCAGCCAACACGAAGCATTAGCGAAGACGACGTAAACGCGAAGCGTTAACAAGTCAACGCGAAGCGTTGGTAAACACAAAGCGCCAACTAACGTGAAACGTAAGCTAAAGCAAACCGCGAAGGGTTGGTTAATGAGAAGCGTTAGTCTATTGGAAGTGTAAGGTGACGCGAAGCGGTGATAAGTCAACGCAAAGCGTTGGTTTGAAACCGTTCGTTATTTAGTAAACGCAAAGCGTTAGTAAAACAGAAGCGTTAGTTAACGCGATGCGTTAAGATTACGCAAAGTGTCATTGAGTCAACACGAAACGTAAAGATAAAACGAAGCGTAAGTGAGTATACACGAAGCGTTAGTTATACAAAGCGACGCGTCAGTGATTCAACACAAAGCGTGATTTCACGCGAAGCGTCAGTCAACACTGATCACTAGTTACCGCGAAGAGGAAGTTAACGCGTAGCGTTAGCAAACCAACGCGAAGCTAAACGCAAGGCGTTAACCAACGTGAAACGTAAGCTAATGCAAACCGTAATCATTCACCGCGAAGCGTTGTTTAATGAGAAGCGTTAGTCAATAGGAAGCGTTAGGTGCGCGAAGTGGAGATCGTGAAACGTCAATCAACACAAAGCACTAGTTAACGCGAAGAGTAAGTTATCGCGGAGCGTAAGCAAGTCAACGCGAAGCGTTGGTAAACGCAAAACGTTAACCAACGAGAAACGTAAGTCAGCCGATGCGAAGCGTTGCTCAATTAGGAGCGTTAGTAAATGGGAAGCGTTAGGGGACCAGAAGTTATGATAAGTCAACACAAAGACTTGGCTTGAATTCGTCAGTTATTAAGTAAACGTGCAGCGTAAGCAATTTTTGATACAACACAAAGCGTTACTTCACGCGAAGCGTCAGTCAAAACGAAGCGGTAGTTAACGCGAAGAGGAAGTTAACGCGCAGCGTTAGCAAGTCAACGCGAAACGTAAGCTAAAAGTACGTTAGCTTCGCGTTTACTAAATAACTAACGCTTTCAAAGCAACGCTTCGCGACGACTAATCACCAATTTGCGTCATCTAACGCTTCCCAGTAACGAACGCTTCTCATTGACCAACGCTTCGCGTTGGCTTACTAACCATTCACTTAAGCTTACCTTTCACATGAAATCACGCTTCACGTGAAAACGCAATCACTGACGCGTCACATTAAATAAATACCGCTTTGCGTTCACTCACTTACGCTTCACTTTATCGTATCGTTTCACGTTGACTCAATTACACTTTGCGTTATCTTAGCCCTTCGCGCTAACTAACGCTTCCGGTATATCAACGCTTCGCGTTTACAAAATAACTAACGCTCTCAAATCAACGCTTCGCGTTGACTAATTGCCACTTCGCGTCACCTAACGCTTCCCATTGACTAACGTTTCTCATTGACCAACGCTTTGTGTTGGCAGACTTACGTTGGTTAACGCTTCGCGTTAACTATTACTTTGTATTGGCTGACGCATCGCGTGAAATCACACTACGCGTTGAATCACTGATGCTTCGCTTTAAATAACTAACGCTTCGCGTTCACTCACTTAAGGTCGCTTTATCTTAACGGTTCGTGCAGACACAATTACACTTTGCGTTATCTTAAAGCTACGCGTTAACTAAAGCTTCCGGTTTACTAACGCGTCGTTCCGTTTCTCAGTGACCGTTTCTCAGTGACCAACGGTTAATCAACTAGGAATCGAACCTCAGGCCTCTGGATATCTAGTACAGCGTGCTTCTGCTACACCAAAGACGGCTGTGGCGTAACAACTTTTCATATCATCCTTATTTTTTATTTTGACAGTATTACTTCTGTCGAAGTTATTATTCAAATCTATTTATTTGTGTATACTTAAGCGTCAACAATACGATGTGGACCAAATTCCATTTTCGGTTACGAATGTTGGCTGAATTAAAAGATCTTATTTCTATTAACATATGCAAACTATTGTTTTTTTAATGTTTATTTCAGTTTTGTAAACCAGGTGAAAATATATATAAGTTCTGTGAATATATATATATATATATTAACCCTTAACCCTTGAACATATATTTATACACCTGGTTTACAAAACTGAAATAAACATAAAAAAAACAACAGTTTGCATATGTTAATAGAAATAAGATCTTTTAATTCAGCCAACATTCGTAAATTGATTCTACTTTTATCAGACTTAGATAATTCTTGCAAATAATAATCACAAGTTTTGTACGAATTTAATAAATTATTTTGTAAATTCAAATTGTTTATCAAAATTTGTAGTATTGCGACATCGTGAAACTCTTGCTGATTATGGTCACTAGGGTCTAGGAAATCTTTACTTAAAGTTTCTAATTTAAATTAACCTGGACTTCTTCTATCGACTAAAACGGTTCGGAATAATGTCAACGTATCAACAAACCCTGAAATCAAATCTTAAATTCGGGGTTCTTTTGCATTCGCTGTAGCTCGTAAAAGTCGTGGAACGTCAAACCGGGCATTATGAGCTACTAGCAAACAGTTTTTTTGCCCATTAGATAATTTATATAAAAATTGTTCGAAAGATTCCAAAGCATTCAAAATTTTGTAAATTTCAACTTTTTTATCTTTATAGAACAAGTCTCCATGTTTTTGGTAAAGTTGAGTAACAGCGCTGGCTGACGCTGAAATTTTGGTCTTAGTAATCACAGATAGCTGCAATTTGTTAAATGTGTGCATTTGCAGCAAACCCGGTGGTTTCGATATCAAAATATACGACTTTTGTCGTATCTGGTAGTATATTATTAATATTATCATAGTTTTTAGATATGGAATTAATTAATCCGCTCATTCCACAATTACTTTGATAAGTAATACCTTCATGCTTTTCGGTTCTTTTCCTCAATAGTTCTCTTTTTTTAACCCGACTTCTAAAAGAAGGATGGTTCTCAATTCGTCTGTTTTTTTTTTTTTGGTTTTTTTTTTTTTTTAATGTTTGTCACCTCGGAACTCCGTCATTTATGAACCGATTTTGAATTTTTTTTTTGTATTAAATGGTTTGATTTCAGATTGGTCCTATTGTCACCAAATCGCATTCTGGTGAGGGGATCCCCTGGAAATCGAGGAAAATCCTCATTTTGTATGTGATAACCGATCTTTGCGAATTTTTTTTTTTTTTTTTTTTAAAGGGTATACTCATTTATAATGAGAAAATAAGAAAATTTTTTTTAAAACCGACTTAAAAAAAATTAAAAAAAAAAAAAACCGACTCCAAAAAAAATTTGTACGAAAAAAAACCAAATGCATGTAAAAAAAACTGAAAATCTGTTAAGAAAAATGCACTAAAAATTAAAAAAAAAAAAAAAAAAACAGATCAAAAAAATGTGTTATAAAAAAATGCATAAAAAGTTAGTAGATCGTTTAGTAGGTCTATCCATATTCTGACAAATAAAATCAGTTATAGAACTTCAAAGTCACTATAAAGCGAGAAATAAAAAATATTTTGACAAAATGGAAACCCGACTTCAAAAATCAAATATTTTAAGACAAAAAATGCACTAAAAAGTAAAAAATAAAATTGCATATTCTTGTGTCAATTTTAGTTCACCTAAGCAAAAATTTTTTTAAATATATATGTACAATTATTGTTACTTTTGGAGGCGGTGACAGCATAGAGAAATTCACATAAAATTTGGCCTCCAAAAATAACAATAATTGTACATATATATTTAAAAATTATTTGCTTAGGTGAGCTAAAATTGGCACAAGAATATGCAATTATTTTTCACTTTTTAGTGCATTTTTTGTTTAGAATATTTGATTTTTGAAGTCGGGTTTCCATTTTGTCCAAATATTTTTTATTTTCAGTTCAAGCCGTCTCAGTTTCTTAGCTTTAACTGACTAAGAATTGCTCGCTTCTTACGTTTAGAAAAAAATGTTTGGGGTGGACCACCCTTATCACTTAGGGGTATGGAAAATCGATTACGACTGATTCTCAGACCTACCGAATATACATATAAAATTTCATAAACGTAGATCAAGCCGTTTCGGAGGAGTATGGCAACTAACATTGTGACACAAGAATTTTAAGTACAATATTACAAACTTACCTAGGACTACGGTTGAGTTGATATCAGAAAGGATGAGTTGATATCAGCCCAGTGTTAACTAAATTACATTTAGTACAAGTTTCACGTATTATTTAGAAGTAAATATGAAGTCCTTCTCTCTTAAAATCTTTTAACTTTTCCATGTCTAAATGACTTTTGCAGCTGGTACATTTGAGGTTCTTTGCAAATTCCCCCAATGTAACTATACAGTTTTCATCGGGAATTTCAGATCTTGTTTCATTGAGTGTAGTTTCAATTTTTTTTTGCTTCAGACATACGCGCAAGAGCTTTAACTATTTTATCACTAAACATTATATTATCGAATGATAATTAGTGAGAACTCTAGGTTTTTGAAATGAAATTTCAAATTCGCCCCCTTTGCCTAGATCCGTTTTTTTGTTTTATAAATATGTATTTTGATTACAATGTAGTCATCATCATTAGCTAGTCGTAATTTACTCTTTGACAATTAGAAATAGACAGAAATTCGAGATCAATAAACAAAAATAAAAATAAAATAGAAAATTAACTAAATTAAAATATACTAGATTTAAAATATAATAAATTTTAAATTATATTGAAATTACTCTTGTTAAAATTTCCTTCATTCACAATTATTCCTGTTAACTTTACTCTTATTAAAATTACTCTTATATTGTCTCAGGATATGTTACTCGTCGCTATTTTGGTGACAATTTCATGAAAAATGTATACTGATGATGACTACATTGTAGTTGAAATGCGTATTTATAATACGAAAAAACTGATCAAGGCAAAGGGGGCGAATTTGAAATTTTATCACTGTTTTTTTTTACGAATCTACCATTCTTCAAACGAGAACTCATTATTATTTTATTTGCACTATCCAATATAAAAAAATAACCTTCAAAAATTGTACAGCATGTCAACAGTATAAAAATAATCTAAGTTAGAATGACAAGTTGCCGGATCGGAGAAACGACGCAATGAACGTATTTTTGAATTTCTACGTACGCAAGCAGCGGCAAAATATAACAGTGTTTGATCTATGGTAGTTTACATAATGGTATTTTTTATTTATTTGAGCATTTAAACAATATTTATAAGATAACTAATACCGCTTACTTATGTTATTTGTTAAAAAATATATTTATATATCTTCAATATTTGTTATATCTTCAATTACTTATTCCCAGTTTTTTAAAAGAATCTAAAGAAAATTACTATTTATATTTAATAAAACATGTGTGACAACAACAATCGGGGTCAGTTTTATATGATAAACATACAAATTTTAACTGTCAATATTTACAAATTTAGTACCGTAAGGACCATTAAAAATTAATGGTCATTATTAATTCTACGTGTGGATGATACTTTTAACTACATATATTCAAAATTACTGAAGAATCTGAAGAAAACTGATTTTCTTGGGAACGTCCTTAATGTTTATAAAATATGAATTATTTGTTTGTTTTGTGTTGATATTATTGTAACAGTAAAAATGTTCTTACATTAATAAAAAGGAATATTAATGTTCTTAAGATTTTAAAATTTTAAACTGTTAACACAAAGCGTTGGTCAACGCGAGTTGTAAGGCGATGCGAAAAGTTAGTGAACAAAAGTTAGCACGCGTAAGCTATACAACGCGAAAAGTAAGCCGACGCGAAGCGTCAGTCGATACGAAGCACTAGCTAATGCGTAGAAGTTAACGCGGAGCGTAAGCAAGTTAACGCGAAGCGTTAGTAAATCAACGCAAAGCATTGGTAAACGCAAAGGTAAACGAAACGTAAGCTAAAGCGAACCGGTAGTCAGCCAACGCGAAGCGTTTGTCAATGAGACGCGTTAGTTATGCAAAGCGAAGCGTGATTTCACGCGAATCGTTACCAATGCTCAACGTAAACTAAAGCGAACCGTAAGTCAGTCAACGTGAAGCGTTTGTCAATGCGATGCGTTAGGCGACGTGAACCGTTAGTCTACGCAAAGTGGTGATTACTCAACGCGAAGTGTTGGTTTAGCAGCGTTAGGCGTGAATAAGGCAACGCGAAGCATTAGTTTACGCGAAGCTTTAGTCGACGTGAAGCGTCAATTATCGCCACGTAACTGTTGGTTAACGCAAAGGGTAAACCATCGCGAAACTTAAGCTAAAGCGAATTGTCAGTCAGCGAAACGTTGATCAATGGGAAGCGTTAGGTGACGCGAAGCGTTGGTTTGATGGCGTCAGTTAGTAAACGCTAAGCGTTAGTTAACGCGAAGTATATATATATATATATATATATATATATATATATATATATATATATATATATATATATATATATTGTGATGGTAGTTTCACCACCTCGGAATCAACGATGGAGGACTGGCCGATAAATTGTGGCACCAATTTGAAATACAAAAAAAATAGTTTGGGCGCCAGGTTTTGTATGAGTACCACTCACGAATCCGATACGGCTCGTCAATCCTTTATCTGGGTGGCAGGTCAGCAAGGTGGCCACTCGTCTGATTTTTACAAATACAAAAAAAATTTCGAAACAAGAAAAATAAATTATATATTTACGACAACTGTAACGATATTAAATAGTTAATATCATTCATTTTTGATTCACGCCCGTCCTAATGAAGAGATGACAATTTAATTTAATCATGATTTTTGTTCAGATCAAGGCGGTTACTGAATGTTGATTAATCTTACCAGGTTTAAATAAGATGTTTGAATTACGGTGACATTCTGACTACGGCACTGAGTATTAGTGGAATAATGCCTATTGTTGATGTCCAGAAAACATGTGTGGTTATCTCCATTCGCGGAAACAAACATCAAATAGATAATATTCCTAACAACCGAGTTTACTTCGTGGAAAAATAATGGCTCAGCAGCTCTCCTTTGTACATAATCAATCCATCTAGGAACGACGTGTCTAAAATTGGTTGCGAATTCGAAGATTAATTTAAAATCAATAATCGAATTCAGTAAAATTATTATATTATTTTTGTTATTATTGTATCGTTACAAGTACTGTTTAAATTTTGTGGTAATTAATAATTGTTTCTTTGTAGTTTGTATATATTAATTAATTAAAATACTTATATTTGATTAAAAAAACTTTGACATTTAATTCGTGTGTTTTTTGACAATCTGTTTTTGACATTTAATTCATGTGTGTTTGACAATCATCTGTTTTTGACATGTAGGATATTAAATAAATGTGTTATATTTGCTTACGGTAGTACCAACTGTTGATCGCTAAATTATTGAAACATTTAGTATAAGTTATTAGCGCGTAAATTCAAAACACATTCTTTCATAATATATCGGATATTTAAGAAAAATTAAGAACAATATTCAATTCGAATCATTATAGCATCATTAATTGTTACACAACCAAAAAAAAAATTAAATATTTAACAACAAAATAAAATAAAACACTCGAATTTTAACAATAAAAAATAAATATCGAAAAAAAAAAAATTATTTAAATAGGGTATCAGAACGTGTTAACTAAAGTGATTTAAACAACTAAAATTACTAATATAAAAAATTCGCAATAATAATTAAAAAAAATTTACTTTCGTGAACACGCTCACGCAAAAAATTTACCACCAAACCTCGCTCGAATCAACGCTTTACGGTGAACAAAAATAATCCAAAATCAAACACGATTCGAATTAAAAAAATAATAATAATAATCTTCAACAGTTTAAAACAAAAATCAATTCAACAATTTAACAATTACGATGCGGTACGATTCGTCAGGCTATTGAAATCAGAATCTCTCATTAATTATCGTTTTTCTTTCTCGTCCCTCAACAAAATTCCGTCACATGAAAACAAAACAACACAAAAACACCACTGTTCACATTCCTTAAAATTGTTTGTGACTAAATGTTTAAATTTTAACACCAGGGTTTGATTTTGAATTATGAATTTTTTATAATATTCACTTGATTTTCTATTTTATTTGGTGTGATGTTGCTGATGCTATTTTGTGTTTCACCACCTATCATTAGTTCATCCAATATAAAATATGCTTTTTCAAGCTTGAAGAATGTCGAATTCACATATACTTCCAAAATCCATCCAACAACTCAACATTACGACGTAATATTTCCAATGTTAACAATTCATTATCATTTTATCTATCGTACAACAGAAATATAACTTGCATATCGTTTATAAACTATTTTTAATTCACCCAACATCAATACTGCCAATTCTCGTTTTATTTCTTCATTTTGTTTGAATGAGCTACAAACCACTTTGGTAAACGAAGTTTACACCATCCACTGAAGAACAACATGAATGGCATCATTTTAATTAGTTAATTCACACCGTTCAACGATCACTACTTCAACAAGTTCATAATACGGGACTGTGATTTAATTTTGCAAATACAACCAGTTGACTAGCGGTAGTGAGTGTTCCAGACATCCATACAGACAATCGGCTACGTACTCCATTCCAACCACCATGTCGACGATCGATGATTGAGCGAGGTCGGTAATTACGTAATGCGTGCGGCTAATTTAAAAAATAAAAATAAATAAATACAAAATAATTATAGATCTCGACAGTAGCCTCTGATTTTGAAACCGTCTCTTTCTGGTCCCGGTGTCCTTCAGGTGGCACCAGCGACCAGTCGTGTCGAATCCACCTCGAATAAAAAAAAAATTTAAAACAAGTAATGTAACAACTAACTGAGTTAATTGTTTGAATACCCAGTATATACTGAGTTGTATATCAATGTTTGAATTGTCAATATTTCTGCCTATTCAATGTTTATAAAATATGAATTATTTGAAAATGTTTGTTTTGTGTTCATAATTAATATTGAAACAGTAAAAATGTTCTTGCATTTAAAAAAATTTATATTAATGTTCTTGCGAGTTTTATATATTTAAATAGTGAGTCATATAATTGAGTTAATCAACGCGAAGCGACTGCTAACGCAAAGCGTTGGTCAACGCAAGCCGTTAGGCGACGCGAAAAGTTAGTCAACGCGAAGCTTTAGTAAACCAACGTAAAGCGTTGGTAAAAACAAAGCGTTAACCAACGCGGAACGTAAGCTAAAGCGAACCGTAAGTCAGCCAACGAGAAGCGAGCGTTGGTAAATGAGAAGCGTTAGTTATTCAAACAGAATCGTCAGTGATTCAACGCGAAGCTCGATTTCACGCGAATCGTTAACGCTTTAAGTAAGCGTGAAAAGTTAGTCAAATCGTAGCGTTAGTTAACGTGAAGCGTTAGCATGAGTTAGATATACAACGCGAAGAGTTAGACGACGCGAAGCGTTAGTCGATACGACACAATAGCTAACGCGAGGATATTAACGCAGAGCGTAAGCAAGTTAACGCGAGGCGTTAGTAACATTGGTAAACGCAAAGCGATAACCAACGCGAAACGTAAGCTTAAGCGAACCGTACGTCTGCCAATGCGAAGCGTTGTTCAATGAGAAGCGTTAGTTATTGAAAGCGAAGCGTCAGTGATTTGCGAAGCGTGATTTCACGCGAATCGTAAACCAACGCAAGGTCAATAGAAAGCGTTAGGTCAACGCGAAGCGTTAGTAAATGAACGCAAAGCGTTGCTAAATGCTTTGCATTTACCAACACGAAACGGAAGCTGAAGCGAACCACAAGTAAGCGAACGCGAAGCGTTCGTCAATGAGAAGCGTTAATCAATTTGAAGTGTTAAGTCAACGCGAAACGTTAGTAAACCAACGCGAAGCGTAAGTAAACGCAAGGCGCTTACCAACCCGAAACGTTAGCGAAAGCGAACCGTAAGTGAGCCAACGCGAAGCGTTGGTTAATGAGAAGCGTTAGTTATTCAAAGCGAAGCGTTGGTGATTCGCGAAGCATAATTTTACGCGAATCATTGATTAACCCGAACCGTAAGCTCAATCGAGCCGTAAGTCAGCCAATGCGAAGCGTTGGTTAATGAAAAGCGTTAGTCATTAGGAAGTGTTAGGTCAACGTGTAACGTAGTCTAAAGCGAACCGTAAGTCAGCCAACGCGAAGCGTTGGTCTATGAGAAGCGTTAGTTATGCAAAGCGGAGCGTCAGTGATTCGCGAAGCGAGATTTTAAGCGAGTCGTTAACCAACGTAAAGCGTTAACCAACCCGAACCGTAAGTCAGACAACGCAAAGCGTGGTCAATGAGAAGCGATAGTTATTCAAAGCGAATCGTTCGTGATTCAACGCGAAGTGTGATTTCACGAAAATCGTCAATGCTTTAAGTAAACTTGAAACGTTAGTTAAATCGTAGCGATAGTTAACGCGAAGCGAAAGCACTCGTAAGATAAACAACGCGAAGAGTTAGCTGACGCGAAGCGTCAGTCGATATACAGCACTAGCTAACGAGAGGAAGTTAACGCGGAGCGTATGCAAGTTAACGCTGGGCGTATGCAAGTTAACGCGAAACGTTAGTTTATCAACACATAGCGTTGGTAAACGCGAAGCGTTAACCAACGCGAACTGTAAGCTGAAGCGAACCACAAGTCAGCCAACGCGAAGCGTTGGTCAATGACAAGCGTTAGTCAGTTGGAAGGGTTAAAATAACGCAAATCATTACTAAATTAACGGGAAGCGTTAATTAACGCAAAGCGTTAATTAACGAACTGCAAAATCAAAGCGAAACGTAAGCTAAAGCCATCCGTAAGTCAGCCAACGCGAAGCGTTGGTTAATGGGAACCGTTAGTTTTTCAAAGAGAAACGTTGCTGATTCGCGAAGCGTGATTTCACGTGAATTGTTAATTAACGCAGCGTTAACCAACGCGAACTGTAACATCAAGCGAGCCATAAGTCAGTTAACGCGACGCGTTGATCAATGAGAAGCGTTAGTCAATAGGAAGTGTTAGGTTAACGTGAAACGAAAGCTAAAGCGAACCGTGAGACAGCCAACGCGATGCGTTGGTGAATGAGTAGCGTTAGTTATACAAAGTAAATCGTTAACCAACGCAAAGCGTTAACCAACGCGAAACATAAGGTGAAGCGAACCGCCAGTCAGCCAACGCGAAGCGTTGGTCTATGAGAACCGATAGTTATTCAAAGCGAATCGTTCGTGATTCAACGCGAAGCGTGATTTCACGCGAATTGTTAATGCTTAAAGTAAACGTGAAAAATTTTTTAAATCGTAGCGATAGTTAACGTGAAGCGAAAGCACGCGTTGGTTAAACAACGCGAAGAAATAGCTGACGCGAAGAGTCAGTCGATAAGCGTAAGCAAGTTAACGCTGAGCGTACGCAAGTTAACGCGAAACGCTAGTAAATCAACGCATAGCGTTGGTAAACGCAACGCGTTAACCAACGCGAGCCGTAAGCTTAAGCGAGACGTTAGTCAGCCAACGCAAAGCGTTGGTCAATGAGAATCGCTAGTCAATAGGAAGTGTTAAGACAACGCGAAGCGTTATTAAATCAACGCGAAACGTTAGCTTAAGCGAACCGTAAGTCAGCGAACGCGAAGCGTTGGTTAGTGAGAAACGTTAGTTATTCAAAGCGAAGCGTTGGTGATGAGTGAATCGTGATTTCACGCGAATCGTGAATTAACGCGAAGCGTTTACAAGCGCGAGGCGTTGGTCAATCAGATGCGTTAGTGTAAAGGAAGTGTCAGGTCAACGCGAAGCGTTAGTTAATCAACATGAAAGGTAAGCTAACCGTGATTCAGCCAACGCGAAGCGCTGGTTAATGAGAATCGTTAGTTATTCAAAGCTATGCGTCGGTGATTCGCGAAGCGTGATTTCACACGAATCGTTAATCAACGCAAAGCGTTAACCAACGTAAATCGTAAGCTTAAGCAACCCGTAAGTCAGCCAACGCGAAGCGTTGGTCAATGTGAAGCGTTAGTCAATAGGAAGTGTTAGGTCAACGCGAAGCTTTGGTAAACGCAAAGCGTTTCACAACGAGAAACGAAAGCTGAAGCGAACCGTAAGACAGCCAACGCGAAGCGTTGTTTAGTGAGAAGCGTTAGTTATTCATAGCGAAGCGTCGGTAATTCGCGAAGCGTGATTTCACGAGAATCGTTAAACAGCGAAAAGCGGTAACCAGCGCGAATCGTAAGTTTAAGCGAGCCGCAAGTCAGCCAACGCGAAGCGTTGGTCAATGTGAAGCGTTAGTCAATAGGAAGTGTTTGGTCAATGCGAAGCTTTTGTAAACGCAAAGCGTCTACCAACGTGAAACGAAAGCTGAAGCGAACCGTAAGACGAACCGTACCGTTCCGAACCGTACCGTTAGTCACCCAACGCGATGCGTTGGTCAATGAGAAGCGTTGGTCAATAGGAAGCGTTAGGTCAACTCGAAACGTCAATCAACACGAAGCACTAGTTAACGCGAAGGGAAAGTGTACGCGGAGCGTATGCAACTCAACGCTAAGCGTATGTATATATATATTCATATATAAATATATATATATATATGTATATATATATATATAAATACATTATATATATATATATATATATATATATATATATATATATATGTAAATATATATATATATATATGTAAATATATATATATATATATATATATATATATATATATATATATATATATATATATATATATATATATATATATACATGTATATATAAACATATATAAAAATTTTATACATTATTTTTGATTAACAAAACTGAAATAAACATAAAAACAATACGAATTGATGTTTGTTATGTTTGTACATGTGCCTGTCTTCGAACGACTTATTTTCAACTTTAAGCACAAAGTTTGAAAAAACTGTTGACTTTATGAAAAAGTTTTTCAAACAAAAGTTGTTTATTTTAAAGAGATGATTTTTTGTCCACAAATTTTTGTTCTATCTTTAACGCTTTCAACGATATAAATTCTCCCCCCTGGCGGGGGGAATTACTTTCTGATTTTGCCCATTTACGAACTCGACCTTACTTTTTTGCTCTGGAACACACACACAAATTTTCAGCTCGTTAACTTTTTTCGTTCTTGAGTTATCGTATTCAAAGGCGGACGGACAGACGAATTAGGCCGAATTAGGCCATTTTATGAATGCTTTTGTGAAGCATTTTTGTCAAGGATTAATATTTTCAAGCGTTACAAAGACGGGACTAAACATAAAAGACCTTGTATATTTACATATACAGGTTATAAAAAATAGTATGTACAGTTGTTATGTATACCTACGGGTCCATGGAGCCCTTGCCTTCATTCGCTAATCAAATGTATTTCTCATTTTTTTCAATTTTGAGGACAAATTTTGAGAAAACTGTTGAGTTTATGAAAAAAGTTTTCAAACAAAAGTTGTTTATTTTAAAGAGAAGAAGATTTTTTGTTGACAAAAATTTTTTCTATCTCCTGCGGTTTCAGAGATATAATTTTTCCCCCCTGGCGGGGGAAAACACTTTCCGATTTTGCCCGTTAACGAACTTGACCTTTCTTTTTTGCTCAAGAACACTCAAAAAAATTTTCAGGCCGTTATCTCTTTTCGATCTTGAGTTATCGGCTTCACAGACGGACAGACGGACGGACGGACATGTGAAAATTGCCAAATTAGGCCATTTTATGAATACCTTGGTGAAGCATTTTTGTCAAGGATTAATATTTTCAAGCGGTACAAAGTCGGGACTAAACTTAATATACCTTGTATATTTACAAATATACTGGGTATAAAAATCATTGACGGTTGGATTCATTTTAACCGTTACAATATATTTATATACATGTTTATAAATTTTATAGATGATTTTTGACTATGATTTTTGATAGGATCGATGGACCTTTGAATAAACTTTTTGCAGAATTTTGACATCTTTACGAGACCCACTATTTCTTTGAAAAGGAAAATCACTTAACCCTTGAACCTCGTATATACAACTGGTTTACAACTGAAATAAACATAAAAACAAGTAATGTAACAACTAACTGAGTTAATTGTTTGAATACCCAGTATATACTGAGTTGTATATCAATGTTTGAATTGTTAATATTTCTGCTATTCAATTATTTTATAAAATATGAATTATTTGTAAATGTTTGTTTTGCGTTAATAATTAATATTGAAACAGTAAAAATGTTCTTGCATTTAAAAAAATTTATATTAATGTTCTTGCGATTTTTATATATTTAAATATTGAGTTATATAATTGAGTTAATCAACGCGAGCCGTTAGGCGACTTGATAAGTTAGTCAACGCTGAGCTTTAGTAAATCAACGGAAAGCGTTGGTAAACGCAAAGCGTTAACCAACGCTAAGCGAATGGTAATGGCAAAGCGTTAACCAACGCTAAACGTAAGCTAAAGCGAACCGTAAGTCAGCCAACGCGAAGCGTTGGTCAATGAGAAGCGATAGTTATTCAAAGCAAATCGTTTGTGATTCAACGCGAAGCGTGATTTCACGCGAATCGTTAATGCTTAAAGTAAACGTGAAAAGTTAGTTAAATCGTAGCGATAATTAACGCGAAGCGAAAGCACGCGTAAGTTATATTACGCAAAGAGTTAGCTGACGCGAAGCGTCAGTCGATATACAGCACTAGATTACGAGAGGAATGTAACACGGAGCGTAAGCAAGTTAACGCTGAGCGAAAGGAAGTTAACGCGAAGCGTTGGTCAAAGAGAATCGTTAGTCAATAGGAAGTGTTAAGTCAACGCGGAACGATATTAAATCAACGCGAAGCGTTAGTAAACGCAAAGCGTTTACCATCGCGAAACGTTCGCTAGAGCGAACCGTAAGTTAGCCAACGCGAAGCGTTGGTTAATGCGAAACGAAAATTATTCATAGCGAAACGTTGGTAACGCAAAGCGTTATCCAACGCGAAGCGTTGGTCAATCAGAAGCGTTAGTCAATAGGAAGTGTCCGGTCAACGCGAAGCGTTAGTAAATCGACGCGAAACGTAAGCTAAAGCGAACCGTAAGTCAGGCAACGCGAAACGTTGGTTAATGAGAAACGTTAGTTATTCAAAGCGAAGCGTCGGTGATTCGCGAAGCGTGATTTCATACGAATCGTTAATCAACGCAAAGCGTTAACCAACGCGAATCGTAAGCTTAAGCGAGCCGTAAGTCAGCCAACGCAAAGCGTTGGTCAATGTGAAGCGTTAGTCAATAGGAAGTGTTAGATCAACGCGAAGCGTTAGTAAACGCGAAGCGTTGGTTAGTGAGAAGCGTTACTTATTCAAAGTGAAGCATGGGTAATTTGCAAAGCGTAATTTTATGACAATCGTTAAACAACGCAAAGCGTTAACCAAGGCGAAACGTAAGCTAAAGCGAACCGTAAGTTAGTCAACGCGAAGCGTTAGTTAATAGGAAGTGGTAGGTAAAAGCAAAGCTTTTACCAACGCGAAACGTAAGCTCAAGTGAACCGTAAGTTAGCCAACGCGAAGCGTTGGCCAATGAAAAGTGTTAGCTATCCAAAGAAAAGTGATTCGTGAAGCGTGATTTCACGCGAATCGTTACCCAACGAAAAGCATGAATCAACTCGAAACGTAAGTTACCGCGAACCGTATATTAGCCAACGCAAAGTGTTAGTAAACCAACGCATAGCGTTTGTAAAGGCAAACCGTTAACCAATGCGACTCGCAATCTAAAGCGAACCGTAAGTCAACCAACGCGAAGCGTTGGTCAATGAGAAGCGTTGGTCAGTGAGAAGCGTTGGTCAATGAGAAGCGTTGGTCAATAGGAAGCGTTAGGTCAACGCGTAACGTAGTTTGAAGCGAACCGTAAGTCAGCCAACGCGAAGCGTTGGCCAATGTGAAGCGTTAGTTATGCAAAGCGAAGCGTCAGTGATTCGCGAAGCGAGAATTTAAGCGAACCGTTAACCAACGCAAAGCATTAACCAACGCGAAACTTCACCTAAAGCGAAACGTAAGTCTGTCAACGCGAAGCGTTGGTTAATGAGAATCGTTAGTTTCTCAAAGCGAAACGTTGGTGATTCGCGAAGCGTGATTTCACGCGAATCCTTAATTAATGCAAACCGTTAACCAACGCGAACCTTAAGTGCAAGCGAGCCGTAAGTCAGCCAACGCAAAGCGTTTGTCAAAGAGAAGCGTGAGTTTTGCAAAAAAAAGCGCCAGTGATTCGCGAAGCGAGATTTCAAGCAAATCGTTAACCAACGCAAAGCATTAGACTACGCGAAACGTAAGCTAAAGCGAACCGTAAATCAGCCAACGCGAAGCGTTGGTCAATGAGAAGCGATAGTTATTCAAAGCGAATCGTTTGTGATTCAACGCAAAGCGTGATTTCACGCGAATCGTTAATGCTTAAAGTAAATGTGAAAAGTTAGTTAAATCGTAGCGATAGTTAACGCGAAGCGAAAGCACGCGTAAGTTATATTACGCAAAGAGTTAGCTGACGCGAAGCGTCAGTCGATACACAGCAGTAGATTACGAGAGGAAGTTAACGCGGAGAGTAAGCAAGTTAACGCTGAGCGTAAGCAAGTTAACGCGAAACGCTAGTTAAACGAAGCATAGGGTTAGTAAACGCAAAGCGTTAACCAACGCAAACTGTAACCTTAAGCGAGCCGTAAGTCAGCCAATGCGAAGCGTTGGTCAATGTGAATCGTTAGTCAATAGAAAGTGTTAACTCAACGCGAACGTTATTCAATCATCGCGAAGCGTTGGAAAACGCAAAGCGTTAACTAAAGCGAAACGTTAACTAAAGCAAACCGTAAGTCAGCCAACGCGAAGCGTTGGTTACTAAGAAACGTAAGTTATTCAAAGCGAAACGTTGGTGATTCGCGAAGCGTTATTTCACGCGAATCGTTAATTAACGCAAAGCGTTAATCAACGTGAAGCGTTGATCAATCAGAAACGTTAGTCAAAAGGAAGTGACAGGTAAACGCGAAGCGTTAGTAAATCGGCGCGAAACGTAAGCTAAACCGAACTGTAAAACAGCCAACGCGAAGCGTTGGTCAATGTGAAGCGTGAGTTATGCAAAGCAAAGCGCCAGTGATTCGCGAAGCGAGATTTCAAGCAAATCGTTTACCAACGCAAAGCATTAACCAACACTAAACGTAAGCTAAAGCGAACTGTAAGTCAGCCAACGCGAAGCGTTGGTCAATGAGAAGCGATAGTTATTCAATGCGAATCGTTTGTGATTGAACGCGAAGCGTCATTTCACGCAAATTGTTAATACTTAAAGTAAACGTGAAAAGTTAGTTAAATCGTAGCGATAGTTAACGCGAAGCGAAAGCACGCGTAAGTTTTATTACGCAAAGAGTTACCTGACGCGAAGCGTCACTCGATACACGGCACTAGATTACGAGAGGAAGTTAACGTGGAGCGTAAGCAAGCTAACGCTGAGCGTAATGAAGTTAACGCGAAGCGCTAGTAAATCTAGTTGGTAAACGCAAAGCGTTAGTCCATCAACGCGAATCAAGAGCCGAAGCTGCGTTAGAAAGTCGCGTAAGTGGCGATATATATCGATATGTATATTTATATATATATATATATATATATATATATATATATATATATATATATATATATATATATATGTATATATATATATTTATATATATACATATATATATATATATATATATATATATATATATATATATATATATATATATATATATGTATATATATATTTATATATATACATATATACATATATATATATATATATATATATATATATATATATGTATATATATATATTTATATATATATATATATATATATATATATATATATATATATATATATATATATATATTTATGTATATGAATATATAATTGTATGTATATATATATATATATATATAAATATTTATACATATATATATATATATATATTTATATATATATACATGTTTATAAATGTATACGTGTATATATGATGTATAAAAATTTTATAGATGATTTTTGATAAGACAGATGGACCTTTGAATTGAATAAACTTTTTGCAAAATTTTCTGCAAAATGTGTTCCTACTATTTTGACCTACTACCTGAGACCAACTATTTTTTTGAAAAAGAAAATCAGTTAAACCTTGACCTTATATACACCTGGTTAACAAAACTAAAATAAACATAAAAACAATACTTTTTGATGTATGTTATGTTTGCACAAATTTTGAGAAAACGGTTGACTTTATGAAAAAAGTTTTCGAACAAAAGTTGTTTATTTTTAAGAGAAGAAGATTTTTTGTTCACAAATTTTTTTTCTATCTCCTACGGTTTCAAAAACATAATTTTTCCCCCCTGGCCGGGGGAAACACGTTCCGATTTAACCCATTAACGAACTTGACCTTACTTTTTTGGTCTAGAACACACACAAAAATTTTCAACTCGTTATCTCTTTTCGTTCTTCAGTTATCGTGTTCACAGTCGGACGGACAGACGAATAAGGCCGAATTAGGCCATTTTATGAATACCTTTGTGAAGAATTTTTGTCAAGGATTACTATTTTCAAGCGTTACAAAGACGGGACTAAACATAATATACCTTGTATATTTACATATACAGGGTATTCAAATAGTATGTATAGTTGTAATGTATACCTACGGGTCCATGGAGACCATGCCTTCATTCGCCTGTCAATTGTATTTCTCATTTTTTTCATCTTTGAGGACAAATTTTGAGAAAACTGTTGAGTTTATGAAAAAAGTTTTCAAACAAAAGTTGTTTATTTTAAAAAGAAGATTTTATGTTTACAAATTTTTTTTCTATCTCCTATGGTTTCAAAGATATAATTTTTCCCCCCTAGCGGGGGGAAACACGTTCCGATTTTGCCCATTAACGAACTTGACCTTACTTCTTTGGTCTAGAACACACACAAAAATTTTCAACTCGTTATCTCTTTTCGTTTTTGAGTTATCCGCTTCACAGACGGACAGACGGACAGAAGGACAGACGGACGGACATGTGAAAAAGGCCGAATTAGGCCATTTTATGAATACCTTGGTGAAGCATTTTTGTCAAGGATTAATATTTTCAAGCGTTACAAAGTCGGGTCTAAACTTAATATACCTTGTATATTTACAAATATACTGGGTATAACAAGTAATGTAACAACTAACTGAGTTAATTGTTTGAATACCCAGCATATACTGAGTTGTATATCAATGTTTGAATTGTCAATATTTCTGCCTATTCAATGTTTATAAAATATGAATTATTTGAAAATGTTTGTTTTGTGTTCATAATTAATATTGAAACAGTAAAAATGTTCTTGCATTTAAAAAAATTTATATTAATGTTCTTGCGAGTTTTATATATTTAAATATTGAGTTATATAATTGAGTTAATCAACGCGAAGCGACTGCTAACGCAAAGCGTTGGTCAACGCAAGCCGTTAGGCGACGCGAAAAGTTAGTCAACGCGAAGCTTTAGTAAATCAACGTAAAGCGTTGGTAAACACAAAGCGTTAACCAACGCGGAACATAAGCTAAAGCGAACCGTAAGTCAGCCAACGAGAAGCGAGCGTTGGTAAATGAGAAGCGTTAGTTATTCAAACAGAATCGTCAGTGATTCAACGCGAAGCTCGATTTCACGCGAATCGTTAACGCTTTAAGTAAGCGTGAAAAGTTAGTCAAATCGTAGCGTTAGTTAACGTGAAGCGTTAGCATGAGTTAGATATACAACGCGAAGAGTTAGCCGACGCGATGCGTCAGTCGATACGACACAATAGCTAACGCGAGGAAATTAACGCAGAGCGTAAGCAAGTTAACGCGAGGCCTTAGTAACATTGGTAAACGCAAAGCGATAACCAACGCGAAACGTAAGCTTAAGCGAACCGTACGTCTGCCAATGCGAAGCGTTGTTCAATGAGAAGCGTTAGATATTGAAAGCGAAGCGTGATTTCACGCGAATCGTAAACCAACGCGAAGCGTAGGTCAATAGAAAGCGTTAAATCAACGCGAAGCGTTAGTAAATGAACGCAAAGCGTTGCTAAATGCTTTGCATTTACCAACACGAAACGGAAGCTGAAGCGAACCACAAGTAAGCGAACGCGAAGCGTTCGTCAATGAGAAGCGTTAATCAATTTGAAGTGTTAAGTCAACGCGAAACGTTAGTAAACCAACGCGAAGCGTAGGTAAACGCAAGGCATAATTTCACGCGAATCATTGATTAACGCGAACCGTAAGCTCAATCGAGCCGTAAGTCAGCCAACGCGAAGCGTTAGTCATTAGGAAGTGTTAGGTCAACGTGTAACGTAGTCTAAAGCGAACCGTAAGTCAGCCAACGCGAAGCGTTGGTCTATGAGAAGCGTTAGTTATTCAAAGCGAAGCGTCAGTGATTCGCGAAGCGAGATTTTAAGCGAGTCGTTAACCAACGCAAAGCGTTAACCAACGCGAACCGTAAGTCAGACAACGCAAAGCGTGGTCAATGAGAAGCGATAGTTATTCAAAGCGAATCGTTCGTGATTCAACGCGAAGCGTGATTTCACGATAATCGTTAATGCTTTAAGTAAACGTGAAACGTTAGTTAAGTATGTATGTATATATATATTCATATATAAATATATATATATATATATATATATATATATATATATATATTTATATATATATTTATATATATATATATATATATATATATATATATATATATATATATATATATATATATAAATACATTATATATATATATATATATATATAAATATATATATATATATACATATATAAAAATTTTATAGATGATTTTTGATAGGATATGTGGAACTTTGAATAAACTTTTTGCAAAATTTTGACATCTTTACGAGATCAACAATTTTTTTGAAGAACAAAATCACTTATACCTTGACCTTATATATACACCTGGTTAACAAAACTGAAATAAACATAAAAACAATACTAATTGATGTTTGTTATGTTTGTACATGTGCCTGTCTTCGATCGACTCATGTTCAACTTTAAGCACAAAGTTTGAAAAAACGGTTGACTTTATGAAAAAGTTTTTCAAACAAAAGTTGTTTATTTTAAAGAGAAGATTTTTGTCCACAAATTTTTGTTCTATCTGTAGTATATCGCCCAGGACCGGTTATGGTCCGTGGGACATATACCCAAATCGCGCGATGAAGTCTGGAAGCGTATGCAAAAGGTTTCGGTGGATCCGAATTTTGTCTTTGGTCTGAAATGTCAATAGATGAGAAAAAGTGTGAGGGTCCTTTTGTTTACCACCGGACACCTTAACTTACGAACACTTATGATATTAAAAAAAAAACTGCGAGGTAGTGACTCCTAACGGTGATAGTTAGAAGGATATTCAAATGGTTTTACGTCAGATGTTGACAACTTATCGCAATTGTTTTTTTGAATTTACCACGTGTCGAATTTTCTGAAATTACGATAAAAACAAGTAATGTAACAACTAACTGAGTTAATTGTTTGAATACCCAGTATATACTGAGTTGTATATCATTGTTTGAATTGTTAATATTTCTGCTATTCAATGTTTATAAAATATGAAATATTTGTAAATGTTTGTTTAGTGTTAATAATTAATATTGAAACAGTAAAATTGTTCTTGCATTTAAAAAAATTTATATTAATGTTCTTGCGATTTTTATATATTTAAATATTGAGTTATATAATTGAGTTAATCAACGCGAGCCGTTAGGCGACTTGATAAGTTAGTCAACGCTGAGCTTTAGTAAATCAACGGAATGCGTTGGTAAACGCAAAGCGTTAACCAACGCTGAGCGAATGGTAAACGCAAAGCGTTAACCAACGCTAAACGTAAGCTAAAGCGAACCGTAAGTCAGCCAACGCGAAGCGTTGGTCAATGAGAAGCGAAAGTTATTCAAAGCGAATCGTTTGTGATTCAACGCAAAGCGTGATTTCACGCGGATCGTTAATGCTTAAAGTAAATGTAAAAAGTTAGTTAAATCGTAGCGATAGTTAACGCGAAGCGAAAGCACGCGTAAGTTCTATTACGCAAAGAGTTAGCTGACGCGAAGCGTCAGTCGATACACAGCAGTAGATTACGAGAGGAAGTTAACGCGGAGAGTAAGCAAGTTAACGCTGAGCGTAAGCAAGTTAACGCGAAACGCTAGTTAAACGAAGCATAGGGTTAGTAAACGCAAAGCGTTAACCAACGCAAACTGTAACCTTAAGCGAGCCGTAAGTCAGCCAACGCGAAGCGTTGGTCAATGTGAATCGTTAGTCAATAGAAAGTGTTAACTCAACGCGAACGTTATTCAATCATCGCGAAGCGTTGGAAAACGCAAAGCGTTAACTAAAGCGAAACGTTAACTAAAGCGAACCGTAAGTCAGCCAACGCGAAGCGTTGGTTACTAAGAAACTTAAGTTATTCAAAGCGAAACGTTGGTGATTCGCGAAGTGTTATTTCACGCGAATCGTTAATTAACGCAAAGCGTTAATCAACGCGAAGCGTTGATCAATCAGAAACGTTAGTCAATTGGAAGTGACAGGTAAACGCGAAGCGTTAGTAAATCGGCGCTAAACGTAATCTAAAGCGAACTGTAAGTCAGCCAACGCGAAGCGTTGGTCAATGAGATGCGATAATTATTCAATGCGAATCGTTTGTGATTGAACGCGAAGCGTCATTTCACGCAAATTGTTAATACTTAAAGTAAACGTGAAAAGTTAGTTAAATCGTAGCGATAGTTGACGCGAAGCGAAAGAACGCGTAAGTTATATTACGCAAAGAGTTACCTGACGCGAAGCGTCAGTCGATACACGGCACTAGATTACGAGAGGAAGTTAATGCGGAGCGTAAGCAAGTTAACGCTGAGCGTAAGGAAGTTAACGCGAAGCGCTAGTAAATCTAGTTGGTAAACGCAAAGCGTTAGTCCATCAAGGCGAATCAAGAGCCGATGCTGCGTTAGAAAGTCGCGTAAGTGGCGTTATATATCGATATGTATATTTATATATATATATATATATATATATATATATATATATATATATATATATATATATATTTATATATATACATATATACATATATATATATATATATATATATATGTATATATGTATATATATATATATATATATTATGTATATATGTATATATATAAATGTATATGTATATATATATATATATAAATATATATATATATGTATATATATGTATATATATATATATATATATATATATATATATATATATATATATATATATATATATATATATATATATATATAAATATATATATATATTTATATATATATATATATATATATATATATATACATATAATACACATATATATACATATATATATATATATTTATATATGATCTAACGCCGAACGTTTCGCATATATATATATATATATTTCGCATATATATATATATATATATATATATATAAATAAATATATACATATACATTTATAAAAATTTTATAGATGATTTTTGATAGGATATGTGGAACTTTGAATAAACTTTTTGCAAAATTTTGACTTCTGTACTAGACCAACAATTTTTTTGAAAAAGAAAATCACTTGACCTTATACATACACCTGGTTAACAAAACTAAAATAAACATAAAAACAATACTATTTGATGTTTGTTGTGTTTGTTTTCAACTTTGAGCACAAAGTTTGAAAAAACGGTTGACTTTATGGAAAAATTTTTCAAACAAAAGTTGTTTAACAGTTTTTGACACCAAATGCTTGATATGAAAAATCATACACATCTAGGGATGGGAAATCTAGATGTGTCTAGATGTGTATGATTTTTCATATCAAGCAGTTGGTATCAAAAACTGTTATCAATGTTCGGAAATATTACTTAAATGTCAAAGTAAGTAAACGCTAGTCGCTTCCGTTGGTATAATGTAACCGAAAGGCAACCATACTAACAATGGAAATAAATAGACGCTAGTTTACAAAAAAACAATTTGAAAAATATGTTAATAATGAATAAACAAAATTAATAATACAATCGCATCAGAAATGATAGTGAAAGATCATATGCATAGTACTACCATAACATCTAAGGTAGCTCAGTCGGTAGAGCATTGGTCTAGAATGCCAAAGGTCGTGGGTTCGTTTCCCATCCCTAGATGTGTATGATTTTTCATATCAAGCATTTGGTGTCAAAAACTGTTATCAATGTTCGGACATATTACTTAAATGTCAAAATAAGTAAACGCTAGTCGCTTCCGTTGGTATAATGAAACCGAAAGGCAACCATACTAACAATGGAAATAAAAAGACGCTAGTTTACAAAAAAACAATTTGGAAAAAAGTTGTTTATTTTAAAGAGAAGAAGATATTTTGTTAACAAATTTTTGTTCTATCTCTTACGCTTTCAACGATATAAATTTTCCCCCCTGGAGGGGGGAATCACTTTCCGATTTTGCCCATTTACGAACTTAACCTTACTTTTTTGCTCTGGAACACACACAAAAATTTTCAGCTCGTTACCTTTTTTCGTTCTTAAGTTATCGTGTTCAAAGGCGGACGGACAGACGAATTAGGCCATTTTATGAATGCTTTTGGGAAGCATTTTTGTCAAAGATTAATATTTTCAAGCGTTACAAAGACGGGACTAAACATAAAAGACCTTGTATATTTACATATACAGGATATAAAAAATAGTATGTATAGTTTTTATGTATACCTACGGGTCCATGGAGCCCATGCCTTCATTCGCCAATCAATTGTATTTCTCATTTTTTTCAACTTTGAGGGCAAATTTTGAGAAAACTGTTGAGTAAATGAAAAAAGTTTTCAAACAGAAGTTGTTTACTTTAAAGAGAAGAAGATTTTTTGTTGACAAAAATTTTTTCTATCTCCTACGGTTTCAGAGATATAATTTTTCCGATTTTGCCCGTTAACGAACTTGACCTTACTTTTTTGCTCAAAAACACACAAAAAAATTTTCAGGCCGTTATCTCTTTTCGTTTTTGAGTTATCGGCTTCACAGACGGACAGACGGACGGACATGTGAAAATGGCCGAATTAGGCCATTTTATGAATACCTTGGTGAACCATTTTTGTCAAGGATTAATATTTTCAAGCGTTACAAAGTCGGGACAAAACTTAATATACCTTGCATATTTACAAATATACTGGGTATAAAAATATCAATATCGATACTGATGTATCGAAAAAAAGAAATCGATATACTGGTTATATTTTGTAACAAGAGTGACCTTAAGTTGTATTAGAATAATATTGGTACGAAAATTTAAAAATATTATTTTTATTGAAAATATTATTTTTTATTATATAAATCAATACATTTTAATATTAATTCATTCGAACCAAGCGAGCAACAATTTTCCGACAAGGATAAAAGAAAAATTTTTATGTGTTCCGCTAGAGTGATGACACACACATGTATATTTATATATATATATATATATATATATATATATATATATATATATATATATATATATATATATGTATATATATATATATATATACATATATATATATATATATATTATATAAAATTTATATATATATATATATATATATATATATATATATATATATAAGTTACGGAACCTGGAATATAGTAACACATGTAAAATATAAATTACTCAAGTCAACAGGATGTCCATTGACGACATCAAACTATCCACGTTTTGCATACGATGCTAAAATACTTTTCTATTATTTCCCAAATTGTATAAATAGCGATGTAAATGAAATGGCGTCATCTTTTAATTACCAACTTTTGACATTCGTTCAATTTGTGTAATTACTGGTGGACAAAGTTTCATAATTAGTTAATAATTATTGTACTTAGAATAATCAAATCAAATATTAATAATTTGTACTTAAATTAAATTAAATAAAGTTTTTTTTTAAGACTTTTATTTTTCGAGTTTTATAATTGGCGCAGCCGCTAGGATAGTGCCCATTTTTACGGTACTATTATCCATCGAAAATTCGCGAAATAACTGGTGTAGTAACCCAAGTGCGGAATTTTCGAGTGTATTTCAATACTTCAGGATACGAACCTACTAAACAAACAAATTTATTATAAAACTTCACTGGAATCTGGAAATTGGAAGCAACATTGTGGTCCAACAATTAACATCATCAAATCACTGGTGACTTAAAGTATTTATCATCGCAACTAAATACAAGTTAATTATTGGAAACCTAATTGTTAAAACATAATGTGGAAGGCGATCATAATTCAACTGTAAGTAACTTTTTGATTATTGTATTTGCTTTCCTTAATGCCTAAAATTCCCAAATTATTTAACAAAAGTAAACGAGTTCCATACTCCCCTGACGTACACCAACCGACTTCAAGCAGGGACTATTCGGAACCAGAATCCTCAGACTCTGATCAAGCTTCTGAGGACGAAAATAATTTATATAAAAATTTCCCATTAAAAAAATCAGTTTTAGACGAAATAATAAACCAAATAAAAGTTATTACAATTGAAGACGAAAACATTGAAAGTAATTTTAAGGAAACTTTAAAACAAATAAATCAACCAAACAAAATGACCACCATTACCGTAATTGATTTAATAAAAAATCTAAATAATTTTGATGGTACTCCAGGTACATTAAATAGATTTTTAAGAAATGCAAATAGAATTATTACCACTGCAGGAGAAAATGCCGCTACCATAGAAATGGTTACGGATATGGTTAGAAATAAAATTGTAGGAAAAGCTAACGAAATACTAATTTCAGTTGGAGACCCTAGTGCATGGAATCTAATTTCAGAGCACTTGAAAACTCAATTTTCAGATAGACGAACCGTAGAAACTATTCTACACAAATTAAACACGATATCTCAAAATAATAAATCATTAGAATTATATTATTCAGAAATATCTGATTTACAAACCGCTTTGCTAAATTCAATAGATTCTTCAAAAACTACAGAATTTATTAACGGACAAACAGAAATTTACATAATGATCGCACTAAAATCATTCATAGCAGGACTTGACCCAAAACTTGGTTACATTGTTAGAGCCAATCGCCCTACAACAATTAAAGACGCATATGACATCTGCCTTAACGAAATCAGTATGCAACAATCAAGTAACGATAGATCGCGACTTTCTCACAAACAACAACCAATACAATGTAGTACGAATTACCAACCCCCAAGAAAACCTATCAACAACAATAGACCATTATTACAACCACCTCGGTTTAATTATAACAATCAAAATAACCCACAACAATTTAGACAAAATTCTCCCATGAACAATCCCTTATTCAGACCTCAAAATAATTATAATAGACCACCGGTATATGCACAACAACAATACCGACCCCAAACTTCGAATCAACCAATATTTAATAGACCACCCCAACAATCGAATAACAATAATCAAAATCGACCCACACCTATGGACATAAGTTCAGGAAATACAAGACAAGTAATACATAGACAGCTAAATAATCAAGAAACAAACAATGTAGACAATCACGATAACTATAACGAATACGAATATGAAGAGAATTACGAAGACGAAACTTATAATGAATTACACTTAGAACAGGACGAAAATTTTTCGGAAACAGCCTCGACCTACGATCCTCCGGATTTGTCGAATTAAATTTTTCAAAAACTAATAATACATTACCGTACATAAAAATTAACAAATTAAAATTACTAATAGATACAGGAGCCGATGAAAACTTCTTAGATCCAAAATATTTACCCAACTTTTCAAAATTCTACCCAACCAATGTTAAACTAAAAACCGCCTTAAAAACTTATAACATAACGCAAAAAGTAAAAATTAATCATTTAGAAAATTTTAATAACACACAACCAATTTATTTCTTAATATTCAAATTTCATCATTTCTTCGATGGACTAATCGGTACAAAAACGTTACAAGATCTTAACGCCCAAATCGATTATACAAATCAAATTATTCAACTTAACGGAATAAAAAATAAATTACATTTTAAAAAATTAAATGAAACGCAAATTCATAACATAGAACCTAACAAAACAAAATTAATAAAAATTACAACTAATGTAAAAAATGGCGACATTTTTATACCAGATATAAAATTAAATAATCATGTTAATATCTTATCAGGAATTTATAAAACAAAAGATCATATTACAAATGCACTCATTCAAAATGACTCGTGCATTCAACAAAAAGTAATAATTCCAAAACAAATAAGAGCGGAAGTAATCAACCAAACTAAGCAGTTAAATAATATACAACGCGACTACTCAAATTACGACTATGATTTTGCAGTACAACATCTACGTACAAGCCACTTGAACGTAGAAGAAAAACAAGCATTACTAACTTTATGTGCTGAATATAGAGATATATTCTACACACCCGATCAAAATATGACATTTACCTCCGACTTAAAACATTCCATTAAAACAACTGACGACGTACCGATATACGCTAAATCATATAGATACCCCCATATACATAAAGAAGAGGTCACGCGACAAGTAGATGAAATGTTGGAGAAAAACATTATTAGACCATCCAATTCTCCCTGGTCTTCACCAATATGGATCGTCAGCAAAAAGGCCGATGCCTCTGGCAAAAAGAAGTGGAGACTAGTAATCGACTATAGAAAATTAAATGAGAAAACAGTAGATGACAAATACCCTCTACCTAATATCTCAGACATATTGGATAAACTCGGTAAATGCCAATACTTTACCACTCTCGATCTCGCTTCTGGGTTCCACCAAATTGAAATGGATCCCAAGGATATACCTAAGACAGCCTTCTCAGTGGACCACGGACACTATGAGTTCACTAGAATGACTTTTGGTCTCAAGAACGCTCCTGCAACGTTCCAACGCGTAATGGATAATATGCTTCGCGAACACATAGGGAAAAACGTTCTCGTATACATGGACGATATTATAATCTACTCTTCATCACTTCAGGAACACATTCAAACACTCAAGTTAGTATTTGAAAAACTTAGATCATCTAACTTTAAAACACAATTAGACAAGTGCGAGTTTTTAAGAAAAGAAATCGAATTTCCAGGGCATATAGTTACAACAGACGGTATCAAACCCAACCCTAGGAAAATCGAAGCCATCAAAAATTTTCCAATTCCGAAAACAGTAACCGAAATAAAATCATTTTTGGGACTAATAGGTTACTACCGAAAATTTATTAATAACTTCGCCAAAATCACCAAACCAATGACTGAAAAATTGAAAAAGGATTCAGTAATAAACATCAAAGAACCTCGATATGTAGATTGTTTTGAGTATTGTAAACAATTGCTAACCAATGACCCTATACTGCAATATCCAGATTTTACCAAACCATTCGTCCTAACAACCGATGCCAGTAACTTTGCGATAGGCGCCGTGCTATCACAAGGACCTATTGGGCAAGATAAACCGATATGTTACGCCTCACGAACATTAAACAAAGCAGAGTGTAACTATTCAACCATCGAAAAAGAACTCCTCGCTATTGTTTGGGCTTGCCAACAATTTAGGCCCTATCTTTTCGGGCAAAAGTTCAATATCCTTACAGACCACAAGCCCCTAAAATGGATATTCTCACTAAAGGACTGTAACTCCCGCCTTTTGCGATGGAGAATAAAACTAGCAGACTATAACTTCAATATAGACTATAAACCAGGAAAACAAAACGCAAACGCCGATGCACTCTCTAGAGTACAATTAAACAACGACGAATCACAACAAGTAGAAATACACACACAACACTCAGCTGACGAAAATCTTTCCGACGGCATTAGAATAGCCGAAAGACCTTTAAACGAATTTCATAACCAAATAATCTTAGAACGAACAATAGGAAAAAAATACGAAAATTTAACACTATTTAAAACTAAGAAAAGACAAATATTTGAACTAGTAACATTTAGCGAAAACGACTTAATAAAAATAATTAAAGAGTATTTTTCCCCTAACAAACTTAATGCAGTGCTCACTAACGACGAAAAAACATTCAAAACATTATCAGACGTACATGAACAATACTTCCAAAACTATAAAATTATACGATGTACAAAAGTATTAGAAGACATAGAAAATACAGACGAACAATCAAATTTAATGAAACAGTATCACGAACTGACCATACATAGAGGTATAGAAGAGACGTGGCAACACTTAAAACGAAAATATTATTTTGATAATATGAAACCAAAAATAACTTCATTCATAAACTCATGTGATATTTGTAATCAAGGCAAATACGAACGACACCCATTAAACATTAAACAAACACAAACAGAACAAACTACCAGACCCTTTGAGATACTTCACATAGACGTACTCTTAATAGAAAAATCAAATTTCTTAACTATATTAGATAAATTCTCAAAATACGCCGAAATAATACCTATGAATTCAAGGAACGGCTTAGATATACTTAAGGGCTTACGACAATACTTATCACGACATGGGCTACCTACAAAAATATATCACGATCAAGGTACGGAATTCAATAACTACCAATTCAGAGAATATTTACATTTATATAATATCAAAAACCATGAGACTTGCGCCCGTTCGTCTCAAGGAAATTCCCCCGTCGAACGATTACATTCAACAATATTAGAAACTTTAAGAATATTACGAGTAAAGAAATTACAAGCACCAGTGGACGAATTAATTGATATGGCTACCCTAGTCTATAACAATTCGATTCATACAAGCACTAAATTGACACCTTTCGAAATCATAAACGGTATACGTGAAAACCAAATTATCAAAAACGAAACTAATAATGCAATCAACAACTATAACTTGCATAGACTTTCAGAAAATAAAATTATTAGGGATATTATAGAACAAAATAACAAAAAACTATTTAACAAAATACAAAATTTAAATGAAAACCGCAACAACCCACCCGTATTAGAACCAAACCAAGATGTTTACATCAAAAATACACAAAGAAATACTAAATTATTACCCGCTTTCGATAAAGCCAAAGTCCAGAGTAACAATAATATAACATTCAAAACTATCAAAAATCGTAAATATCATAAAAACAAAATAAAAATAAGGAAACACCCTGTTTCAGATTCGCGCTCACCTACAGCCAGCACGTCGAATACCACGACTTAACCCACACTAGAGGATTACTGGCACTTAATTTAGGAAAAACGTTAATCACAGAACATTATATTAACCTTATTCACATAATCAACGTAACTAGTTTAGAAAATACCTATTTAGAAATAGTTCATACTTTTAATACACTAGAAACGAATAATACTTACTTTTATAACCCCAGAATAATTACTAAAACATTAAACTCATTAGGAGACAAAGTAGATTCACTGAAATTCAATAAAAGAAATAAAAGAGGAGCTATCAACGCATTAGGTTCAATAATAAAAGCAATATCAGGAAATATGGATAACGACGATGCAAAAGAAATAAATGAACAAATAAAAAACCTTCAGGATAATACACTACTCATTAACGATTCATTGAAAAATCAACATACTCTTAACAACCAAATGATTGAACGATTTGACAATATCACAAACTTTATTAACGCTGAACAAGAACACTTGCAAGTAGTCACTCTTTCATTAAAAAATTACGAAAAGGTAGAAAAACAATTACTTACTACACAAGTATTCTTTTCTCTTCAAATGCAAATAAACTTACTAAATGATCACGTAGATAGCATTATAGAATCAATACAATTAGCCAAACTTGGATTACTATCAAAACATATTTTAACAAAAAAGGAACTCAATTTAATCCGCGATAAAGTACATTCAATGTTTAGAAACTTCAATGATGAACAAATTTATGAAATACTCGAGTTAAAAGCATATTTTAACGATACGAACATAATATTCACGGTACAAATCCCTCAGATACATACCAACGAAACATTCGTGACGTACAGACTAAGACCCTTACCTATCAACAATACTATAATCCTACCGAAAACAAATTATATCCTCTACAACCCCAAGCAAAATGCATTCATTGAGAAACCCTGCAGAAGAATAGATAACCTTTCATTATGTTCACGCATTCAACTGCAAAACAACAACGTAAATAACTGTGAAGTAAAAATAATCCAAAACGAACCAGCTAAATGTTTATTACACCACACAATGGAAAAGAACTTTATAGAAGAAATCGAAAGTAATCACATCATAGCCTACACAGATAATGCAATTAACATCAACACGACCTGCGGAAAGAACATAACAAATTTTATTGGAAAATTATACATCACTTACAGTCAATGTAAAATCATTATTAATGGAATTACTTATGGAGAAATATCATCAACATTAAACAATTACAAGTTAGAACAAATTATTTACAACGAGATGAAGATTGAACAACTATCTAACGATACGACATTTGACACTCTCAAATTAGACAGCATACGAAACACAGAAGAAATCAACTTATTGAAGATTCAACATTTTTCACATATTGGAATAAATATTATCATCATTGTCGTAATAATCATAACCATAATAACCATTTTTATTTTTAGTAAACGGTACAGAAATAAAAAGGATCAACCGCTACCAACAGCCCCAGAAATGATTACATTACAACCTGCAGCTAACCCTTTCATGGTTAGGCTTCCGTCTTAAGGAGGGAGGAGTTACGGAACCTGGAATATAGTAACACATGTAAAATATAAATTACTCAAGTCAACAGGATGTCCATTGACGACATCAAACTATCCACGTTTTGCATACGATGCTAAAATACTTTTCTATTATTTCCCAAATTGTATAAATAGCGATGTAAATGAAATGGCGTCATCTTTTAATTACCAACTTTTGACATACGTTCAATTTGTGTAATTACTGGTGGACAAAGTTTCATAATTAGTTAATAACTATTGTACTTAGAATAATCAAATCAAATATTAATAATTTGTACTTAAATTAAATTAAATAAAGTTTTTTTTTAAGACTTTTATTTTTCGAGTTTTATAATTTATATATATAAATTTTACAGATGGTGATTTTTGACATCTACTAAGTAAGATCGTTGGTCATTTGAAAAAAATTTTGCGAAATTTTGACATAGATACGGGACTTATCTATTTCCTGTAGGAAAAAATTCGCTAAACACTTGCAAAAATGCTTTCATTGATAAATATAGCTTATGCGACATCTACTACATACATAAAACTGAGCTTATATTTTTTGTTGCAGATGGAAATGGAATACTTGGTAGTGGTGATGGACCTCTAACTGCTACTTGTTTTCTTAATAAATTATTAGCTGCTTCTTTTAGTTCGTTGTTTGTTTCGGTTGATATTGCACGATTAAGATCCAGCTTCTCTGTTGGTCGTAATCCTGTTGGTTTTAATGTTGGCATTCCACCAGCAAATATATCACCAAAATTAAAAACACCATTTGATGTTGTTGCGGAGGTTTGGTTCGATGATGTAGTGTTTGTTGAAGATGATCCAAATTCATTACTTGCATTTTTATTGCTGTTGTTGTGGATACTGTTTACTTTACCTAAAATTTTATAAAATGTTTGAATCCCAATCCCAATCAAATATCATTTCATCGAAATTAGTAATATTGTTTCCTATCGACATGGATAGGAATCTGATTATTGGTTACCTAAAATAGTTCCAAATACCTGGATCATTTAAAATATACAGAAAGAGCACACGTATACTAATAGCCAAAATGACGACAAGGATTTCAAGAATAAATAGGCAAAGTCAGTTTTAAGAAAACAATTCCCGGTTGTTGGAAAAAATTTCCGTAAATTTAACGTATTTCAAAGGATTCTTAAAAGACATACTGCATTGCCTTCAAATATGTCTCCCACCAAACACGTAAATTGTTTGAAGACGTCCGTGAATGTTAGGTTGTTATTGTACAGTCGTTTGATAGACAATTTCATAAAAACACCCCAACGAAAAATTGGAGAAAAAATTAATTCAAAATAAGTAGTCTATGCTACAGAATATGTTGCATAAAAGATAATTATAATTTTTTATTTTTGTTTTGGGAGACAGATTCCTCTCCTTCCCATACGGAGTTGCTGATACTTCTATTGGGCGCTTTTTCTGGTGGCGAATAGGGGAATGCTCACCAGATATGGAGGGTACCAAGGAAATAAAGTACTCAGAGCGGACCAAAATTAGCTATGCTGCCTTGCAGTAAGAAGTTGGATCTTCAAATGCTAAGGGAATAAACCCCAACAGAAAGCAACCATGCCCAGATGCTACAGGAGGCAGCACCTCCACTGGGTTGTGTTCTGTGGGCTAATAACCTGTAAACTCAAGATTACCTACCAATGAAACATTAATGAACAAATGCTGAACGGATAAACTGGAAACGAAATTTGGTCTGAAAACAAACATGCTTATAAGATTTTGGAACGTAAGAAAATGTGGCAAACGGGAAGGCCGGAAGAAGTGAAGAGTAGATGGAAGGACACAAGCTAAATATACTGGGCCAGTATATCCAGCATATCCAGTATATCCTTTTCTTCCATCTCAGTAAAATGAGATGGCTTGGGTTCGGAGAAATTAAATCGCAGAATATAAGGAAAGAATAGGACTGCTGCTTACTGAACATGCCAGAATGGGCCAAAGTTGCTTACTTTCTTCGGTTTTGTTTCACAAGAAATATTTTGTTTTTCAGGCCTTCAATGGAATTTAACAGATCGTCTAGAAGATCTTGACTATTCCGATGATTTGTGTGAAGCATCTTACTATTCGAATTATCGAACTTAACATGCGAACGGTAAGATGCCCCGTTGTTTTCGCGCAGTGGAAGTCGTAATGGGTAATGTCCGTTGGTGTGATACCTAATATCTAGCCCCCCCCCCATTAAAAGAGATCCTATTAGTCATTAAAGTCACCGCTAGAGGTGATTCTCTATAGTCAGGAGTTTGAACTATGGACGGTCAGTGGAACGGACTATGGATGATAGATAATTATATCTATCCTTCATGAATGTGTCAACAACATGTGAATTTAGTTGGTTAGATCTGACATTTTAATAAAATTAATATTGGATTAAAATAATCGTAATATTATAGTATTTAGGCCATTTGTATGTAGTTTACTACCATTAGTTGGGTTCAGGTAAATACTATTATAAATAAAAAAAATTCGGTTTAATTTCCGATCCTAGGTTATTTTATTTTTTTATACGCATGTTGTAGACGATATCATGATTGACCAAAAATTACACAAAAGTTACACAACAAAGATATTAAAATTAACAATGAACAAGTAATGTACCAACTAACTGAGTTAATTGTTTGAATACCCAGTATATACTGAGTTGTATATCAATGTTTGAATTGTTAATATTTCTGCTATTCAATGTTTATAAAATATGAATTATTTGTAAATGTTTGTTTTGTGTTAATAATTAATATTGAAACAGTAAAAATGTTCTTGCATTTAAAAAAATTTATATTAATGTTCTTGCGATTTTTATATATTTAAATATTGAGTTATATAATTGAGTTAATCAACGCGAGCCGTTAGGCGACTTGATAAGTTAGTCAACGCTGAGCTATAGTAAATCAACGGAAAGCGTTGGTAAACGCAAAGCGTTAACCAACGCTAAGGGAATGGTAAACGCAAAGCGTTAACCAACGCTAAACGTAAGCTAAAACGAACCGTAAGTCAGCCAACGCGAAGCGTTGGTCAATGAGAAGCGATAGTTATTCAAAGCGAATCGTTTGTGATTCAACGCGAAGCGTGATTTCACGCGAATCGTTAATGCTTAAAGTAAACGTGAAAAGTTAGTTAAATCGTAGCGATAATTAACGCGAAGCGAAAGCACGCGTAAGTTATATTACGCAAAGAGTTAGCTGACGCGAAGCGTCAGTCGATATACAGCACTAGATTACGAGAGGAAGGTAACGCGGAGCGTAAGCAAGTTAACGCTGACCGAAAGGAAGTTAACGCGAAGCGCTAGTATATCAACGCATAGCTTTGGTAAACGCTTTGCGTTTACCAACGCGAACTGTAAGTTCAAGCGAGCCGTAAGTCAGCCAACGCGAAGCGTTGGTCAATGAGAATCGTTAGTCAATAGGAAGTGTTTACCATCGCGAAACGTTCGCTAGAGCGAACCCTAAGTTAGCCAACGCGAAGCGTTGGTTAATGCGAAACGAAAATTATTCATAGCGAAACGTTGGTAACGCAAAGCGTTAACCAACGCGAAGCGTTGGTCAATCAGAAGCGTTAGTCAATAGGAAGTGTCAGGTCAACGCGAAGCGTTAGTAAATCGACGCGAAACGTAAGCTAAAGCGAACCGTAAATCAGGCAACGCGAAGCGTTGGATAATGAGAATCGTTAGTTATTCAAAGCGAAGCGTCGGTGATTCGCGAAGCGTGATTTCACACGAATCGTTAATCAACGCAAAGCGTTAACCAACGCGAATCGTAAGCTTAAGCGAGCCGTAAGTCAGCCAACGCAAAGCGTTGGTCAATGTGAAGCGTTAGTTAATAGGAAGTGTTAGATCAACGCGAAGCGGTAGTAAACGCAAAGTGAAACGAAAGCCAAAGCGAATCGTAAGATAGCCAACGCGAAGCTTTGGTTAGTGAGAAGCGTTAGTTATTCAAAGTGAAGCATGGGTAATTTGCGAAGCGTAATTTTACGACAATCGTTAAACAACGCAAAGCGTTAACCAAGGCCAATCGTAAGCTAAAGCGAACCGTAAGTTAGCCAACGCGAAGCGTTAGTTAATAGGAAGTGGTAGGTAAAAGCAAAGCTTTTACCAACGCGAAACGTAAGCTAAAGTGAACCGTAAGTTAGCGAAGCGTTGGACAATGAAAAGCGTTAGCTATCCAAAGCGAAGTGATTCGCGAAGCGTGATTTCACGCGAATCGTTACCCAACGAAAAGCATGAATCAACTCGAAACGTAAGTGACCGCGAACCGTAAGTTAGCCAACGCAAAGTGTTAGTAAACCAACGCATAGCGTTTGTAAAGGCAAACCGTTAACCAATGCGACTCGCAATCTAAAGCGAACCGTAAGTCAACCAACGCGAAGCGTTGGTCAATGAGAAGCGTTGGTCAATGAGAAGCGTTGGTCAATAGGAAGCGTTAGGTCAACGCGTAACGTAGTCTGAAGCGAATCGTAAGTCAGCCAACGCGAAGCGTTGGCCAATGTGAAGCGTTAGTTATGCAAAGCGAAGCGTCAGTGATTCGCGAAGCGAGAATTTAAGCGAACAGTTAACCAACGCAAAGCGTTAACCAACGCGAAACTTCAGCTAAAGCGAAACGTAAGTCAGCCAACGCGAAGCGTTGGTTAATGAAAATCGTTAGTTTCTCAAAGCGAAACGTTGGTGACAATGAAAAGCGTTAGCTATCCAAAGCGAAGTGATTCGCGGAGCGTGATTTCACGCGAATCCTTAATTAATGCAAACCGTTAACCAACGCGAACCGTAAGTTCAAGCGAGCCGTAAGTAAGCCAACGCGAAGCGTTGGTCAAAGAGAAGCGTGAGTCAATAGGAAGTGTTAGATCAACGCGAAACGAAAGCTAAAGCGAACCGTAAGACAGCCAACGCAAAGCGTTGGTCAATGTGAAGCGTGAGTTTTGCAAAACAAAGCGCCAGTGATTCGCGAAGCGAGATTTCAAGCAAATCGTTAACCAACGCAAAGCATTAGACAACGCGAAACGTAAGCTAAAGCGAACCGTAAGTCAGCCAACGCGAAGCGTTGGTCAATGAGAAGCGATAGTTATTCAAAGCGAATCGTTTGTGATTCAACGCAAAGCGTGATTTCACGCGAATCGTTAATGCTTAAAGTAAATTTGAAAAGTTAGTTAAATCGTAGCGATAGTTAACGCGAAGCGAAAGCATGCGTAATTTATATTACGCAAAGAGTTAGCTGACGCGAAGCGTCAGTCGATACACAGCAGTAGATTACGAGAGGAAGTTAACGCGGAGAGTAAGCAAGTTTACGCTGAGCGTAAGCAAGTTAACGCGAAACGCTAGTTAAACGAAGCATAGGGTTAGTAAACGCAAAGCGTTAACCAACGCAAACTGTAACCTTAAGCGAGCCGTAAGTCAGCCAACGCGAAGCGTTGGTCAATGTGAATCGTTAGTCAATAGAAAGTGTTAACTCAACGCGATCGTTATTCAATCATCGCGAAGCGTTGGAAAACGCAAAGCGTTAACTAAAGCGAATCGTTAACTAAAGCGAACCGTAAGTCAGCCAACGCGAAGCGTTGGTTACTAAGAAACGTAAGTTATTCAAAGCGAAACGTTGGTGATTCGCGAAGCGTTATTTCACGCGAATCGTTAATTAACGCAAAGCGTTAATCAACGCGAAGCGTTGATCAATCAGAAACGTTAGTCAATAGGAAGTGACAGGTAAACGCGAAGCGTTAGTAAATCGACGCGAAACGTAAGCTAAAGCGAACTGTAAAACAGCCAACGCGAAGCGTTGGTCAATGTGAAGCGTGAGTTATGCAAAGCAAAGCGCCAGTGATTCGCGAAGCGAGATTTCAAGCAAATCGTTAACCAACGCAAAGCATTAACCAACACTAAACGTAAGCTAAAGCGAACTGTAAGTCAGCCAATGGTCAATTGGTCAATGAGAAGCGATAGTTATTCAATGCGAATCGTTTGTGATTGAACGCGAAGCGTCATTTCACGCAAATTGTTAATACTTAAAGTAAACGCGAAAAGTTTGTTAAATCGTAGCGATAGTTAACGCGAAGCGAAAGCACGTAAGTTATATTGAATAGCAGAATAAACATTGAATAGCAGAAATATAGTAACAATTCAAACATTGATATACAACTCAGTATATACTGGGTATTCAAACAATTAACTCAGTTAGTTGTTACATTACTTGTTTTATGTTTATTTTAGTTTTGTTAACCAGGTGTATATATAAGGTCAAGGTTTAACTGATTTTCTTTTTCAAAAAAAAAGTTGGTCTCAGGTAGTAGGTCAAAATAGTAGGAACAGATTTTGCAGAAAATTTATTCAATTCAAAGGTCCATCTGTCTTATCAAAAATCATCTATAAAATTTTTATACATCATATATACACGTATACATTTATAAACATGTATATATATATGAATATGTAATTGTATATATATATATATATATATATATATATATAACGTGTATAACGTGTAAACGCAAAGCGTTAACCAACGCTAAGCGAATGGTAAACGCAAAGCGTTAACCAACGCTAAACGTAAGCTAAAGCGAACCGTAAGTCAGCCAACGCGAAGCGTTGGTCAATGAGAAGCGATAATTATTCAAAGCGAATCGCTTGTGATTCAACGCGAAGCGTGATTTCACGCGAATCGTTAATGCTTAAAGTAAACGTGAAAAGTTAGTTAAATCGTAGCGATAATTAACGCGAAGCGAAAGCACGCGTAAGTTATATTACGCAAAGAGTTAGCAGACGCGAAGCGTCTGTCGATATACAGCACTAGATTACGAGAGGAAGGTAACGCGGAGCGTAAGCAAGTTAACGCTGAGCGAAAGGAAGTTAACGCGAAGCGCTAGTATATCAACGCATAGCGTTGGTAAACGCAAAGCGTTTACCAACGCGAACTGTAAGTTCAAGCGAGCCGTAAGTCAGCCAAAGCGAAGCGTTGGTCAATGAGAATCGTTAGTCAATAGGAAGTGTTAAGTCAACGCGGAACGTTATTAAATCAACGCGAAGCGTAAGTAAACGCAAAGCGTTTACCATCGCGAAACGTTCGCTAGAGCAAACCCTAAGTTAGCCAACGCGAAGCGTTGGTTAATGCGAAACGAAAATTATTCATTGCGAAACGTTGGTAACGCAAAGCGTTAACCAACGCGAAGCGTTGGTCAATCAGAAGCGTTAGTCAATAGGAAGTGTCAGGTCAACGCGAAGCGTTAGTAAATCGACGCGAAACATAAGCTAAAGCGAACCGTAAGTCAGGCAAGGCGAAGCGTTGGTTAATGAGAATCGTTAGTTATTAACCTGCAAAGCGTTAACCAACGCTAAGCGCAAAACGCAAAGCGTTAACCAACGCTAAACGTAAGCTAAAGCGAACCGTAAGTCAGCCAACGCGAAGCGTTGGTCAATGAGAAGCGATAGTTATTCAAAGCGAAGCGTTTGTGATTCAACGCGAAGCGTTGGTCAATGAGAAGCGATAGTTATTCAAAGCGAAGCGTTTGTGATTCAACGCGAAGCGTGATTTCACGCGAATCGTTAATGCTTAAAGTAAACGTGAAAAGTTAGTTAAATCGTAGCGATAATTAACGCGAAGCGAAAGCACGCGTAAGTTATATTACGCAAAGACTTAGCTGACGCGAAGCGTCAGTCGATATACAGCACTAGATTACGAGAGGAAGGTAACGCGGAGCTAAGCAAGTTAACGCTGAGCGAAAGGAAGTTAACGCGAAGCGCTAGTATATCAACGCATAGCGTTGGTAAACGCAAACCGTTTACCAACGCGAACTGTAAGTTCAAGCGAGCCGTAAGTCAGCCAACGCGAAGCGTTGGTCAATGAGAATCGTTAGTCAATAGGAAGTGTTAAGTCAACGCGGAACGTTATAAAATCAACGCGAAGCGTTAGTAAACGCAAAGCGTTTACCATCGTGAAACGTTCGCTAGAGCGAACCGTAAGTTAGCCAACGCGAAGCGTTTATTAATGCGAAACGAAAATTATTCATAGCGAAACGTTGGTAACGCAAAGCGTTAACCAACGCGAAGCGTTGGTCATTCAGAAGCGTTAGTCAATAGGAAGTGTCAGGTCAACGCGAAGCGTTAGTAAATCGACGCGAAACGTAAGCTAAAGCGAACCGTAAGTCAGGTAACGCGAAGCGTTGGTTAATGAGAATCGTTAGTTATTCAAAGCGAAGCGTCGGTGATTCGCGAAGCGTGATTTCACACGAATCGTTAATCAACGCAAAGCGTTAGCCAACGCGAATCGTAAGCTTAAGCGAGCCGTAAGTCAGCCAACGCAAAGCGTTGTTCAATGTGAAGCGTTAGTCAATAGGAAGTGTTAGATCAACGCGAAGCGTTAGTAAACGCAAAGTGAAACGAAAGCCAAAGCGAATCGTAAGATAGCCAACGCGAAGCGTTGGTTAGTGAGAAGCGTTAGTTATTCAAAGTGAAGCATGGATAATTTGCGAAGCCTAATTTTACGACAATCGTTAAACAACGCAAAGCGTTAACCAAGGCAAAACGTAAGCTAAAGCGAACCGTAAGTTAGCCAACGCGAAGCGTTAGTTAATAGGAATTGGTAGGTAAAAGCAAAGCTTTTACCAACGCGAAACGAAAGCTAAAGTGAACCGTAAGTTAGCCAACGCGAAGCGTTGGCCAATGACAAGCGTTAGCTATCCAAAGCGAAGTGATTCGCGAAGCGTGATTTCACGCGAATCGTTACCCAACGAAAAGCATGAATCAACTCGAAACGTAAGTTACCGCGGACCGTATGTTAGCCAACGCAAAGTGTTAGTAAACCAACGCATAGCGTTTGTAAAGGCAAACCGTTAACCAATGCGACTCGCAATCTAAAGCGAACCGTAAGTCAACCAACGCGAAGCGTTGGTCAATGAGAAGCGTTGGTCAATGAGAAGCGTTGGTCAATGAGAAGCGTTGGTCAATGAGAAGCGTTGGTCAATGAGAAGCGTTAGTCAATAGGAAGCGTTAGGTCAACGCGTAACGTAGTCTGAAGCGAACCGTAAGTCAGCCAACGCGAAGCGTTGGCCAATGTGAAGCGTTAGTTATGCAAAGCGAAGCGTCAGTGATTCGCGAAGCGGGAATTTAAGCGAACCGTTAACCTTTTGAGGTACACTACCTTTTGAGCTGGATGTAGAACCTTGTTGGTACCCCCGCAACAGATGCACTCAGCCTACCAATAATTGTATTCGCTCCGAATATTTCGGTGATTTTTTTCTTCGTCGACGTGATGGTGTTGAAAACTCATAAATGATGGTGAGTAGGTTTTATTATTTCCTTTTTTTCTTCGACGCGGTTATAATTCAATACCCGTTCCACATGGTTATTCAACCCGGTTCGAGTGGTAGCTTGTCCGCTTTCTATTGGTATTGGTTGAAATTTATTTATTTTCAAAAACTAAATATGTGCTGAAGCTCGATCCAATCTCTATCGGTATCGACTATATAATGAATTTTTTATTTTCAAAAAACAGAACCGATCCACTCCAACATTATCATAAGATGGCGTATTCTCGTTGGATCCTGTTCAATCCAGTCCGTTGAATCCGTTGTTTTTTTTTGAAATTTGGTTGGCCGATACAAGTGTGGGGGGAACCAGACCTAGGTTTGTTTTACTTCGTTTTTATTTTTATTTTATATTATGGGGTCCGTTTTCCCTGTTCACAATATTTTATTCAATGTATCCTTTATTTAATTTCACTTAATTGATTTTAACTTAAGTAATTATTATTCTACTCAATCAATCACTCGGTTGACAATAATATGATAATTATTCGTTTTTATTTTATTTTACCTTTTTATTTATTTTAAAACAAGTAATCCTCGTCAATTGTGGCGAAACGCCACAGTCTCCCTGCCTACCGAATGAGATACTATGGTATCTCATTGTGTGTTGTCGCGCTCTATGTATGGCCTCAGGTCCTCGATATGTGCTCTATAGCGGACGTGAGTCTCGATGTCCTCGAGGTCGCATGATACGGGCGTTGTTAATCGGAGGATTCTCCGTGGCGTCGACCATCGTGGGACAAATTTCCTGGCCTCGTCGAACTGAGGCCCACCATGGACCTTTTGCAAAACTAATTGCCCTTCGTGATATTGATGATGTGGCGGGCGTTTGGAGTTATGAAATTTTCGGATCTTCTCATGCGCCTTAGACAGAGATTCTCGGACCTTTTCTAGGTCTGGAGGTGGACCTTCCCCTAGGATCTCCTGGAGATTCCACTGTAGGTCGATGGGGGAGTACACCTGGTGCCCGAGAAACACGGTCGAGGGGCTAGCCTGGATAGATTCATGATATTGAGCGTTATGCGCCTGTTGAAAATAAGGAGTGAACCTATCCCATTCACGATGGGAGGACGCATATTGTTTTAAGAGGATTGTCAACCCGCTCTTCATATCCCGATTTACCCGTTCGACAGCATTTCCCGAGGGATGATACGGGGCGCACCTGACGTGCTTTATCCCAAATCTAAGACACATGAGCTTAAATTTTTCGCTGGTGAAGCAAGTCGCGTTATCGGACACCGAATACTGGGGCGGACCAAACCGTAGAAAGATCGCGTTCAACCTGTCAACGGTGACGGCAGCTGTTATGCGCTTAACGGGTATGGCCTCTATCCACTTGCTGAAACCGTCTAGTAGCATGAGGACATACCTATTTCCGTTTTTGGTGCTCACTAGAGGACCCACGTGGTCTAAATAAACGCGTTGCCACGGTCGTGTTGGGAGATTAGATGCTAGCGGTCCACCAGATGCTTTATTGTACGGTTTACACCTTTGGCAGTCCGAACACGATCTAACGTAGTTTCGGACGTCCTCAAACACCTTTGGCCACCAGAAACGACGAGCGATAGTTCGATAGGTCACCGTGATCCCGGAATGGATGCCGGAGATGCTATCGTGAAAAAAATAGAGCAGCATGTCTCTCATGGACTTCGGTACAGAGATTCGACGTAGTCGATTCTTTCCCACAAGTTTCACCAGGAGGTCGTTCTTGATCAAGTAACCTTTGACATCTTCCCCCGCTTGAAGGCGGTTGAAGATGAGCCTATGATCAGGATCTTCCTCCTGACGACGCTTTAGAGAAATGAACGATTGTGGTACCTCGTCTAGGAGATTCATGCTCAGGAAGTCAGATTTGTCGGTGGGCGTCTGTCTGTCAGTCTGTTGGCAGTCGTCTGTCTGTTAGAGAGTGAAAAGTCGACTCAGCCCGTCTGCTAATACGTTCTGGGGTCCCCGAATGAGCTCCACGTCAAAATCAAAACGGGATAGCTTCAGTATCCATCTTCCGATCCGTCCGAGTTGCTTGGGATGTTTAATCATCCATGATAGGGCCGCACTGTCAGTCTGTAAGAGAAAGCGGGTTCCTAACAAGTATTGCTTGAACTTCTCGAGAGCCCAAACGACAGCTAAGCTTTCGAGTTCGTAAGCAGAATAATTGGCCTCGGCGGGTGTCAATTTCCTGCTTGCGTACTGTACGGCATGTACGCCATCGCTTAGCCTCTGGAGTAGAACAGCACCGATGGCAAGACCAGATGCATCCGTTTGGACGATGAACGGTTTGGTGAAATCGGGAAATGTGAGTACTGGAGCTTCCGTTAGAGCTCGCTTGATTCTGACGAAGGCTTCCTTTTGGGCATCACCAAAGTGATACACAACGTCTTTTTGTTTAAGGGTATTGAGTGGAGCCACAATTTCTGCGTAATTAGGTATAAATCGGAGGAAAAACCCAGTCATTCCCAAAAAGGACCTGAGCTGTCTGATATTGCGGGGTATTGGCAGATCCGATATCGCGGCTACCTTTTCGCGATCAGCCTGGATCCCAGCCGCGGAGATGACATGCCCGAGAAATTTGATGGAGGGTAAACAAAGTTGCATTTTCTCGGGTTTAACAGTCAACCCAGCATCTCGGAGTCTACTAAAAACTGTATGTAGGTGCTGGAGGTGATCTTCGTAACTGCGACTGAAAACCAGGATGTCGTCGAAATAGGGGATCACACACTGATATCTGAGATCGGCGAATAACGCGAAAATCAGACGGTTGTGAGCTTGAGGACTAACGCTAAGTCCGAATGGTACCTGACGGAATTGAAATTGGCCGGTCGGCGTTGAAAATGCCGTGACCCTCCTACTATCCTCCGAAAGGCAAATCTGGTAGAACGCGGCCGTGAGGTCCAGATTTGAGAAGCAAGAGGACCCGCTCAGGCTCTGGAAGATGCTGTCCATGTGGGGGGATGGAAACCCGTCGAAGACGACCTTCGCGTTCAGCTTTCTGTAGTCAACACAGAGCCGGAACGAGCTATCTTTCTTCTTTACCAGAAATGCCGGCGAGGAATACGGTGAGCGACTGTGCTCAATGACACCTCGTTCGAGAAGGTCGGCGACGTGATCGTCCATCTCCTTAGCTTTAGGTGGGGCCAATGGGTATGGGGGACTTCTAACCGGAATATCGTCCTTTAGGTGGATAGTATAGGAGTAATCCCGCGCTCGACCAATTTCATCAGTCAGGACGTCCTCGAACTCAGCTAATAGTTCCTTCAGACGCGCCTGTTGACTGGTAGACAGCATAGGCGATGTGACAACGTTACAGACTGTCCTTTTTTTTGATGGCGTTATGGGTATTGGGTTGTCTGGGTCGAAGCCGAAGGTGACTGTAGAGTTGATGAAATTAATAGTCGCCTTCAGGTGTTCTAAGAGGTTCACCCCCATAATCAGACTATACGTCAAGTTCGGAATGACAAAAAAAGATAGAGGCCACGAGTACCGACCTATTTTTACTGTACATTCCAAACGTTGTTTTATTTGGATGACTCCCCCGTCGGCCAAGACGGTTTCGATGGAAGAGTCGCGAAGTTGACCTAGTTTGAGTCTGGTTATGGTGGTGGCCACCTTGCGAGAGCAAAAGCTGTAGCTTGCCCCTGAATCCAGCAGACAGTCAAAAAGGCATGAGCCGATCTTTATTGTAATTGTCGGGAGATGGATACCGTGGCTACGGTTCGATAGCAACTTCCGGTACCCGGTGAGACCGCGGTGACGAATACGGGGTACAGACGGACGGACATCGGGGGGGTTGAGGCTTTCAATTAGTTTTTTAGGTTTTTTTTATTTTTCTCCAAACCTTGTTCCATCTGTGTATACAGTTCTTGTCGGTCGTTTATTTGACGAACCTCATGTGCGACGAGGTCAAGTGCGTCGAAGGTGTCCGGTACCGCTTTGAATCGACAGATTTCGTACGTGGGCCGGTTCATACGGGCCCAAAGAAGGGTCGCCAGCTCATGCTCACTCATAGCAACCCCTATGATCTTAGCTTTAAGTTTTATGTCGTTAATAAATGACATAAATGATTCATCGGGCCGTTGCCACCTATATACATGTTCCGATATAAGCAAGGACCTGTCGGCCGGTCCATAGAATATGTCCAGTATTTTGGTACGGAGGGCATGCCAAGTCGGACAGAAGGCAATGTTGGAGGCCCACCATCTCTGGAAGTCCCCTTCGCAAAAATGAAGTAAGTGCGTTAGAAGGGGCTTTTCTTCCAGAATACCCAGATCTGATAATTTCTGGACCTCTTCCATGAATTTCATTATCTGGGTCTTGGATGTTCCGTCACACTTGACGAAGTCCTTAAAAAAGGTGTTAATGTCCACCGAGTAATTGATTTTGTAGACACTGGGGGGTACTAATTGATGTCCTATCATTTTTTGGGTTTCTGGTGGTACGTTATACACCTGCACCTGATTTAGGGACTCACATATATGTTCTAAGGTTGCGTTCATTCGTAGTAGCTCCTGGTGATGAGCCGCGTTCAGGTCCGTCTGCGTCTTGATAAATTGAAAGACACGAGACGGTGTAGTGTCTGCTTGCAGAGGGGCTGAAGATGATGCTAATGTTGGGCCTGGAGGTTGAAGTGCCGATCTTGTAACTGTGGCTGCAGGTACTAAATTTGTTGATGGAGCCACGGTCGTGGTTAATGCAGGTTGTGTGGGACCCTCTGGTGGTGTGAGGAATCCCGGCGAGATTGCCTCCTGTGCTGTGGTTGGTACCGGCTCTGGGTCTTGTCCGGGCATCCTTCTGGAACGTGTATCTGGCATGATGCTGCGAGGGGTACCTCGTAATCGGTTCACAATGTGAAGGTGTGTACGTGTAACCAAAAAAAAAATATATAAGAATAAATGGGGATAGTATATATCGGTGATAGCAAACAAACTATAGGGATAATTATTTTGCACTTATTGGGGGTCTGTTCTGGTTTCGATATTGATAACCACACGCTCTATGCTACCAATTGAAGCATCTTACTAGTCGAATTATAGAACTTAACATGCGAACGGTAAGATGCCCCGTTGTTTTCGCGCAGTGGAAGTCGTAATGGGTAATGTCCGTTGGTGTGATACCTAATATCTAGCCCCCCCTATTAAAAGAGATCCTATTAGTCATTAAAGTCACCGCTAGAGGTGATTCTCTATAGTCAGGAGTTTGAACTATGGACGGTCAGTGGAACGGACTATGGATGATAGATAATTATATCTATCCTTCATGAATGTGTCGACAACATGTGAATTTAGTTGGTTAGATCTGACATCTTAATAAAATTAATATTGGATTAATTGTATAATTGATTAATATTAATAATCGTAATATTATAGTATTTAGGCCATTTGTATGTAGTTTACTACCATTAGTTGGGTTCAGGTAAATACTATTATAAACAAAAAAAATTTGGTTCAATTTACGATCCTAGGTTATTTTATTTTTTTATACGTATGTTGTAGACGATATCATGATTGACCAAAAATTACACAAAAGTTACACAAGAAAGATAGTTAAATTAACAATGAAAAACAATAAAATAATGAAATCGTAATCAAAAGAAGAAAAATAATAATTTAACAATGGAAAACAATAAAATAACGAAATCATAATCAAAAGAAGATAAATAATTTAACAATGAAAGAAAATAAACAGAAATTAATGAAAAATTGAAAACCACCGGTGTGTAAATAAAATTAAAACAGAAACACTTAATAGTAATGTGGATAAATTATGTTGTCAATACCCTTTTGGGACACACGATTATCCGTTGGAAAATGATTGGCCATCCATCAGCGCGTATGCACTAAATAGCCAGTCATTCGCCAAATGCACAACAAGTACCCCGAGATACTTCGCCGTTCGCGGCGGTTTCAAGGGGTGTGCGGGATATTTGTGGTAATCCCGTGGAGAGTAGTGGACTGTATTATAATAATATTCGAAATCCAAGTAATTATTTATTCCAATATTTATTGACATTCAATATAATTCCGTTTTACATCAACAATAATAATAATTTTAACACACAATATGATACCCATTTTAATATTTATATCAAATATATTTACGGTACCAACACGATGTGTGTTCATTGATTAGCTGTTACCAACTTAATGCCTCTACTTACTGCTTCTATTCTTAACAACACATCGGTTGTTTACCAGTATATTTTACGTAAACACCACGTGCATTTGCAGCTGTGTCATAACAAGTATATATGAACAAAACAATAACAATTCTAAGTAAAAGATTGAACATCCTGGCTGGCAAAATTAACAAATTTTTATTGCAAATGAATAAACTTATTTATCATAGTTAATATAAATTAATTTTTTAATTTTTATTTATTAGTTTCTGTATCTATTGGTAAAACACACAATTTGGTAATTGGTCTATTATATTGGCCTGTTTGAGTTTTTACAACAGCTGATCTAGCTACATTATTTTTGTCTATTATTAACTTTATAACTCTGGCTAGAAGCCATTTTAATGATGGTGCACCATCTTCCTTTATTAAAACCAATGAACCAATTTCCAAATTAGGTTGTTTTTTGAACCATTTTGGTCTTTGTTGTAACAGTGATATATATTCTTTATAAAACTTAGTCCAAAATGATTGCCTTAATTGACAGATTTGTTTCCATTGAGTTAACCGATTTGGTTTTTCTTTCATCATATTAGGTTCCGGAAAACTAATTAAACTTGACCCAATTAAAAAATGTCCAGGGCTTAAATAATTTAAATCTGTGCTGTCATTTGACAATCCGCACAATGGTCTGCTATTTAGAATACTTTCAATATAAATTAATAAAGTATTTAATTCTTCATATGCAAGTATATTATTCCCTAACACTCGCTTTAAATGATATTTTATTAATTTTATACCACTTTCCCAAATTCCATTCATATGTGGAGCTAATGGAATAGAAAATTTCCATTCAATATTTCTAATATTCATAAATTCTATAATTCGTTTATACGAATCATCACTTTTAAATAATTTACTTAATTCCTGTAATTCGCTATATCCACCTTTGAAATTTGTTCCATTGTCTGATTGAAAACATTTAACTAATCCACGTCTTGCTATGAAACGTGTAACCGCTGCTAAGAATGTCTCCGATGTAAGATCAGAACATAATTCAATATGATATGCTTTTGTAGCTAGGCACACAAAAATGCAAAACCAAGCTTTTGTTGTTACTACACTTCTAATTCGAGATTGTTTGACGAGTATAGGCCCGCCGAAATCTATGCCTGTTTCTAAAAAGGGACGAATAAAGTTTACCCGTTCCTTAGGTAAATTTGCCATAATTTGTTGATTACCAATTGCTCGAAATCTATAACATTTAACACATTTGTTTACTATTTTTCTTACTTCCCGTTTCCCATTTATTATCCAGTATTTTAATCTTAAATTTGATAACAAATTTTGTACTCCTGCATGTAACATCATTTTATGTTCATGCTCTATTATAATATTACTTAGATGACACTTAGATGGTAATATATATGGATGCTTCTGGTTATAAGAAATTTTTTCACATTGTGAGATCCTTCCCCCAACTCTTAATAACTTGTTTTTGTCAATAAAAGGATTTAAGTACTTTAAAGGACTCTTAGTATAAATATATGAATCCTTCCGATCTATATTATTGGTCAATTCTTTTATTTCAATCGCGAAATACTTATTTTGTATTAATTTAATAACAAATTCACGCGAAGCTATCAATTCATCCAAACTTAAATTTCCAATTTTTCTAGACTTGAAATTTTTGAAGTTATATACCACCCGTTTGCACCAAGCTATTTTAATTTGTAATTTTATAAAACTTGAAGTTTGATCAATTATATTGTAAAATGAATTTTCATTTACATTTACCGTAAGCATCGAAGCTTTAACTGCCAAATTTTGCTCTGGTAATTCTAAACTATTTAAATTAATATTTGATTTTGGCCATTCCGTGGTATGTAATTTTAACCATTCCGGACCGTTAAACCATACATTTTGAAATTCTAGAAATTCTACAATACTTAATCCCCGACTTAATTTGTCGGCACATATATTATATTCCGTATTTAGCAATTCTAAATCTGAAAAGATATTTACAAACTGTTCCGATAAATCTGTTGGTAAAGGAGTATCCCAATCTTTATTTTTATTTGCCCAAATTTTTTGGATAAAATATTTCATTTTTACAACAATAACTCCTATATATCCTAATGGATCAAATATTTTACTTACATATGATAGAGCTAATCTTTTTGTAAATATTTTCATTTTGTCTATCTTTGGAAGATTAATTTTGAAATAATCTCCATCTACACTATATTTGAGTCCGAGTGAACTAATAAGTTTTTCCGAATCATCAAAATTAGATTTGAATTTTTCCTGCTTATCTAAAGGAATAGTTTCTAATAGTTCCTTACAGTTTGACGCCCATTTATGACACTCAAACCCTGCGCCACTTAAAATTGAATTTATATTATTTTTCAAGTATAATATTTCGTTTACTGTATTCGCACCTGTTAAACAATCGTCCATAAAGAAATCTCTTTTTAATAACTTTGCTTCTATCGGAAAATTTGCCTCATTATCTTCTGCTAATTTATGTAATATTTTAATAGCCAAATATGGACTAGCAGTAGCTCCATATGTAACCGTCATTAATTTTAGCACCTGCACTTTTGCTGTATTATTTTCTCTCCAAATTATTTTTTGAAAATTTTGATGATTTTCCGCAATGTTAATCATTCGATACATTTTAATAATATCTAAAGAGAATACGTAAATATAAGTCCTGTACCTAATAATTATATCAAAGAGATCCTGTTGCAACGAGGGACCAGCGTACATAAGATCATTTAATGAAAATCCTTTATCCGTTTTGCAGCTAAAATCAAACACGACACGTAGTTTAGTTGTATTCTTGTCCGGTTTAAGTACAGCATGATGAGGTACAAAATAATGTAATTTATTTTTATCAATTTCCTCATCAGTAATGTCAATAGCATGACCCATTTCAATATATTCGCTAATGAATTTTTTGTATTCATTATAAAAATTTACATCATTTGCAAACCGTTTTTCTAAGTAATAAAATCTATTAAGAGCTTGCTTGTAAGATGAACCTAAATTTTCAATTCCTTTTTTTTAAGGGTAATTGAACCGTAAATTTTCCTGAAACTTTATCTCGACTAAACGTATTTTCAAAAATTTCTTCACAAATTTTATCCTCGTGGGACATACTCTTTTCTGAAGGTAATTCTTCTAGAGTCCAAAATTTTTTAATGTTCTCATTTAATTCCGCTGATTTACAAAGTGTACTAAAATGACAACTTTTAAGCTTTGACCTTTGATTTCTTACAATGGGACCTGCAATAACATATCCGAATACTGTTTTATGCAATGATAAGTTATAGCTATCTAAAGGAATATGTGTTCCACGTAAGAATTTAAAAAATAAACCACTTCCGATTAGAATATCAATAGAACCGGGTTTGTTAAACGTTGGATCCGCCAACCTAATATTATCTGGTATGAAGATATCCTGCTTATTAACGTAAGAGTGTGGTAATGGCACGGTAATGTTTTCTAAAATAGAACATTCCATGTCTGTACTAAATTTTGAATTTAAAGATAGAATTTTAATATTCACCCCTTCCGTAACTTGAACTTTCTTCTCTGATAAACCTACAATATCCATATATTGTTTTTGTATACATAAATTGAGTTTAGTAACAACATTTTTACAAATGAAATTAGATTCACTTGCGCTATCTAACAAACCTCGAATAATTAAATATTGACCGTTTTGTCCTAAAATTTTTAATTTTACCGTAGGTAATAACGTTTCATAACTATTGTTATTATTTTTTATTTTTTGATTTGAACAACAAGTAGATGTCTTTTCTTCAATATTACTAATTTGATTCGATTTATTATCATTAATAACCGAAACTTCGTTTTGACCTTTTAAATTTAATTCATTATGTAGTAAACTATTATGCCTTTTGCCACAAATATTGCATTTCATATTTACCTTACAATTGTATACCGTGTGTTCGTTCATACATAGGGAACATAATTTGTTTTTTAAAACATATTCCCGCCTATCAGGAACCGACAGCTTTTTAAATTTAAAACAATTCATAACACCGTGGTTATTTAGTTTACAGTAAAAACATTGCCTTTTTAATGTATTATTAGCTATTGGTAACGATATTTGTTTTTTATTACCGTTTTCATACTTTTGTTTATTAAGCGATGTGTCTAATGCTAAAATCTGAAAAGCCTTAGCGCGATGCTCTAAAAATCCAAGAAACTGACTTAACTTTGGAATACTTTTTCGATCAATATGTAATTCCCATTGTTGTTTAGTTAAATTATCTAATTTTTGCATGAAAATATATATTAATATCACATCCCATGAATCTACTGGTATATTTAAATTTTTCAATGCTTCAAAGTGTGACTTTATTTTAATAACTAATTCTTTCAAAGTATGTTCTTTTGAGACACCTGGTAATTCTAACAATGATTTTATATGACTGTTAATAATAAGTAAAGAATTTTCATATTCGTTTACTAATAACTTATATGCTGTTTCATAACCTTCATCTGTAATATTTATTGTTGATATAATACTCAACGCTTCTCCTTTTAACAATGACCTTAAATAATTTAATTTTTCTACTTTGGAAACAAATTCTTTATTGTGAATAGCCGAATCATAAGAATTTTTAAATTCTACCCATTTTAAATAATCCCCTGAAAAAGGTTCAATTTTTAATGTCGGTAATGGAATATTCCTAAACACAGAGTGACCATAATTGTTTTGATTTAAATTTTCCATTTCCGCAGTCAACATAGGATAAGTAACTGAGGTAGCACTTAAACAACTTTCTATTTCTGACTTTAATTTATAATATCTATCCTCACAGCTATTCCTTTCTATTTCATCTAAATCTTGCTCTTCAAGAATCTCAATAGCATCCTGTATTTCTATAAATGCCCCATAATCTTCGGTTAATTGTTTTGTTCGAACCATTAAATCCGATTTATTTACTGACTGACTTGTCCTTTCCTTTTCTAAATACGATTCCAAACGTGTTAAGCCACGCTTAAAATTCGCCCTTTTCTTTTTTAATTTTTCTAAATTATCCGCCATTTTGACCAAATATTATTTGAAGCGAGATAAAAAAAAAATATATTAATAATACCAAATAGTATTAATAATATCACAAAAATAATTTTTTGGAAACAAATTTGCCCATTAAGATACAAAAAGATACAAAACTTACCAAAATTCCAAAAAATATATTTTAAATACATAAACAAACAAAAATGAACTAACGTTCTTAATAATATAACAAAATGTTATATTTTTATTCACTTACACCGCATAAGGAATATATTTGCATTTCACTTAACACTAACCAATATGTGCTGTTCCAACATGTGCAATGCAATGCCAATTTTAACTTGTCGATGAACGGGTCGTAAATCCATTAATCGCCTACTATAATACAATTGTTGAAATTTTTCCACAACAATTGCCCATTTATGTTGATGAAAACCCATCAAAATTTGAACGCACCAAAATTGCTACTTGGATCATCCAGTGAAAACGGACCAAAATTGCTACCTATGGAGAGGTACTTGAAAAATCCGGCTCGAACTGACCAAAAATGTGCGGGATATTTGTGGTAATCCCGTGGAGAGTAGTGGACTGTATTATAATAATATTCGAAATCCAAGTAATTATTTATTCCAATATTTATTGACATTCAATATAATTCCGTTTTACATCAACAATAATAATAACTTTAACACACAATATGATACCCATTTTAATATTTATATCAAATATATTTACGGTACCAACACGATGTGTGTTCATTGATTAGCTGTTACCAACTTAATGCCTCTACTTACTGCTTCTATTCTTAACAACACATCGGTTGTTTACCAGTATATTTTACGTAAACACCACGTGCATTTGCAGCTGTGTCATAACAAGTATATATGAACAAAACAATAACAATTCTAAGTAAAAGATTGAACAAGGGGTATCTTTCTCCAAATATTGGAGGTTTCGTGTTCCTATGGGGGATGGACAACGACAACCCTATTTTAATTGGTCGTTGATGAATTTAACGATCATCAACTTAATTAAAGTTTTAACAAATTGTTTTTTTTTTTTCTTTTACAGTTTTTTTTTATTTCTACTTATTTTATTTAAAAAGAAACTCTATTATTGAACCTCAACCCAATTTGCCCGAGATAGGGATTTAAGTGAATATTAGAAAAGAAAAAAGGAATACGATGAAATAAATGTCTGGTACACTACCTTTTGAGCTGGATGTAGAACCTTGTTGGTACCCCCGCAACAGATGCACTCAGCCCACCAATAATTGTATTCGCTCCGAATATTTCGGTGATTTTTTTCTTCGTCGACGTGATGGTGTTGAAAACTCATAAATGATGGTGAGTAGGTTTTATTATTTCCTTTTTTTCTTCGACGCGGTTATAATTCAATACCCGTTCCACATGGTTATTCAACCCGGTTCGAGTGGTAGCTTGTCCGCTTTCTATTGGTATTGGTTGAAATTTATTTATTTTCAAAAACTAAATATGTGCTGAAGCTCGATCCAATCTCTATCGGTATCGACTATATAATGAATTTTTTATTTTCAAAAAACAGAACCGATCCACTCCAACATTATCATAAGATGGAGTATTCTCGTTGGATCCTGTTCAATCCAGTCCGTTGAATCCGTTGTTTTTTTTTGAAATTTGGTTGGCCGATACAAGTGTGGGGGGAACCAGACCTAGGTTTGTTTTACTTCGTTTTTATTTTTATTTTATATTATGGGGTCCGTTTTCCCTGTTCACAATATTTTATTCAATGTATCCTTTGTTTAATTTCACTTAATTGATTTTAACTTAAGTAATTAATATTCTACTCAATCAATCACTCGGTTGACAATAATATGATAATTATTCGTTTTTATTTTATTTTACTTTTTTATTTATTTTAAAGCAAGTAATCCTCGTCAATTGTGGCGAAACGCCACATGTGTTTGCTGGCAAATTCTTTCAATGACATTAAGGCAAAGCTAATCGACCTCAATAATGAAGCAAGAAATTCCGGACCGAAGATAAAAACCCAAAAGACCACAGAGATGCGCTTCAGCAGTAATAGGAACGAAATGAGTTTTGCCTTAGACCAGGAGAAAGAACTGATTGACCATATCTGCTAACTGGGGAGCATAACAAAAAAAGCCAAAAGCGTGTTTGCGATGCTTGAGTTAACACGATGATCTCACCAAATAAATGTATCCAAAAAAACTGCAGATATTTCGAACAAATGTCAAAACTATCCTCTATGGATGCGAGACGTGGAAAACAATTAAGCAATTTATAAATGGCGTTCAGGCGTTATTAACTGAAATCTGAGATGTATTCTTGGGATCTAATGGCCACGTTGTGGAGTTGTGGAGAAGAAAATGCGAAACACTTTTTGACAGAGAAATTTACTGTAGAAAGTGGGTGTGGTTCGGGTTTACCCTGCGTTTCAGCGAAAACAACTTTGCCCGCCAGGTGCTGGATTGGAAGCCGCAGGGCTAGAGACACAGAGGACGACCAAAGAACATCCGTGAAGTAGGACGACCAAAGAACATCGTCCGAACAAAGTGTCAGGACGAGAGGAGGAAGAAAGGCAGACAGAGCTGGGCATAGATTAAGACTGTGGCCAAGAACCAAGTATTCGATGATGCCCTATGCTCTATGTAAGAGTTCTATCTATTATTATCTACTATACGATAAAGCTAGAAGTAAAGCTGACTCACTGACACACTGATCTATACAAATTCTAAGGCACTTCTAGACATGCTAGAAAGATGCGGTTTATTGCATTTGACGCGAAATTACTTGAAACCGACAGGAAAAATCGGAAAAGTTCCATTTTTTCATTTCAACCCTCCAAAAAATCGTAAAAACACCCTCCAAAATTACGGTTTTCTGTTCTATACATGCTAGAAAGATGAGATTGTCACTAATCGGCCCGAAATAATGTCAAATTAACAAAACAATTTGAAAAATTTCCTTATCTAAATCGAACCCCCCAAAAATGGGAAAACCTGCCCTTTTCACTTATATTCATGTTAGAAAGATCGGGTTTTTTCCATTCGACGTGGAACACGTTCAAAATAACAGGATTATTTGAAAACGTAAATTTTTTCATCGCAACCCTTCGAAAATGGGATAAACATCCCTAAAACCACCCCTTTTCTTCTATACATGCTAGAAAAATGCGGTTTTATCATTCAACGCAAATTAGTTACAAGTTTACAAGATAATTCGAAAACCATAAAATTTTCCGCTTCCCTCTAAAAATGGAAAAATCACCCCCTAAGCTACCCTTTTAACTTCTATTCATGCTATAAAGATGGGATTTTCACCAATCGACCCGAAATAAAGTCAAATTAACAGAATACTTTGAAAAATTTCATATATTCATAGAAGTGGATAGAAAGATCGGATTTTTTCCATTCGACATGGAACAGGTTCAAAATAACAGAATTATTGGAACAAATAAAATTCTTCGCAATTGGGGAAAACATCCCTTACACCACGTCTTTTCTTCTATTAATGCTAAAAAGAGGCGGTTTTTTGCATTTGACGCTAAATAGCTACAAATTAAGAAGGTAATTCGAAAACCATAAATTTTTTCATCGCTACCCCCTAAAAATGAGAAAAGCACCCGTAATCTACCCTTTTTATTTCAATTCATGCTAGAAAGGATGTTCGAAAACTTTATATTTTTCATTGCAACCCCCCCCCCCCTCCCTGAAAACAGTAAAAACACCCCCCAAAATTACGTTTTTCAGTTCTATGCATGCTAGACAGATGAAGTTTTCACCAATCGACCCAAAATAATGCCAAACTAACAAAAAACTTTGTTAAATCATTACCTACATCGCAACTTTTCCGAAAATGTGAAAAAACACCCCTAAAACTGCTCTTTTTACTTCTATTCATGTTAAAAAGATCGGGTTTTTTCCATTTGACGTGGAATTGGTTTAAAATAACAGCATTTTTTAAAAACGTAAAATTTAACATTTCAACCCTTCGCAAATGGAATAAACACCCTTAAAAGCACCCCTTTTCTTCTATACATGCTAGAAACATGCGACTTTTAGCATTCAACGCAAAATAGCTACATTTTAAGAAGGTAATACAACAGTTAAGAATATCAAAATAACATAATTATTTCGAAAAAATAAATGCTTCCATAACAACCTTTCGCAATTGGTAAAAACACCCTTAAAACCATTCCTTTGTTTTATACATGCTAGAAAGATGCGGTTTTATGCATTGAACGCTAAATAGCTACAAAATAAGAAGGATATCGAAAAACTTCAATTTTTTCATGGCAACCCTCCGAAAAATCGGAAAAACACCCCCCAAAGTGACGTTTGTCAGTTCTATACATGCTAGAAAGATGGGATTTTCACCTATTGACCCGAAATAAAGTCAAACAAACAGAATATTTTGAAAAATTTCATTACCTATATCTCAATCTTTCTGAAAATGGGAAAAAACACCCCTAAAACTGCCCTTTTCACTTCTATTCATGATAGAAAGATCGGGTTTTTTCCATTTGACGTGGAATAGGTTCAAAATATCAGGATTATTTGAAAAACGTAAATTTTTCCATTGCAACCCTTCGAAAATGGGAAAATCACCCCTAAAACTACACCTTTTTTCTATACATGTTAGAAAGGTGCGGTTTTGTGCATTCAACGCGAAATTGCTTGAAACCGACGAGAAAAGTCGGAAAAGTTCAATTTTTTCATTGCAACCTCCCGGAAAATAGTAAAAATACTCCCCCAAAGTTAGGTTTTTCTGTTCTTTAAATGCTGTAAAGATGGTATTTTCAGTAATCGACCCAAAATAAAGTCTAATTAACAGAATACTTTGAAAAAGTTCATTACTTACATCGCACCATTGACATTTTGTCAAATTCATTTGATTATTTACACGCTTTTTAAACCTAAATGACAATTTTTTTAATTTGTGATCATGTGAGTTGATCTTGAGGACGGCTAAAGCGATTTAAATGGGATTTCACCAAAAGATGGATAATTTTGTCTTGCAGAAAAAACAACTTTTATGGGAATAATATTTCAGTAGCTTCATTGGGTTACAAAAAATCTATTTAAAATAAATATCGTCTGACGCTGGCCGGATTAGTAATTTATAAATCTAACTTGATTTTCTTTATATTTATTATTTAATAATAACATACCTATATACGGTATATACGGTCCGCTTTTATCCACTGTAACTGTTTTCTTCAGTTTGAATCCACCTTTATTAACTTCTCTTCGGTTCCTTTTGGTTCTGGAGAGGGTGAAGGTCTTGGAGGCACGGGTGACAGCATGTTCTTAAAAAAAGACATCACAAATCACGTATACCGACCACATAATTGGATTATAATAGATGTTCAGAAAAACAGAGCACAAACCTTTATATTACACACTTGGTTGTAGGCCGCGGTGCCTTTACCATAAGGGCATGTGAAGAACGAGCTTATGGCTACCGACTTGCTTGGGCCCCAGACATGCTGAAATCGATGCCTATAAGCATCGTATAAAAACCTTTTATGGCCTGTAGAAGTCCAACCTCTTGTCCACGTCGTACAGGCTGGGCTCATCGTTGGTTTCCCGACTCTTTTGAGAAAGCTATGATATCTGAAGGGACTCTATGAGAGACGTGCCACAGTCAGTACACCTCTGGTCGTTCTAACGCAGGAGTTTTTAGAGCCTTAAGTTCGAATTTGCTAAGGTACTTTCGAACCCTTTCTACGAAGTACCTCATAAAAGACTGATCCTTAAAGGTAGGTGGCACTTTGTTCAGCTGGTATCCAGTTTCATTAAAAAATAGGCCAGTTCCCATCTCTATCGCACCTGCTTCTACCAACTGATCAACGAATACAGTCACTCTTTGTGCGTGTATACGTGGTTTGAAAACTATTTCTGGAGTGCGGAGTGCTATTGCTTTCTGTCGAATGATATGTAATCTTGCAGGCCCAACGATATTGTGATGCACATTTGCTCCGATACGTTAAACGCAATGCAAACATTAACCTACACAGTTTTAAGGGACACTTTGGTCCAAACCATCCAACTATTACACTTCGTGCTTCAACATATATCCATCGTTTTTGTATGGAGACCTGGGCACGTGGGTATACCAGAGGTGGTTGATGAAACGATGTGGGTCGCGGCTGATTCGGACCACGTCGATCACATTCTATTCCACACTCTTAGAGCATTGAAAAATGGCAGCGTGAGTGGAACAATGTCACGGAAAACTCAAGCCTACCAACAGTAAGATGCAGACACTTGTAAATCTGAGCCGCGGAGAGAGTGTGGCCTTAAGTCGTTTGAGAATAGGCCACACTCAACTATCTCATTATTTTCTTTCTTTTCGGCGAGGATCAGCCAAGGTACACTGTTAGCACGGTAGTACAAACCGTGACGCATATTGTTGAGGAATGTGCGGTCTTTGAACCTTTACGGCAAAGACTACAGCTCCAAACAAATGTAGCACGAGCATTATCATATAATGCGATCTACGTAAAGAAGAACTTCAAAGGAGACTCTAGAGGCAATATCTCAAATTTTAAAAAGTCGTTTAAAAAACTTCAAATTCCTGGCTCATTCGCAAATTGTTTTCAGGTCCCCTAAACGCTGCAGACTTACTTCCGTGGAAGTTAGCAGTGCACACGGTTATTTTTTCAAATAAATAAACTGCATATTCGGTAATGAGCTTATCGGAGAACTGCAAAAAAACTACAAATTCCAGTGCACACGATTATTTAAATAAATAAATAAACTGCAAATTTATGTTTTGAACTGCAAATTCCTATGCACATTGTAGTATGCTAAGATAAATTTGTCCTGCCAACTTTACAGATGTCATATGAGTGGAATATCTATTTTTAAAAGCATTTTAAAAATACACTTTTGTTAGTAGCTTTTTTTCATACACTAAATTGTTTTGTCACAATTTTCGCTCAAAAACTAAAATGCATGTTCATGCATTGATAATGAACTCACTACATATCGGGTATTTAAGTAAAAAACTCAGTTATTTGTTATTTTCACTTGTTGACTATAAATTTTTTACAACTGATAAAAAAAGATTTATAGATATATTGTAGAGGCTGTCCTGGACGGGACACACTTCGACCATAAGGTCTATTGTAATGCCTAAGGATGTGAGGATGTGAAAGGAGGACAAGGAATTCTGTGTATAGACTATGAATTGGTAGAAACTATGATAGGAACTATTGAAAGGCTGACTTTGATACGAACTATACTGTGATACTCATCTGGAGTTCGTGAAGGAAACTGTAGAAAACCTTCACAAGCATAGCCGGTTACTCCGTTCATGTCCATAAGCCCACAGTTTAGTCAATTGCCACCCCTTTTATTTTTCTTAATAATTGACAAACGGCCGATGTCGGCATTCGAACTCATAACCTTCCAGTTCCAAATACACACAACACCTTCACAAGCGCGGCTACTTGGCTGGTTATATATATATATATATATATATATATATATATATATTAAGGATGTTCCAGCATACCACCACTTACCGACAGATTTTGCTCATTTTTTGTTCACAGGCTAAAAATAACGTTTCCTAATAAATGCTGAAATTTCAGAACTTTTGACCGTTTAGAACGCAAGATAATTAATATCAAAGTTATCATTCTCTCTCACTCTCTCTCATTAGAAGCATGTGAAACTTCATGCCCGCCCAACTATTGTCTGTTGTATTAGAAAAAAAACTCGACAGAATTTAAAAAAAACTAGGAGAGTAAAGCTAAATGTTTATTATATAAATTTTAAAAAAAAATCGTGTTATAATATACATAGTTTTATAATACACAGTTTGTTTTTACCGCTTCCAAATTTATGTCGTTTCTTAATTCTTACCTCACTGGTCTGGTAATGAGCTCGGTTCAACTTTCGTGCAAGGTAGCAAATATGCTCTTCCCAAGTCAGCTTATTGTCAATTCTAGTACCCAATAACTTTACAGAATCCTTCTGGAAAGCATTGTTGGTTTCAAAAGCTAAGTGTTGAGTTTTGTTATTGTTCAACAACAATCCATTGGATGTAACCCAATCATTTGCCATTTGCTGTAAACATTGAAACACGTGGTCCTAAAATGCTGTAATGTCTGTATTAACATTTACATAATACCTATTTTGACAAAATGGAAACCCGACTTCAAAAATCAAATATTTTATAACAAAAAATGCACTAAAAAGTAAAAAAATAATTGCATGTTCTTGTGCCAATTTTAGTTCACCAAAGCAAAAATTTTGAAATATATATGTACAATTATTGTTAATTTTGGAGGCTGTGTCAGAATAGAGAAATTCACATAAATTTTGGACACCGCCTCCTAAAATAACAATAATTGCACATATATATTTAAAAATTTTTGAAATAAAATAAATAAAATTGAAAAGAACATGCAATTATTTTTTTACTTTTTAGTGCAATTTTTGTTATAGAATATTTAATTTTTGAAGTCGGGTTTCCATTTTGTCAAAATAGGTTTTATTTCTCGCTTTTTAGTGACTTTAACACTTTTTTTTTATGTTTTTTTTTTTTTAATTTTCTTATTTTCCATCCTCCTTTTTGAAGTCGGGTTAAAAAGACGTATCATCAACAAAAAGTTTGTTAATTCAACTGACAAATTGAGGTGTGTGTGAAGTTAGCACCGCCATTTTGAGAAACCAAAAAAAAAAATCATTGTACTAGTTTGTGCTAGGAATGTGTTACGTTGTGCCGCAAGCCAATTCTAGAAATTTTGAAAAATGAAGTGAAAATTCTAAATAACGTTTAATCGCACCAACACCACCATTTTGTCGGAATGAAAAGAAAATGGTTGTGCAAGATTATGCAAGCTTGTGCCGCAAACCGAAATTCGATATCGCAATTAGTTTCGTAGAAAATCGCGTTTGACAAAAAAACCGCAGCAGTGCCATTTTGTCGGAATGAAAACAAAATGGTTGTGCTAGTTTGTGCCGCAAACCGCGATTCGATATATCGATTTGTTTCGATAAAATCGCGTTTAAAAAAATCGTAGCATTGCCATTTTGTCGGAATGAAGAAAAAATGATTGTGCTCGATTGTGCTAGGCTTGTACTAGCTTGTGCTGCAAACCGCATTCCGATACCGCAATTAGTTTCGTTGAAAATCGCGATTGAATACAAAATATAATTTAACATAGTTAATAAGTATAAGATTTTTTTTTCAAAAATATTATAAGTACAGAAAAAAAATTTTTTTTTTCAATCTACATTTTCTAAGCATCCAAATGTGGTATTGAAGTGCTACCCCAATAGCCAGAGTAGGTTTATAATGCAATCCTATACTGAAGCGATTTTCTTGTTGGAACATGTTCAGGAGTGTCCCCTGAATGTAAATTCAAGTTGGCGGGACGGGGACACTTGTGCGTCAGCCGCCATCTTGGAAAACACGTTTTTCAAATATCTCGTGAACCGTGCGTCGTACGACAAAAATAGTGGACATTATTTTCGTAGATAATAATATTTTCTACAACTTTTGTAAATAATTTTTTTATGCATAATGCATTGGTTTTTATTGATAATGCTCCAAACTTTTTTAAATATAGTTATTGCTCAATATATAGTTAACAATTGATTATACATTAAAAATGGTAATGACTAAACTTGAGTTGCATAATAATAATAATAATACTGTTTGCAGGACAGTGAAAAATGTGAGGCATATTGTTGAGGAATGTGTAGTCTTTGAACCTTTACGGCAAAGACTACTGCTTCGAAAGAATGTAGCACGAGCATTAGCATTTAATGCGAGCTCCGTGAAGAGGATGATTACATTTTTAAATGAATCTCACCTTCTACGGAGACTCTAGGGGAAACATCTCATATTAAAAAAAAAAGTCGTCTCTTTTATGTCTTTTTATACCCAGTATATTTGTAAATAAACAAGGTATATTAAGTTTAGTCCCGACTTTGAAACGCTTGAAAATATTAATCCTTGACAAAAATGCTTCACAAAGATATTCATAAAATGGCCTTTTTCGGCCATTTCCACGTGTCCGTCCGTCCGTCTGTCTATCAGTCCGTGAAGCCGATAACTCAAAAACGAAAAGAGATAACGAGCTGAAAATTTTTGTGTGTTCTAGACCAAAAAAGTAAGGTCAAGTTGAAAAATCTTCAAGGATGAAAATGTATATATTTGAAACCGTAAGAGATAGAAAAAAATTTGTTTACAAAACATCTTCTTCTCTTTAAAATAAACAACTTTTGTTTGAAAATTTTTTTTGATAAACTCAATAGTTTTCTCACAATTTGTGCTCAAAGTTGAAAATGAGACTTATTTGTAAATGAGTCGATCGAAGACGGGCACATGAACGAACATAACTTACATCAAATACTATTGTTTTTATGTTTATTTCAGTTGTAAACCAGTTGTATATACGAGGTTCAAGGGTTAAGTGATTTTCCTTTTCAAAGAAATAGTTAGTCTCGTAAAGATGTAAAAATTCTGCAAAAAGTTTATTCAAAGATCCATCGATCCTATCAAAAATCATAGTCAAAAATCATCTATAAAATTTATATACATGTAAATATATATTATAACGGTTGAAATGAATCCAACCGTCAATGAGTATTTTTTTAATTTTTTTATTCTATTCGACGTGGATTCGACACGACTAGTCGCTGGTGCCACCTGAAGGACACCAGTACCAGAAAGAGACGGCTTCGAAATCTGAGGCCACTGTCGAGATCTATAATTATTTTGTATTTATTTATTTTTATTTTTTAAGTTAGCCGCACGCATTACGTAATTACCGACCTCGCTCAATCATCGATCGTCGACATGGAGGTTGGAATGGAGTACGTAGCCGATTGTCTGTATGGATGTCTGGAACACTCACTACCGCTAGTCAACTGGTTGTTGTATTTGCAAAATTAAATCACAGTCCCGTATTATGAACTTATTGAAGTAGTGATCGTTAAGTTCGAGTGTATGATTGTTTGGGACTCGTTTCGTTTACGATGAACGGTTTGAAATAATTAATTAATTAATTAAAATGATGCCATTCATGTTGTTCGTTTACCAAAGTGGTTTGTAGCTCATCCAAACAAAATGAAGAAACAAAACGAGAATTGGCAGTATTGATGTTGGGTGAATTAAAAATAGTTTATAAACGATATGCAAGTTATATTTCTGTTGTACGATAGATAAAATGATAATGAATTGTTAACATTGGAAATAGTACGTCGTAATGTTGAGTTGTTGGATGGATTTTGGAAGTATATGTGAATTCGACATTCTTCAAGCTTGAAAAAGCATATTTTATATTGGATGAACTAATGATAGGTGGTGAAACACAAAATAGCATCAGCAACATCACACCAAATAAAATAGAAATTCAAGTGAATATTCTAAAAAATTCATAATTCAAAATCCAACCCTGGTGTTAAAATTTAAACATTTAGTCGCAAACAATTTTAAGGAAAGTGAACAGTGGTGTTTTTGTGTTGTTTTGTTTTCGTGTGACGGAATTTTGTTGAGGGACGAGAAATAAAAACGATAATTATGAGAGTTTCTGATTTCGATAGCCTGACGAGTCGTACCGCATCGTAATTGTTAAATTGATTTTTGTTTTAAACTGTTGAAGATTATTATTTAAAAAAAAATTTGAATGGTGTTTGATTTTGGATTATTTTTGTTCACCGTAAAGCGTTGATTCGAGAGAGGTTTGGTGGTAAATTTTTTGCGTGAGCGTGTTCACGAAAGTTAATTTTTTTTAATTATTATTGCGAATTTTTTTATTAGTAATTTGTTGTTTAAATCACTTTCGTTAACACGTTCTGATACCCTATTTAAATAATTATTTTTTTGTTCGATATTTACATATATTTACATATATTTATATATACATGTATATATGTATATATATATATATATATATATATATATATATATATATATATATATCGCTAGTTGCTATGCTCCGCGTTAACTTTCTCTTCGCGTTAACTAGTGCTTCGTGTTGATTGACGCATCGAGTTGACCTAACGCTTCTAATTGACCAACGCTTCGCGTTGGGTGACTAACAGTTCGCTTTAGTTTGCTTGTCGCGTTGGTAAACGCTATGCGTTGATTTACTAACGCTTTGCGTTGGCTGGCATACGGTTCACATAAACTTACATTTCGGTTTGGTTCATGCTTTTCGTTGGGTAACGATTTGCGTGAAATCACGCATCGCGAATCACTGGCGCTTTGGTTTGTATAACTAACGCTTCTCATTGACAAACGCTTCGCGTTGGCAGACTTCCGGTTCGCTTTAGCTTACGTTTCGTTTACCTTTGCGTTTACCAACGCTTTGCGTTGATTTACTCACGCTTTGCGTTAACTTCTACGCGTAAGCTAGTGCTTCGTATCGACTGACGCTTCGCGTCGGCTTACTTTTCGCGTTGTATAGCTTATGCGTGCTACCTTTTGTTGACTAACTTTTCGCGTCGCCTAGCAACTCGCGTCCAAATTTTATGTGAATTTCTCTATGCTGACACCGCCTCCAAAAATAACAATAATTGTACATATATATTTAAAAAATTTTTGCTTAGGTGAAACTAAAATTGACACAAGAATATGCAATTATTTTTACTTTTTAGTGCATTTTTTGTCTTAGAATATTTGATTTTTGAAATCGGGTTTCCATTTTGTCAAAATATTTTTTATTTCTCGCTTTTTAGTGACTTTGAAGTTCTATAACTGATTTTATTTGTCAGAATATGGGTAGACCTACTAAACGATCTACAAACTTTTAGTGCATTTTTTTTAACACATTTTTTTGATCTGTTTTTTTTATTTTTATTTTTAGTGCATTTTTTCTTAACAGATTTTCAGTTTTTTTAACATACATTTGATTTTTATACCCAGTATATTTGTAAAAAAATTAATGAAAAATTAGGGAAAAATTATATCTTTGAAACCATAGGAGATAGAAAAAAAATTTGTAAACATAAAATCTTCTTTTTAAAATAAACAACTTTTGTTTGAAAACTTTTTTCATAAACTCAACAGTTTTCTCAAAATTTGTCCTCAAAGATGAAAAAAATGAGAAATACAATTGACAGGCGAATGAAGGCATGGTCTCCATGGACCCGTAGGTATACATTACAACTATACATACTATTTGTATACCCTGTATATGTAAATATACAAGGTACATTATGTTTTGTCCCGTCTTTGTAACGCTTGAAAATAGTCATCCTTGACAAAAATTCTTCACAAAGGTATTCATAAAATGGCCTAATTCGGCCTTATTCGTCTGTCCGTCCGACTGTGAACACGATAACTGAAGAACGAAAAGAGATAACGAGTTGAAAATTTTTGTGTGTGTTCTAGACCAAAAAAGTAAGGTCAAGTTCGTTAATGGGCAAATCGGAACGTGTTTCCCCTCGCTAGGGGGGAAAAATTATATCTTTGAAACCATAGGAGATAGAAAAAAATTTTGTTTACATAAAATCTTCTTCTCTTTAAAATAAACAACTTTTGTTTGAAAACTTTTTTCATAAACTCAACAGTTTTCTCAAAATTTGTCCTCAAAGATGAAAAAAATGAGAAATACAATTGACAGGCGAATGAAGGCATGGTCTCCATGGACCCGTAGGTATACATTACAACTATACATACTATTTGTATACCCTGTATATGTAAATATACAAGGTATATTATGTTTTGTCCCGTCTTTGTTACGCTTGAAAATAGTAATCCTTGACAAAAATTCTTCACAAAGGTATTCATAAAATGGCCTAATTCGGCCTTATTCGTCTGTCCGTCCGACTGTGAACACGATAACTGAAGAACGAAAAGAGATAACGAGTTGAAAATTTTTGTGTGTGTTCTAGACCAAAAAAGTAAGGTCAAGTTCGTTAATGGGCAAATCGGAACGTGTTTCCCATCGCTAGGGGGGAAAAATTATATCTTTGAAACCATAGGAGATAGAAAAAAATTTTGTTTACATAAAATCTTCTTCTCTTTAAAATAAACAACTTTTGTTTGAAAACTTTTTTCATAAACTCAACAGTTTTCTCAAAATTTGTGCAAACATAACATACATCAAATAGTATTGTTTTTATGTTTATTTTAGTTTTGTTAACCAGGCGTATATATAAGGTCAAGGTTTAACTGATTTTCTTTTTCAAAAAAATAGTTGGTCTCAGGTAGTAGGTCAAAATAGTAGGAACAGATTTTGCAGAAAATTTTGCAAAAAGTTTATTCAATTCAAAGGTCCATCTGTCTTATCAAAAATCATCTATAAAATTTTTATACATCATATATACACGTATACATTTATAAACATGTATATATATATATATAAATATATATATATATGTATAAATATACATATATATATATATATATATATATATATATATATACAATTATATATTCATATATATAAATATATATATATATTTATATATATATATATATATATATATATATACATATATACATATATATATATATATATATATATATATATATATATATATATATATATATATATATATATATATATGTATATATGAATATATAAATATATATATATATATATATATATATATATATATATAAATATACATATCGATATATATCGCCACTTACGCGACTTTCTAACGCAGCATCGGCTCTTGATTCGCGTTGATGGACTAACGCTTTGCGTTTACCAACTAGATTTTCTAGCGCTTCGCGTTAACTTCCTTACGCTCAGCGCTAACTTGCTTACGCTCCGCGTTAACTTCCTCTCGTAATCTAGTGCCGTGTATCGACTGACGCTTCGCGTCAGGTAACTCTTTGCGTAATATAACTTACGCGTGCTTTCGCTTCGCGTTAACTATCGCTACGATTTAACTAACTTTTCACGTTTACTTTAATCTTATATAATCTTATATATATCTTTAATCTTAAGTATTAACAATTTGCGTGAAATGACGCTTCGCGTTCAATCACAAACGCTTCGCGTTTACCTGTCACTTCCAATTGACTAACGTTTCTGATTGATCAACGCTTCGCGTTAATTAACGATTCGCGTGAAATAACGCTTCGCGAATCACCAACGTTTCGCTTTGAATAACTTACGTTTCTTAGTAACCAACGCTTCGCGTTGGCTGACTTACGGTTCGCTTTAGTTAACGTTTCGCTTTAGTTAACGCTTTGCGTTTTCCAACGCTTCGCGATGATTGAATAACGTTCGCGTTGAGTTAACACTTTCTATTGACTAACGATTCACATTGACCAACGCTTCGCGTTGGCTGACTTACGGCTTGCTTAAGGTTACAGTTTGCGTTGGTTAACGCTTTGCGTTTACTAACCCTATGCTTCGTTTAACTAGCGTTTCGCGTAAACTTGCTTACGCTCAGCGTTAACTTGCTTACTCTCCGCGTTAACTTCCTCTCGTAATCTACTGCTGTGTATCGACTGACGCTTCGCGTCAGCTAACTCTTTGCGTAATATAACTTACGCGTGCTTTCGCTTTAACTAACTTTTCACATTTACTTTAAGCATTAACGATTCGCGTGAAATCACGCTTTGCGTTGAATCACAAGCGATTCGCTTTGAATAACTATCGCTTCTCATTGACCAACGCTTCGCGTTGGCTGACTTACGGTTCGCTTCAGACTACGTTACGCGTTGACCCAACGCTTCCTATTGACCAACGCTTCTCATTGACCAACGCTTTTCATTGACCAACGCTTCGCGTTGGTTGACTTACGGTTCGCTTTAGATTGCGAGTCGCATTGGTTAACGGTTTGCCTTTAAAAACGCTATGCGTTGGTTTACTAACACTTTGCGTTGGCTAACATACGGTTCGCGGTAACTTACGTTTCGAGTTGTTTCATGCTTTTCGTTGGGTAACGATTCGAGTGAAATCACGCTTCGCGAATCACTTCCCTTTGGATAGCTAACGCTTTTCATTGGCCAACGCTTCGCATTGGCTAACTTACGGTTCACTTTAGCTTACGTTTCGCGATGGTAAAAGCTTTGCTTTTACCTACCACTTCCTATTAACTAACGCTTCGCGTTGGCTAACTTACGGTTCGCTTTAGCTTACGTTTCGCCTTGGTTAACGCTTTGCGTTGTTTAACGATTATCGTAAAATTACGCTTCGCAAATTACCCATGCTTCACTTTGAATAACTATCGCTTCTCCCTAACCAACGCTTCGCGTTGGCTCTCTTACGATTCGCTTTGGCTTTCGTTTCACTTTGCGTTTACTAACGCTTCGCGTTGATCTAACACTTCCTATTGACTAACGCTTCACATTGACCAACGCTTTGCGTTGGCTGACTTACGGCTCGCTTAAGCTTACGATTCACGTTGGTTAACGCTGTGCGTTGATTAACGATTCGTGTGAAATCACGCTTCGCGAATCACCGACGCTTCGCTTTGAATAACTAACGATTCTCATTAACCAACGCTTCGCGTTGCCTGACTTACGGTTCGCTTTAGCTTACGTTTCGCGTCGATTTACTAACGCTTCGCGTTGACCTGACACTTCCTATTGACTAACGCTTCTGATTGACCAACGCTTCGCGTTGGTTAACGCTTTGCGTTACCTACGTTTCGCTATGAATAATTTTCGTTTCGCATTAATTTGGCTAACTTACGGTTCGCTTTAGCGAACGTTTCGCGATGGTAAACGCTTTGCGTTTACTAACGTTTCGCGTTGATTTAATAACGTTCCGCGTTGACTTAACACTTCCTGTTGACTAACGATTCTCATTGACCAACGCTTCGCGTTAACTTCCTTTCGCTCAGCGTTAACTTGTTTACGCTCCGCGTTACCTTCCTCTCGTAATCTAGTGCTGTATATCGACTGACGCTTCGCGTCAGCTAACTCTTTGCGTAATATAACTTACGCGTGCTTTCGCTTCGCGTTAATTATCGCTACGATTTAACTAACTTTTCACGTTTACTTTAAGCATTAACGATTCGCGTGAAATCACGCTTCGCGTTGAATCACAAACGATTCGCTTTGAATAACTATCGCTTCTCATTGACCTCATTGGCTGACTTACGGTTCGCTTTAGCTTACGTTTAGCGTTGGTTAACGCTTTGCGTTTACCATTCGCTTAGCGTTGGTTAACGCTTTGCGTTTACATACGCTTTCCGTTGATTTACTAAAGCTCAGCGTTGACTAACTTATCAAGTCGCCTAACGGCTCGCGTTGATTAACTCAATTCTATAACTCAATATTTAAATATATAAAAATCGCAAGAACATTAATATAAATTTTTTTAAATGCAAGAACAATTTTACTGTTTCAATATTAATTATTAACACAAAACAAACATTTACAAATAATTCATATTTTATAAACATTGAATAGCAGAAATATTAACAATTCAAACAATGATATACAACTCAGTATATACTGGGTATTCAAACAATTAACTCAGTTAGTTGTTACATTACTTGTTTTTTTGTAAAAATTTTTGTTTGGAGTCGGTTTTTTTTTTTTTTTAATTTTTTTGAAGTCGGTTTTTAAAAAAATTTTCTTATTTTCCCATTATGAATGAATATACCCATTAAAAAAAAAAATCGCAAAGATCGGTGATCACATATAAAATGAGGATTTTCCTCGATTTACAGGGTATCCCCCCACCAGAATGCGATTTGGTGACAATGGGACCAATCTGAAATCAAACCATTTAATACAAAAAAAAATTCAAAATCGGTTCATAAATGACGGAGTTCCGAGGTGACAAACATTAAAAAAAAAACAAAAACAAAAAAAAACAAGTAATGTAACAACTAACTGAGTTAATTGTTTGAATACCCAGTATATACTGAGTTGTATATCATTGTTTGAATTGTTAATATTTCTGCCTATTCAATGTTTATAAAATATAAATTATTTGTTTGTTTTGTGTTAATAATTAATATCGAAACAGTAAAAATATTCTTGCATTTAAAAAAGTTTATATTAATGTTCTTGCGATTTTAATATGTTTAAATATTGAGTTATATAATTGAGTTAATCTACGCGAAGCGACTGTTAACGCGAAGCGTTGGTCAACGCGAGGCGTTAACCAACGCAAAACGTAAGCTCAAGCGAACCACAAGTTAGCCAACGCGAAGCGTTGGTCAATGAGAAGCGTCAGTTATTCGCGAAGCGAGATTTTAAGCGAATCGTTAACCAACGCGAAACGTAAGCTATAGCGAACCGTAAGTCAGCGAAGCGTGATTTCACACGAATCGTTAATGCTTAAAGTAAACGTGAAAAGTTAGTTAAATTGTAGCGATAGTTAACGCGAAGCGAAAGCACGCGTAAGTTATAAAACGCGAAGAGTAGGCTGACGTGAAGTGTCAGTCGATACACAGCACTAGCTAACGAGAGGAAGTTAACACGGAGCGCAAAGTATTGGTAAACGCAAAGCGTTTACCAACGCGAAACGAAACCAAAAGCGAACTGTAAGACAGCCAACGCGAAGCGTTGGTCAATGAGAAGCGTTAGTTATGCAAAGCGAAGCGTCAGTGATTCGCGAAGCGAGATTTCAAGCAAATGGTTAACCAACGCAAAGCGTTAACCAACGCGAAACGTAAGCTAAAGCAAACAGTAAGTCAGCCAACGCAAAGCGTTGGTCAATGAGAAGCGATAGTTATTCAAAGCTAATCGTTCGTGATTCAACGCGAAGCGTGATTTCACGCGAATCGTTAATGCTTCAAGTAAACGTGAAAAGTTAGTAAAATCGTAGCGATAGTTAACGCAAAGCGATAGCATGCGTAAGTTATACAACGCGAAGAGTTAGCTGACGCGAAGTGTCAGTCGATACGCAGCACTAGCTAACGAGAGAATGTTAACGCGGAGCGAAAGCAAGTTAACGCTGAGCGTAAGCAAGTTAACCCGAAGCGCTAGTAAATCAACGCATGGCGTTGGTAAACGGAAAGCGTTAGCCAACGTGAACCGCGAGCTTAAGCGAGCCGCAAGTCAGCCAACGCGAAGCGTTGGTCAATGAGCATCGTTATTCAATAGGAAGTGTTAAGTTAACGCGAAGCGTTATTAAATCAACGCGAAGCGTTGGTAAACGCTAAGCGTATACCAGCGTGAAACGTTAGGTAAAGCGAACCGTTATTCAACCAACGCGAAGCGTTGGTTAATGAGAAACGTTAGTAATTCAAAGCGAAGCGTTGGTGATTCGCGAAGTGTGAGTCCACGCGAATCGTTAATTAACGCAAAGCCTTAGCCACAGCGAAGCGTTGGTCAATCAGATGCGTAAGTCAATAGAAAGAGTCAGGTCAACGCGAGGCGTTAGAAAATCAAAGCGAAACGTAAGCTAAAGCCATCCGTAAGTCAACCAACACGAAGCGTTGGTTAATGAGAATCGTTAGTTATTCAAAGCGAAGCGTCGGTGATTCGCGAAGCGTGATTTCACACAAATCGTTAATCAACGCAAAGCATTAACCAATGCGAATCGTAAGCTTAAGCGAGCCGTAAGGCAGCCAACGCGAAGCATTGGTCAATGTGAAATGTTAGTCAAAAGGAAGTGTTAGGTCAACGCGAAACGAAAGCTCAAGCGAACTTTAAGACAGCCAACGCGAAGCGTTGGTTAGTGAGAAGCGTAAGTTATGCGAATCGTATGTAAACGCAAAGCGTTTATCAACGCGAAACGTTAGTTATTCAAAGCGAAGCGTCGGTAATTCGCAAAGCGTGAATAACCAACGCGAAGTGTTGGTCAATCAGATGCGTAAGTCAATAGAAAGTGTAAGGTCAACGCGAAGCGTTAAAAAATCTTAAGTGAACCATAAGTCAGAATAAGTGAACCATAATTTTAAAAGCTTAAGTGAACCATAAGTCAGCCAACGCGAAAAGATGGTTTATGAGAATTATTAGTTATTCAAAGCGAAGCGTCGGTGATTCGCGAAGTGTGATTTCACACGAATCGTTAACCAACGCAAAGCGTTAACCAACGCGAATCGTAAGATCAAGCGAGCCGTAAGTCAGCCAACGCGAAGCGTTAGTCATTAGGAAGTGTTAGGTCAACGCGAACCCTTGGTAAACGCAAGGCGTTTACCAACGCGAAACGAAAGCTAAAGCGAACTTTAAGACAGCCAACAACAACGCAAAGCGTCAACCAACGCGAACCGTAAGCTGGCGAATGAAAGTCAGCCAATGCGAAGCGTTAGTTAAGAGGAAGTGTTAGTTAAATGCGAAACGTAAGCTTAAGCAAACCGTAGGTTAAGCAAACCGCTAGTCAAAAGGAAGTGTTATGTCACCGCGCAGCGTTGGTAAACGCAAAGCGTTTACCAATGCGATACGTAAGCTAAAGCGAACCGTAAGTCAGCCAACGCGAAGCATTGGCCAATGAGAAGCCTTAGTTATCCAAAGCGAAGCGTTAGTGATTCGCGTAGCGTGATTTCACGCGAATCGTTACCCCACGAAAAGCAGTTGGTCAATGAGCATCGTTAGTCAATAGGATGTGTTCAGTCAACGCGAAGCGTTATTAAATGAACGCGAACCGTTGGTAAACGCTAAGCGTTTACCAGCGTGAAACGTTAGGTAAAGCGAACCGTTATTCTGCCAACACAAAAATTTTCACCTCGTTATCTCATTTTGTTCTTGAGTTATCGTGTTCACAGACAGATGGACAGACGAATTAGGCCGAATTAGGCCATTTTATGAATACCTTTGTGAAGCATTTTTGTCAAGGATTAATATTTTCAAGCGTTACAAAGACAGGACTACACACAATATACCTTGTATATTTAAATATGCAGGGTATAAAAATAGTATGTACAGTTGTTATGTATACCTACGGGTCCATAGAGACCATGCCTTCATTCGCCTATCAATTGAATATCTCATTTTTTTCAACTTTGAGGGCAAATTTTCAGAAAACTGTCGAGTTAATGAAAAAAGTTTTCAAACAAAAGTTGTTTATTTTAAAGAGAAGAAGATATTTTGTCAACAAAAATTTTTTTATCTCTTACGGTTTCAAAGATGTCTAGTTCCTCCCTCTTATTTGCTCTTTGTGCACCAATTATGAGAAAACTATTGAGTTTATGGAAAAAATTTTCTTACAAAAGTTGATTATTTTATAAAGAAGAAGATTTTTCTAGACAAATCTCTTACGGTTTCAAAGACGGATATTTCCCTCCCTCCTAGTGGGGGGAAACATGTTCCGATTTTGCCCATTAACGAACTTGACCTTAATTTTTTGCTCTAGAACACACACACAAATTTTCAGCTCGTTATCTATTTTCGTTCTTGAGTTATCGGCTTCACAGACGGACGGACAGACAGACGGACAGGTGAAAATGGCCGAATTAGGCCATTTTATAAATATCTTTGAGTAGCATTTTTGTCATGGATTAATATTTTCAAGCGTTACAAAGTCGGGACTAAACTTAATATACCTTGTATATTTACAAATATACTGGGTATAACAATACTATTTAATGTTTGTTATGTTTGGACATGTGCCTGGCTTCGATCGACTCATTTTCAAATTTAAGCACAAAGTTTGAAAAAACCGTTGACTTTATGAAAAAGTTTGTCAGACAAAAGTTGTTTATTTTAAAGAGAAGAAAATTTTTTGTTCATAAAATTTTTTTCTATTTACTACGGTTTCAAAGACCCCCCCCCCCTTCTAGTGGGGGAAACATGTTCCGATTTTGCCCATTAACGAACTTGACCTTACTTTTTTGCTTTAGAACACACACAAAAATTTTCAGCTCGTTATCTTATTTCGTCCTTGAGTTATCGGCTTCACAGACGGACGGACGGACGGACGGACATGTGAAAATGGGCGAATTAGGCTATTTTATGAATACCTTTGTGAAGCATTTTTGTCAAGGATTAATATTTTCAAGCGTTACAAAGTCGGGACTAAACTTAATATACCTTGTATATTTACAAATATACTGGGTATAAAAAACACTACTATTTGATGTATGTTATGTTTGTACATGTGCCCGTCTTCGAAAGACTCATTTTGAACTTTATTAAACTTTAAGCACAAATTTTGAAAAAACGTTTGATTTTATGAAAAAAGTTTTCAAACAAAAGTTGTTTATTTTAAAGAGAAGAAGATTTTTTGTTTTCAATTTTTATACCCAGTATATTTGTAAATATACAAGGTATATTAAGTTTGGTCCCGACTTTGTAACGCTTGAAAATATTAATCCTTGACAAAAATGCTTCACCAAGGTATTCATAAAATGGCCTAATTCGGCCTTTTTCACATGTCCGTCCGTCTGTCCGTCTGTGAAGCGGATAACTCAAAAACGAAAAGAGATAACGAGCTGAAAATTTGTGTGTGTGTTCTAGACCAAAAAAGTAAGGTCAAGTTCGTTAATGGGCAAAATCGGAACGTGTTTCCCCCCGCTAGGGGGGGAAAATTATATCTTTGAAACCATAGGAGATAGAAAAAAAATTTGAAAACATAAAATCTTCTTCTTTTTAAAATAAACAACTTTTGTTTGAAAACTTTTTTCATCAACTCAACAGTTTTCTCAAAATTTGTCCTCAAAGATGAAAAAAATGAGAAATAAAATTGACAGGCGAATGAAGGCATGGTCTCCATGGACCCGTAGGTATACATTACAACTATACATACTATTTGTATACCCTGTATATGTAAATATACAAGGTATATTATGTTTAGTCCCGTCTTTGTAACGCTTGAAAATAGTAATCCTTGACAAAAATTCTTCACAAAGGTATTCATAAAATGGCCTAATTCGGCCTTATTCGTCTGTCCGTCCGACTTTGAACACGATAACTGAAGAACGAAAAGAGATAACGAGTTGAAAATTTTTGTGTGTGTTCTAGACCAAAAAAGTAAGATCAAGTTCGTTAATGGGCAAAATCGGAACGTGTTTCCCCTCGCTAGGGGGGAAAAATTATATCTTTGAACCATAGGAGATAGAAAAAAATTTTATTTACAAAAAATCTTCTTCTCTTTAAAATAAACAACTTTTGTTCGAAAACTTTTTTCATAAAGTCAACCGTTTTCTCAAAATTTGTGCAAACATAACATGCATCAAATAGTATTGTTATACCCAGTATATTTGTAAATATACAAGGTATATTAAGTTTAGTCCCGACTTTGTAACGCTTGAAAATATTAATCCTTGACAAAAATGCTTCACCAAGGTATTCATAAAATGGCCTAATTCGGCCTTTTTCACATGTCCATCCGTCTGTCCTTCTGTCCGTCTGTCCGTCTGTCCGTCTGTGAAGCGGATAACTCAAAAACGAAAAGAGATAACGAGCTGAAAATTTGTGTGTGTGTTCTAGACCAAAAAAGTAAGGTCAAGTTCGTTAATGGGCAAAATCGGAACGTGTTTTCCCCCGCTAGGGGGGGGAAATTATATCTTTGAAACCATAGGAGATAGAAAAAAAATTTGAAAACATAAAATCTTCTTCTTTTTAAAATAAACAACTTTTGTTTGAAAACTTTTTTCATCAACTCAACAGTTTTCTCAAAATTTGTCCTCAAAGATGAAAAAAATGAGAAATAAAATTGACAGGCGAATGAAGGCATGGTCTCCATGGACCCGTAGGTATACATTACAACTATACATACTATTTGTATACCCTCTATATGTAAATATACAAGGTATATTATGTTTAGTCCCGTCTTTGTAACGCTTGAAAATAGTAATCCTTGACAAAAATTCTTCACAAAGGTATTCATAAAATGGCCTAATTCGGCCTTATTCGTCTGTCCGTCCGACTTTGAACACGATAACTGAAGAACGAAAAGAGATAACGAGTTGAAAATTTTTGTGTGTGTTCTAGACCAAAAAAGTAAGATCAAGTTCGTTAATGGGCAAAATCGGAACGTGTTTCCCCTCGCTAGGGGGGAAAAATTATATCTTTGAAACCATAGGAGATAGAAAAAAATTTTATTTACAAAAAATCTTCTTCTTTTTAAAATAAACAACTTTTGTTCGAAAACTTTTTTCATAAAGTCAACCGTTTTCTCAAAATTTGTGCAAACATAACATGCATCAAATAGTATTGTTATACCCAGTATATTTGTAAATATACAAGGTATATTAAGTTTAGTCCCGACTTTGTAACGCTTGAAAATATTAATCCTTGACAAAAATGCTTCACCAAGTTATTCATAAAATGGCCTAATTCGGCCTTTTTCACATGTCCATCCGTCTGTCCTTCTGTCCGTCTGTCCGTCTGTCCGTCTGTGAAGCGGATAACTCAAAAACGAAAAGAGATAACGAGCTGAAAATTTGTGTGTGTGTTCTAGACCAAAAAAGTAAGGTCAAGTTCGTTAATGGGCAAAATCGGAACGTGTTTCCCCCCGCTAGGGGGGGGGAAATTATATCTTTGAAACCATAGGAGATAGAAAAAAAATTTGAAAACATAAAATCTTCTTCTTTTTAAAATAAACAACTTTTGTTTGAAAACTTTTTTCATCAACTCAACAGTTTTCTCAAAATTTGTCCTCAAAGATGAAAAAAATGAGAAATAAAATTGACAGGCGAATGAAGGCATGGTCTCCATGGACCCGTAGGTATACATTACAACTATACATACTATTTGTATACCTTGTATATGTAAATATACAAGGTATATTATGTTTAGTCCCGTCTTTGTAACGCTTGAAAATAGTAATCCTTGACAAAAATTCTTCACAAAGGTATTCATAAAATGGCCTAATTCGGCCTTATTCGTCTGTCCGTCCGACTTTGAACACGATAACTGAAGAACGAAAAGAGATAACGAGTTGAAAATTTTTGTGTGTGTTCTAGACCAAAAAAGTAAGATCAAGTTCGTTAATGGGCAAAATCGGAACGTGTTTCCCCTCGCTAGGGGGGAAAAATTATATCTTTGAAACCATAGGAGATAGAAAAAATTTTTTTTTACAAAAAATCTTCTTCTCTTTAAAATAAACAACTTTTGTTTGAAAATTTTTTTCATAAACTCAACAGTTTTCTCAAAATTTGTCCTCAAAGATGAAAAAAATGAGAAATACAATTGACAGGCGAATGAAGCATGGTCTCCATGGACCCGTAGGTATACATTACAACTATACATACTATTTTTATACCCTGTATATGTAAATATACAAGGTATATTAAGTTTAGCCCCGTCTTTGTAACGCTTGAAAATATTAATCCTTGACAAAAATGCTTCACTAAAGTATTCATAAAATGGCCTAATATGGCCTTATTCGTCTGTCCGTCCGTCTGTGAACACGATTACTGAAGAACGAAAAGAGATAACGAGCTGAAAATTTTTGTGTGTGTTCTAGACCAAAAAAGTAAGGTTAAGTTCGTTAATGGGTTAAATCGGAACGTGTTTCCCCCGGCCAGGGGGGGAAAATTATGTTTTTAAAACCGTAAGAGATAGAAAAAAAATTTGTTAACAAAAAATCTTCTTCTCTTTAAAATAAACAACTTTTGTTTGAAAACTTTTTTCATAAAGTCAACCGTTTTCTCAAAATTTGTGCAAACATAACATACACCAAATAGTATTGTTTTTATGTTTATTTTAGTTTTGTTAACCAGGTGTATATATAAGGTCAAGGTTTAACTGATTTTCTTTTTCAAAAAAATAGTTGGTCTCAGGTAGTAGGTCAAAATAGTAGGAACAGATTTTGCAGAAAATTTTGCAAAAAGTTTATTCAATTCAAAGGTCCATCTGTCTTATCAAAAATCATCTATAAAATTTGTATACATCATATATACACGTATACATTTATAAACATGTATATATATATATATATAAATATATATATATATATATGTATAAATATATATATATATACAATTATATATTCATATATATAAATATATATATATATATATATATATATATATATATATATATATAAATATATATATATATATATATATACATATATACATATATATATATATATATATATATATATATATATATATATATATATATGTATATATGCATATATAAATATATATATATATATATATATATATATATATATATATATATATATATATATAAATATACATATCGATATATATCGCCACTCACGCGACTTTCTAACGCAGCATCGGCTCTTGATTCGCGTTGATGGACTAACGCTTTGCGTTTACCAACTAGATTTTCTTACGCTCCGCGTTAACTTCCTCTCGTAATCTAGTGCCGTGTATCGACTGACGCTTCGCGTCAGGTAACTCTTTGCGTAATAAAACTTACGCGTGCTTTCGCTTCGCGTTAACTATCGCTACGATTTAACTAACTTTTCACGTTTACTTTAAGTATTAACAATTTGCGTGAAATGACGCTTCGCGTTCAATCACAAACGATTCGCATTGAATAACTATCGCATCTCATTGACCAACGCTTCGCGTTGGCTGACTTACAGTTCGGTTTAGCTTACGTTTAGCGTCGATTTACTAACGCTTCGCGTTTACCTGTCACTTCCAATTGACTAACGTTTCTGATTGATCAACGCTTCGCGTTGATTAACGCTTTGCGTTAATTAACGATTCGCGTGAAATAACGCTTCGCGAATCACCAACGTTTCGCTTTGAATAACTTACGTTTCTTAGTAACCAACGCTTCGCGTTGGCTGACTTACGGTTCGCTTTAGTTAACGTTTCGCTTTAGTTAACGCTTTGCGTTTTCCAACGCTTCGCGATGATTGAATAACGTTCGCGTTGACTTAACACTTTCTATTGACAAACGATTCACATTGACCAACGCTTCGCGTTGGCTGACTTACGGCTCGCTTAAGGTTACAGTTTGCGTTGGTTAACGCTTTGCGTTTACTAACCCTATGCTTCGTTTAACTAGCGTTTCACGTTAACTTGCTTACGCTCAGCGTTAACTTGCTTACTCTCCGCGTTAACTTCCTCTCGTAATCTACTGCTGTGTATCGACTGACGCTTCGCGTCAGCTAACTCTTTGCGTAATATAACTTACGCGTGCTTTCGCTTCGCGTTAACTATCGCTACGATTTAACTAACTTTTCACATTTACTTTAAGCATTAACGATTCGCGTGAAATCACGCTTTGCGTTGAATCACAAACGATTCGCTTTGAATAACTATCGCTTCTCATTGACCAACGCTTCGCGTTGGCTGACTTACGGTTCGCTTCAGACTACGTTACGCGTTGACCTAACGCTTCCTATTGACCAACGCTTCCCATTGACCAACGCTTCTCATTGACCAACGCTTCTCATTGACCAACGCTTCTCATTGATCAACGCTTCGCGTTGGTTGACTAACGGTTCGCTTTAGATTTCGAGTCGCATTGGTTAACGGTTTGCCTTTACAAACGCTATGCGTTGGTTTACTAACACTTTGCGTTGGCTTACATACGGTTCGCGGTAACCTACGTTTCGAGTTGATTCATGCTTTTCGTTGGGTAACGATTCGCGTGAAATCACGCTTCGCGAATCACTTTGCTTTGGATAGCTAACGCTTTTCATTGGCTAACGCTTCGCGTTGGCTAACTTACGGTTCACTTTAGCTTACGTTTCGCGATGGTAAAAGCTTTGCTTTTACCTACCACTTCCTATTAACTAACGCTTCGCGTTGGCTTACTTACGGTTTGCTTTAGCTTACGTTTCGCCTTGGTTAACGCTTTGCGTTGTTTAACGATTGTCGTAAAATTACGCTTCGCAAATTACCCATGCTTCACTTTGAATAACTAACGCTTCTCACTAGCCAACGCTTCGCGTTGGCTATCTTACGATTCGCTTCGGCTTTCGTTTCACTTTGCGTTTACTAACGCTTCACGTTGATCTAACACTTCCTATTGACTAACGCTTCACATTGACCAACGCTTTGCGTTGGCTGACTTACAGTTCGCTTTAGCTTACGTTTAGCGTCGATTTACTAACGCTTCGCGTTTACCTGTCACTTCCAATTGACTAACGTTTCTGATTGATCAACGCTTCGCGTTGATTAACGCTTTGCGTTAATTAACGATTCGCGTGAAATAACGCTTCGCGAATCACCAACGTTTCGCTTTGAATAACTTACGTTTCTTAGTAACCAACGCTTCGCGTTGGCTGACTTACGGTTCGCTTTAGTTAACGTTTCGCTTTAGTTAACGCTTTGCGTTTTCCAACGCTTCGCGATGATTGAATAACGTTCGCGTTGAGTTAACACTTTCTATTGACTAACGATTCACATTGACCAACGCTTCGCGTTGGCTGACTTACGGCTCGCTTAAGGTTACAGTTTGCGTTGGTTAACGCTTTGCGTTTACTAACCCTATGCTTCGTTTAACTAGCGTTTCGCGTTAACTTGCTTACGCTCAGCGTTAACTTGCTTACTCTCCGCGTTAACTTCCTCTCGTAATCTACTGCTGTGTATCGACTGACGCTTCGCGTCAGCTAACTCTTTGCGTAATATAACTTACGCGTGCTTTCGCTTCGCGTTAACTATCGCTACGATTTAACTAACTTTTCACATTTACTTTAACCATTAACGATTCACGTGAAATCACGCTTTGCGTTGAATCACAAACGATTCGCTTTGAATAACTATCGCTTCTCATTGACCAACGCTTCGCGTTGGCTGACTTACAGTTCGCTTTAGCTTACGTTTCGCCTTGATTAACGCTTTGCGTTTAACGATTATCAAAAAATTACGCTTCGCAAATTACCCATGCTTCACTTTGAATAACTAACGCTTCTCACTAACCAACGCTTCGCGTTGGAAATCTTACGATTCGCTTTGGCTTTCGTTTCACTTTGCGTTTACTAACGCTTCGCGTTGATCTAACACTTCCTATTGACTAACGCTTCACATTGACCAACGCTTTGCGTTGGCTGACTTACGGCTCGCTTAAGCTTACGATTCGCGTTGGTTAACGCTTTGCGTTGATTAACGATTCGTGTGAAATCACGCTTCGCGAATCACCGACGCTTCGCTTTGAATAACTAACGATTCTCATTAACCAACGCTTCGCGTTGCCTGACTTACGTTTCGCTTTAGCTTACGTTTCGCGTCGATTTACTAACGCTTCGCGTTGACCTGACACTTCCTATTGACTAACGCTTCTGATTGACCAACGCTTCGCGTTGGTTAACGCTTTGCGTTACCAACGTTTCACTATGAATAATTTTCGTTTCGCATTAACCAACGCTTCGCGTTGGCTAACTTACGGTTCGCTCTATCGAACGTTTCGCGATGGTAAACGCTTTGCGTTTACTAACGCTTCGCGTTGATTTAATAACGTTCCGCGTTGACTTAACACTTCCTGTTGACTAACGATTCTCATTGACCAACGCTTCGCGTTGGCTGACTTACGGCTCGCTTGAACTTACAGTTCGCGTTGGTAAACGCTTTCCGTTTACGCTATGCGTTGATATACTAGCGCTTCGCGTTAACTTCCTTTCGCTCAGCGTTAACTTGCTTACGCTCCGCGTTACCTTCCTCTCGTAATCTAGTGCTGTATATCGACTGACGCTTCGCGTCAGCTAACTCTTTGCGTAATATAACTTACGCGTGCTTTCGCTTCGCGTTAATTATCGCTACGATTTAACTAACTTTTCACGTTTACTTTAAGCATTAACGATTCGCGTGAAATCACGCTTCGCGTTGAATCACAAACGATTCGCTTTGAATAACTATCGCTTCTCATTGACCAACGCTTCGCGTTGGCTGACTTACGGTTCGCTTTAGCTTACGTTTAGCGTTGGTTAACGCTTTGCGTTTACCATTCGCTTAGCGTTGGTTAACGCTTTGCGTTTACCAACGCTTTCCGTTGATTTACTAAAGCTCAGCGTTGACTAACTTATCAAGTCGCCTAACGGCTCGCGTTGATTAACTCCATTATATAACTCAATATTTTAATATATAAAAATCGCAAGAACATTAATATAAATTTTTTAAAATGCAAGAACAATTTTACTGTTTCAATATTAATTATTAACACAAATCAAACATTTACAAATAGTTCATATTTTATAAACATTGAATAGCAGAAATATTAACAATTCAAACATTGATATACAACTCAGTATATACTGGGTATTCAAACAATTAACTCAGTTAGTTGTTACATTACTTGTTATACTTACAATTTTTATTTGTAAGATGTGATAACCGTTGATTTTAATATGTAATAATAATAATAATTCCGTACGGGCAGATTCGCACTGCCGCTAGTGGCGAAAATAATAACTATGATCTCTACACGTTTTATAGGACACAGAAACAGACGAATTGCCTATGTCGTTCAATCTCCTAATATATCTATTCTTCATGTTCACATCATTCACTGGACAGTTATCAGCTGAATCATATCGAAGTCGGGCTGCAGCTAATTGTTTCTTTTTTTTAAATATAGTTTATTATTTTTTCCATAAACTCAATAGTTAAACCTCGGAAGCAAATAACTTAGGAATATATAAGAATACATTTATATATATATATATATATATATATATATATATATATATATATATATATATATATATATATATATTTATGATATGTGTACTAAAACATATATAAATATGTATGTTTTTATGCGCGCTGTCATCATCATCGTCATCGTTGGTTTCGGTGTGCGGTGTTCGTTCGTGCATTGTCGCAACATTATTTGTCGGCCATGTCATCTGGCCGACATTGTCTTCGTTGAAGACTTCTTACTGTCGGTCCCATGCATCCCTGCTGGGAGTGGTCCAGGGGAGCTGAGGGTGGGGCTTCAGTTTCTCCGAGATCTGATGTGAGCTTGCTCTGCCGAGGCAGGGTGTGCGGGACTTAGCCACCAGCCACGTCGGTCCTTGCTCCTTCAACAAGATATTGGAAAAAATGGTGAACAGACGTCTCGTGTGGTGGCTGGAAACTAATCATCTGATAAGTAAATATCAGACAGGTTTCCGCCAATACCATTCGACGACGGATCAACTTGTTCGCCTTGAGAATGCCATTCTTGACAACTTTCTCCGGGGCTTTCACTTTGTGGGAGTGTTCTTCGACCTGCAGAAAGCATATGATACGACTTGGAGGTATGGCATTCTCAGGAAGCTGCATGACTGGGGTCTAAGAGGATCTCTGCCTCAGTTCATTCAAAGTTTTATGTGTGACCGCAAATTTCGTGTCCAGGTGGGTGGCACTCTCACTGGGATCCATTTCCAGGAGAATGGTGTTCCCCAGGGCTTGACGCTTAGTGTCACCCTTTTTGCTATAGCGGTCAATCACATCGCAGCTTCAGCCCCGATTCGTCAATGTTTGTATGTTGATGACCTTGCAATTTTCTATGGAGCTCTATCAATTGATACAATTGAAACGAGACTCCAGCAGAGCATCAATGAAGCGGTGCATTTGCAGAAAGTGTTGGTTTTCGGTTCTCCACAATTAAAACTAAAGTGGTCCATTTCTGTAGAAAGCACAAGGCACATCCTGATCCGATCCTTTACCTCAAGGGATCCCGCCTTGGATGTGCTGACTCTATTAGGTTTCTGGGACTTGTCTATGACAAGAAATTAACGTGGCGTCCACACCTCCAATCCCTGGCAGCGAGTTGTCGCAAGGCAATGAATGTGCTTAAGGGATTGGCTGGTACATCGTGGGGTACGGAGCGGGAGATGCATTCATTTGTGTGGTGTTTTCTTTAGGTGTTGGTAATTAATGATTTATTAATTATTCATTTAATTATAAACTCTTTATTTAATTAATTTATTAGTACACACACTTGTTACTCTATACGCCATGCTTGTCATCATCTGTGTTTTTGCGCATGTTCATAAATCACATAGCATATAAATCACTGACTTACAAAATACAATAATAAGAGACTAACAAAATACATTACAACCCTTTTCCTTTCAAAATAAAATAAATTTAAAATTCCGGTTTATGGATGAATACATACAAAAATAAAATAAAATATTATATATGTTTTCAACTTAATATGAATACTGAATTTATTGACAATAATCTTTAAGGTATTCTGGAGTTTTTATTGTTCTCCCAGATCTACTTTTTACATTTTCTGACAGCGAATTGTTTTGATTATTTTTATTTATTTCGCCTTCTGGTGGCATACCTGCATTATTGTTTTCATTTTCTGCTTTCATACTTTCATCAGAATGTATCGAACTTTCATCTAAAGGAATACTACTATGATGACTTTCTTTTGTGCCACCATTTACAATGTTTGTATCCTTATCACTATATGTACGTATGTGTTTTCGATTACGCTCAATTTTAGAATTATCATTTAACAATATTTCATATGATCTAAGCCTATCACATTTTCGTGTTACAATGCCTGGTTCAAGGGGAACGAGGTTTGTTCATATCTTTTCTAACATAAACATTAGTTCCAATATTTATTGGTTCTAGATCATGAGTATTTTTATTATAATATATTTTCTGTTTGTTTTGTTTTCGTACAAGCTCATTTCTAATATTCTCATAATTTATATTCACATTTTTAGTATTTATAGGTAATATGCCTCTAGTTTTTCTACTAAAAATTATTTCGTTTGGAGATTTTATATTATTGATTGATTTTATTATTGAATTTTTATTATAAGCTAAATTATAATCTTTTCCACTCGCTTCTATTTTCTTAAACATTTTCTTTATTGTTTACATGTACCTTTCCACCATTCCATTCGACCTTGGCCAATAAGGGGAAGAGGTCTTGTGCTCGAAACCTCATACTCTAGCAAATTTACTTATTTTAAAACTACGCAATTGAGGACCATTATCCGAATGTATCTCTTTTGGTATACCGAATCTAGCAAACAATGTTTTTAGAATTGCGATTACGTTATCACTATCAGTTACTTTTAATTTTGCTACTTCAGGATATGTGCTAAAGTAATCTATAACTAGTAGCCATTGTCAACCTTTGTAATAAAATAAATCTATGCGAATTAATTCCCAAGGTTTTTTTGGTATTTCTATACTGATTAAAGTTTCTTTATTGTTATCTTTTTGATAATTTAGACATATTGGACAATTTGAGATTAAATCCTCAATTTCCTTATTCATGAACTGCCAATAAATGATTTCCCTAGCCCTTGTTCTACATTTGTCTATATTTTCTAAGACTTTTAGGTACTATGAGCCTAGTTCCTTTAAAAATTAAGCCATCTATTATGTTGAGTTCATCAGCATATGTATAACATTGTTTTATTTCACTGGGTATTAGATTTTTATTTTGTGGCCAGCCCTCTAGTATAAATTCAGCTAATACTGGTAATTCTTTGTCCAACAAAGTTTCTTTCTTAAATATTTCTTTCTTTTCTATGCTTAGAGGAAAAGTTTGCATAAAATTGCACACATGTTCTTCAATTTCTGTATTAAAATCATGTTCCTCGTTTTCTAAATAGGATCGCGATAGAGCATCGGCTAATAATAATTCTTTTCCTGGCTTATATTTTACAGTAAAATCATATTTCTGAGTTCCTAACCTCATTCTTTGAATTCTACCAGGACATTCATTAATCGGTTTTCTAAAGATTATAGATTCTAGTGTTTTATGATCACTTTCTATTAACACCTTTTTTGTATATATATATTGATGGAATTTAGATAATGCGAATAGAATTGCTAACGCTTCTTTCTCTATTTGCGCATACTTTCTCTCTATCTCCGTAAGAGATTTGCTTGCGTAAGCTAGAGGTAAACCATCTTGAAATAAAACGGCACCTAGACCATTTTGAGATGCGTCTACGCTCAATACTACATCTTTGTTTACATCATAATATTTTAATATAGGAGCATTACTTAATAGCAATTTTAATTCATCAATCGCATTTTGGATATTTGAGTCCCAAATCCATACACTATCCTTTTTTATTAAGTTTCTCAAAACTGCATTTGCTTCTGATAGACACCGAATATATCTTCCTACGTATTCTATCATACCTAAGAAAGTACGTAACTCATCTTTATTTTTAGGTGGTTTGATTCCTAATATAGCTTTTACCCTATCATTGCATACTTTTATGCCTTGACTAGTAAAAATATGACCTACATATTTTACTTTCTTGTTAAATTGACATTTTGATAAATTAAATTTTATTCCATTTTCTTTGGCTCTATCTACTACTTGTTTAAATCGAGCATCGTGCTCTTCTTGCGTAGTGCCCCATACCAGTAAACCGTCTACTAACTTTTCTAATCCCTTTAAATCTCCGAAGGTTTTGTCTATGTATTCCTGATAAATTTCAGTGGCAGAATTTATTCCATAAGGCATTGACCAAAAATTTGTACCTACCAAAAACTACGTATTTTTGACTATTTTCAGACAATTTTACTTGCCAAAAGGCACGATCAGCATCTAGTGTGCTAAAATATTTCGCATTAGCCATGCTTGAACTCAGATCATCAAAACTTGGAATTACATAGTGTTGCCTTTTTATATACTGATTTAATACGTGGGATCTAAACAAAGTCGAATTTTACCATCTTTATTTCTAGCTACAACAATAGGATTTACCCAGTCCGTGGGTTCAGTAACTATTTATGATACCCTAACTTTCCATTTTATCCAATTCTAATTTTGATCCATTAAAGCTATAGGAACTTCTCGCGCTCACAGACACTTACTCCACAGAGGTAGGGCAGCAAAAGCGTGAGCGCCAAATCTTACTATTTATCAAAACGAATGCTACGTGAGCGTAAGCTAACCAAAATTTTGTCATATTTATTAAAGTACTTAAAATTAAAATCGTTTACAAATCAGTAAAAATGGGTAACTATTTACCCAGATTATTATCGATCGATTTAAATGATTCAGAATCTGGTAAAACGTATATTATTTCTGTGACTTCCGACGAAATAAAACGTCACCATGTTGATACAAACTAACGCTTACAACGTCCACAACGAACGATATTTTCTGATCGATTCTAAGCGCTTGTAGGCCAACATGAACACCAATAATTTGTGCTTATAAGCGTGAGCGCTCAAAGCATGTGAGCGTCCAAGACGAATGCACCCTATATGTTTTTACTTTTCTTTATATATATATATATATATATATATATATATATATATATATATATATATATATATATATATATATTGTTTTTGTTGACTGCGACATGTAGTGTTTTCTTTAGGTGTTGGTAATTAACGATTTATTAATTATTCATTTAATTATAAACTCTTTATATAATTAATTTATTAGTACACACACTTGTTACTCTATATGCCATGCTTGTCATCATCTGTGTTTTTGCGCATGTTCATAAATCACATAACATATAAATCACTGACTTACAAAATACAATCATAAGAGACTAACAAAATACAATCATAAGAGACTAACAAAATACATTACACTACTGCGGCTGGATGGATTATGGCTGTGTAGTATTCTCCTCCGCCCGGATGTCAGCGCTCAAAATTTTAGATCCTATTCATCACGCAGGCATTAGACTTGCTACAGGAGCTTTTCGAACGAGTCCCTCTATGAGTCTATGTGTAGAGTCGGGATTGCCCCCATTGAGGTTGAAGCCCAATCATGTCAACTTCCCGGCTCGATTCGGAAAATCCAGATTTCTAAGGAGACTCGATGAGAGACGTGCCATGGTCACCAGACCTTTGGCCGCTCGAACGCAGAAGCTTTTAGAGAGTCTTAATTTCAAATTTGCTATGATACTTCCCTACAGTTTTTATGAAGTACCTCCTTGGCTGATCCCAAAGGTAAGATGCCGCTTTGACCTGGCTGGTCTCCGTAAAGATGAGACCTGCTTCCAACAAATTATTAGCGAATACAATGACTCTCTGTGCATGTATACGGATGGATCTTAAACCATTTCTGGTGTGGGGAGCGCTATTGCCATCGGCAATAGCTCACACACTTGGTCGCTCTCCCCACAGGCATCCGTATACACTGCTTATTCATATGCAATTTTGCAAGCCCTGCGATATTGTTAAGATTTTTCGAGCCTTCACAATACATTCCTCATTTGTTCCGACTAGTTGAGCGCGCTGCAAGCACTAATGTGCACGCTTTCAAGGGGCCCTCTGGTGCAAAACATTCAAGAGATACTCCACGTGCTCCAGCACATATCTATCGTTTTTGTATGGACACCTGAGCACGTGGGTATACATGGGAATGAGGTGGCTGATGCAGCTGCACGGGTCGCGGCTGATTCAGACCACCTGGATCTAATTCCAATTCGCCCAGAGGACCTGAAAGTGTGCATACGTTTCAAAATTAATGAAAAATGGCAGCGTGAGTGGAACAACCTCACGGAAAAGCTCAAACAGGTCAAGCCAAGCATCAATAAGATGCCGGCACCTGTAAATTTGAGCCGTAGAGAGAGTGTGGCCGTTACACGTTTGCGAATAGACCACACTCAAATCTCGCATGCATATCTTCTCTGCGGTGAGCATCTGCCAAGGTGCACTGTTTGCAGGACAGTGCAAACCGTGAGGCATATTGTTGAGGAATGTGTAGTCCTTGAACCTTTACGGAAAAGACTACGGCTTCGAAAAAATGTAGCACGAGCAAATTATCATATAATGCGAGCTCCGTGAAGAGGATGATTACATTTTTAAATGAATCTCACCTTCTACGGAGACTCTAGGGCAACAAACATATCATATTTTAAAAAAGTCGTCTCTTTTGTATGTTTTTTACGTACAGCCTCGTACGATTTTATCTTCTTTTAAAATGTTTTGTGTTTTTAAATTATTTATTGATTTTATCTGTGATATTGTGGGCCTTTTACACCCACAATATCACATTTTATTACACATTCTTTTTAAGTTTTATTGTTTTTACTGTAATAGTGTGGGCTCTTTACACCCACACTATTTCACGTTGTTATATTTTTTAGTTTTTAACACTTTTTATTGTTATCTAGTTTTTAAGTTTAAAATTTTTTTTTATATTGTTTTTTATATAGTTTTTTAAGTATTTCTATTTGTTGCAGTGAAGGCCTTTTACACCTTCACTGCAACAATGTTATTGGTTATTTGTTGTTAGTGTTAATTTTTGTTGTTATTTTTTTATTAATATAGTTTATTTTTTGTTTTCTACTCTTACCGAGTCAATTCATTTGACTAGGTAGTGTTGTGATATTCTGTGATATTGTTAAGTTTTTGTTATTGTTATGTTTTAACCTGCGGGGGCGAATGAGCAAGTTCTCGAAGCCCCTAAAGGGGGGTGGGTTTTAGTGGGTAGTCTGGCTCGCCAGGTCTCCCACACTCTGTGCGTCAATGCATTTCCCACCTCCCTGCCGCAAAAAAAAAAAACAATACAATATTGTTGTAGCCGGTATCCAATACAATGACCATATACCTACCGAATATCACATACAGTGATTCGGTTTTGGACAAGGAACACATAAAATTTTATACTTAGATGAAGTACACTCATTTTCAATAAAATTGAACCGAATCAGTCTCTCACAATTTTGATTTTTCTTGTAGTAAATGTTTTTGTTTAAATAAATTGTTTACATAAAAGAAAAATATAAAACTTCCCTTTCTTTTTTTACATTTAAAAAATATACTACTTATCTTTGTTTATAAATAAATAATATACAAATGTGAGGAGTTTTATGAAATGTAAGAAAGTTAACATTTTAGGTTGGTTCAATTTTATTGAACGGGAGTGTACATAAATAACAAAAGAGAACTGTAAACTTACAGATGTCAAATTAAATTTAGTTTTTTCTCAGCTGAGTGTGGATATAAGTATGATATAAGTACAGATAAGTGTATGAGAGAAAAAATAATAAAAATTCCCTTTTCTTTTTAAATAATTATGAGTCAACCTCATTGAATATAATCCATTCCATTGGGAATTAAAAACAATCCTCTCAACTGAGAAGTCAATTACTATATGTATAATAAAAATTATAAATAAGATATATAAATAATTATAAAGTGATATAAATACAATTTGTCTTAACAATTTGTAAGTCACAAATCAAGCGCGATAAGTGACCGCACTTGCCAGCAATATTCCAACAAAAATACAACACATGTAGTGGCTCAGAGAAAAATATTATCCAAAGAGTATGGACAACTACTTAACCTGTCTTAACATATGCTTTTTTACTGCAGTTACAAAGGTCTATCCGTCCCTTTCCATTACACTGTTAATAATTTTACAGTTTATAAACTTATTATATATTTTAATTGCTTGATTACAAGGTGTCCCATAAGTAGTCGAGTTCCATACGAGGGTAGGTAGAGGATACGAGTTTTATTAGACGCACCGTTAATTAATTATTAATTTATTAAGGAAACTAGTAAATAAGAGTAATAAGGCTTTTTGAGCCTATTATTATTATTATTGTCATTATTATCATTGTTCAATTATTACTTCAAATTTGAAACAAAAAAAAACAAAAAAAAAATGACAAAGATAAAAAATAAAAAAACCTTAACCGAAAAATTAATTTAAAAGTTAATTATTTGATAATAATAAATTCTTGAAACAGATTTTATAACAGCAAACCGACTTTTCCAGAAAGTGGCTCCCCCAGCTAGAAATGCTTCTGGTAATAACGAATTTATTTATTCATTATTTTTCGCTAATGAAAGTGACTTCTTACTGAGTTCGAAACCTAAATGCAAGAGTTGAGATTTGAAGCGTTGGATCTTCGTTTTATAGAGGCGCAGGTCTCTGGTGATTTAATAACAGGCTTGGGACATCCTAAAAAAAATATCTGCTCACTATAACATGTGTCCCAAAGCTACTATGAATTTTATCTGTCGCTCTTATCCACAGAAACAGGAAAGTAAAATGTAAGGAATCTTTCTTTTATGGCGGTGCATGTCTTGCGATTTTCTAAAAATTAATATTTCCAAAAATTTAATTATATTTAAAACAATTTATTTATTACATTTTTCAAAAAATAAAAAAATTTAATTAATGCACTTTTCAAGGAATTAATAATTTGAAAAATTTAAGCAATACATTTTTCCAAAAATTGATAAATAAATCAAAAACGAATTATCAAAAAAATGCACTTTTTGCAACTCTGGTTTCAACCTAGTTTCCTTGATTAATTAATAATTAATTAACGGTGCGTCTAATAAAAAAATGTCTAAGGACTTTTCGTTCTAAAATTGTATCCTCTACCTACCCTCTTATGGAACTCGACTATTTATGGCACCCTGTATATATATTTTTTATTTTTTATTTATTTTTATTTACACTTATAAATATTTTTTAAAGTTGTTGTTACATCAAATAATAAAATTAAAACAGTATTATATATTACAAACTTTTTACATATTAGGTACATCAAATTATTACTACATTTAACAAAGCAGCAATTACAAAATAAAAAATATTCGTTACACAGGAGCCGCGTCAGCTTAGCGAATTTCCTTAGGATACATAAATATCTCTAGTCACAATTTAAGTCTGATCAAAATTAAATGTCGTATCTGATATCTTTTTAGTATTTTCAAGGCCAATTTTATTAATAAATGGCATACATCAAGGGGAAAGGGGAGCATAAAAATAGGTGAAAACACAAAATATAAATTATCTCTCTTAATATTGGAACAATCGAAAAATGTATAACGAGTAAAGAATCAACGAGTAGAAAATCAAGTTTGCTATAATTCATTACCTGATCATTTTTCTCAAACTCTAATGTGAACAGAGATATTTAGAATTTTATTTTTCAGTCTTTAATTGTAAATATTTCCGTAAATATTAGTGTAACAGAAAAATGATAAAAAACAAAATTACAGTAAAACTTAGTACCTACAACTTAACTCTTGATAAATTTTTAGATTTTTCAAATATTAAGGGAGATATACCACATTTTGTGTTTCCCCTTCCTCAAAACCCCCCTTTCCGCTTGTCCGATTTTACCCATTAACGACCTTTAGAATTCCAAAAGCGCCTCAAATACCAATTTCATTCCAATCAGAATAAAACTGTGACCGCTAGAGAGTCCACAGACACATAAAAGTACATATATATATATATATATATATATATATATATATATATATATATATATATATAAATTTTAGCGATAGTGATTTTTAACATCTAATAGGTAGGATCGATGGACATTTGAAGAAATTTTAACAAAATTCCAACATTGGTGTAAAAACAATAGCTGCATTTCCTTTGGAGGAAATTCGCTAAAAAGCAACTCTAATTACTAATTACATCAAAATACATTTGAAAATTAAAAGAACTAGATATGCTTTAGTTTTTTCAATTTACTGCTTGAAGTTCTATGTTTATTTTTCAATCGTTTTAATGAATGCTGATCTCTCATGTCCCACAATTTCCATTTTAAACAATAATAAATTAACATTTTACTAAATATTTCAATAATAAATTCAAAATGTTTTGGGCAAAGATTTTGTTTTCATTCAAAATGATTCTTTACAATCCACGATTGAAAACTTAAACAGAAACGCTTACGAGGCATGATTTCGTGGAGAGCTGGTCTTATATTTTGATCAAATAATTTAAATCCAGCTGAAATAATTTGATAAAATTCCTCCGTAGGAGGTTTTAAATGGCCTAATTCATCTCTTTCTTTGGTTTGAAAAGCTTTCCAAAAAATCAATGTCTCGCTCGATGCTTCAAGATTTTGATTGTCTTTAACTAAATAAAATAAACAACCATTGTGATTACAACCTAAAGATTCGCGAAATGATCCAAATAAATTTTCTAATGGATCCTGGTTTAAATAAGATGTGAGGAGGAATGATACATTCTCCTCGCGTAATTCTGTCCATAATGATAAAATGCTTTTAATTGTACAACGAAAATTACCAATATAAGGAGGTGCTGATGCACCATTAGCGAGCTCCAAATTCTCTAGCCATTGTACGGATTCCTTCAAAAAGTCTTCTATAAAATTTCTCGAATCATATAAGCCTGCATGAAAAGGATTTCGATCGTTGGCAGAACGGCTGTTTAAACAATCAAATAATGTATTAATTTTTTCGAGAAATTTTGAAGTTGATACACTAGCGGGATGTTTCAAATCTCCCGATTCGACACCCGTCATTAAACTAGCATAGTTCGAATAACTAAACAGTTGAACTGCTAATTTAACATTCTTTTTTTCTAAATTATTTGGATTTAAATGACGATCTGTCATTTTAAAAGAAGCTTTACAAACATTATTTTTCTCTAATTTAAATAATTCCCGGATGGCGTCAAGAGAAATTGTTTCTCCATTTAACAATAAATCTGATCTTAGTAAAATATTACGTACACACTTTTCTAAATGTGGTACATCGTAACCACAGAAGATTGTATAATTATTATGTACGTAATAACATTTACTTTCTGAAATGCCTAGAGAACCGAATGTACTACGATTTGAGGTTGCTTGATCGCAAACCATAAATCTAATTCGTAATCCAACTGATTGATAGTTCTCTACGCATTCCTCTACCAGCGCACTTAATGAATAAGCTTTAACTGGTCCACGAGATAAGAAACAGGATACTGGCTGTTTCCATTATGAAAATAAACCACGTGCCATAAATACTAATGCGGTATTGGCAATTTCATTATTACGACCTTCAGATCCTAAATTTACAAAACCATCTACAATATCTTTTTTTACATTATATTCTAGTAAATGTTTCAAAGTCATTTCATCCCACATTAGTAGGTACACAATCGTGGTCATGTTCACGCATGGAATCAACTTTTTCACTTAATTTCGCAAAAAAAGCTGCATTGATGCCAGTAGAAATTTGCAGTTTATTTATCCATTTGCGAATAAGAGAAACACATGACAAAGCCATCTTATACTCTTTTCGCAAAAAGTTGTAACATTTTGAACTGCGTTGATACACAGAAAGTGCAAAATTTTTTTCAACGTCAGACCAACTTCATTTTCAATCATGCCGAATTTGCATTTGAACAAGAAAAATTTTTTGTTTATTTTTAATTACAGAATTTTCTGCAGAAACCAATTGCGATTTATTCCACTTTCTGGAAGAGTTCTGTAACCGAGAAACTCCGTGCCGCAAAGCATTATTTTTACTACGCAGCTTCTTAATAACGCGACGAGCGTTATCAAGAGCTTTTGTTAAAATCGACACTCTACTGTCATCAATGTCGTTTTTTTTATCACATGGACCTCTGAAGATGAATTATGACAATTATCAATATTATCATTGTCATAATTCAATCTTTCATAACTTACATTACTACTGGCTACGTTACCTATATTTTGAGAAAGGAAGTCCTTGGGCACGGCGTTTGAATGCAGGATTCGTCTGTTTAATAAAGGCTTATAATCTTCTGAATTAAAATGAGTGGAACAAATCAACCGATGCTTTCATGCACTGTAGACCTCTTCTGCAGCAGCACTGTTATCAGATCGATCGATCCATACCAATAATCTATATTTAAATAATTATAGTAATATATAATATATTTATAAATATATAAATAGTCCAGAGGTGGGCATGGGTTGTAAATTTGAGCAATTGGACTCTCCATAAGCTGAGTGAGAGTAAGCAAGAAAGGTATGTTTTGAAGTAAGACGGAACGATGTTTCAATAAATGGTTTTCTACCAATTAATGCCCAATAATTTATTTGATTTTATATGTTTCATATGTGAAATTCCCGATTCACATAGATAAGAAGATGTGAAACAACTACAAAAACAACGTTTTTTATTTATTTATTTATAATAATTCCGGATATTCAAACGAAGATGGGTGTTCTGCGACGATTTCCCAAATACTTTTTGTGCTCGTGTTCATGGCTCCTAATAAATTATAATTTTTTAGAAGGGTAATCATTTCGTTTAATAACGCGCAATTGTTGGGTTCCGGAAAAAAATTTCTATTAAAGCGGGAATTTTAAATTTTCCATTAAAAGGGGCCACTAAAAAATCACTCATTACATTTATACTTTCGAAATCTTTAAATCGATTATTAAATTGTTAAATTACCGTTTCACTAAAATCACTCCTTTTATTAATTTAAAAAAAAAAGAAATTATGCGAAAAATAATTTTCATTAGCACGAATAGTACTTTTCACTTTTTTAATTCAAAGTTGATAAACTCGAAGAAATTCAGTCAGGTTGAGTAACCAACATAAAATTCCCACTTTATGTAAAATTTAACCATTTAGAAATTAATAACTAATTACCCCCTCCCCCTACTAAGAAAAAATAATTTAATCAGGTAAATAACTGTTTATTAGTTCTCCGATATGAATAGTTTAGGCAAATTATTTGGAATTTCCAAATATCTAAACTAAAGCTAAACCATCAAAAAATTTACAAGCGGTTTACAATTGTCAAGTGGTAAACGAAAAATATCAAAAGATTTATATTTTATAATTTATATAACATTTATATTTCATTCATACACAAATATATTAAAACGGTACATTTTATGCCCCAAATTACCAGCCCAAAATTCCAGAGTATGTATTCAAAGTATTGTGTGTATGTATTGTATACTTTGTATAATAGTGACCATAAAGAAGAGTTGGTATTATTATATTTTTTTCAGAAAATGTTTTAATTAAAAAAAGAAAATAACAATTGGATGGTACCCTGTATTTACTCTATCTCTCTTCCTACCTCTCACTTAGAGCTGAGTGAAGTCAAACTATGCCCACCTATGAAATACACTCAGAAAAAAAATTAGGGGAGCCGAAAAATTAAAAATTTTAGAAAATCTACCTCTACTTTGTAATCATATTCAGATGTTGTTAGTAAACAGTTAAACATAAATACCGGGAATAATAGTCAAAACAATAATAAACAAAATTCTACAAACAAAATAAACTCAAATAATAAACAAACTATCCATAAACAAACAAAAATAACTCAAGTACCTGTAACACCAGAACAACCAACAAAAGACACGGTTATTGAAAATACGACTGCTGGAAATCATGCTGTCGATTCCAATCAAAACTTAAACAATGGTGCTTTTACTTTAGTTTCTTATAAAAATAAAACAAGAAAGCAAAATTACTTATCTGGAAAAGGGCCTGAGCAAAATTAATTAAAACAGCCGAGAAATGACTGTGGATTTATGCAGGAGGGTTTCATAAAGAAACAACTGAAGGAAAAATGATTGAATTTCTTGAACAAAATTTTCAATCTAATAATTTTACATGTGAAAAATTAGAAAGCAAAGGGAAAGCACAAAGTTTTAAAATTGGAACTGATTACGTTCTGCATGATGTCATATATGACGAAAGTAAATGGCCTATGGGATCAAAAATAAAGAGATTTCGTTTCGTAAAAAAATTTGCCCAACTCGAATAAACAGGTAGCAAACGACTATCCTAGAAAATTAGTACAAAATCTTACTTCCGAAAATCGAAAAAATAATATATTTACTGCAATGAACATACAGGGTGCAAAAATAAAATTGACAATTTGATGATTCTTCTAACTGATCTAGGAACAAAAGTGGATATATTATGTTTAACCGAACATTGGTTATCAAACGACGAAATAGAACCTTTGTCAATAATAAATCTAAAAATGACTGCATATTTCTGCAGAATTACAAAAATAAGAGGAGGACGTTGTATTATGATCCAAAACAAATTTAAAGTAAAGTGCATTACAGAAATTGAAAGACTTTCAATAGAAAGTGATTTCGAGTGTTGTGCTGTTTATTTGGAAGAAGTGAAATTGGGTACAATCTGCATTTATAGAGCTCCATCAGGACACTTTGATACTTTTGTAAATCGTTTTGAAGAATGTTTACACTATTTGAATAAGAAATCATATAGAAATATTATGATCTGTGGAGATTTTAACATTAATTTTTTACAATCTGATAACTATGTTACTGTCATTCGGCAGGTCCTCTTAAGAAAAAAAAGAAAGAAAGATGATGAAAGAAAGATGCAATTGATATGGAATTGAACAACGTTGGACTCACTAAAAAGGCTAATGGTGTGAAGCGATCAGTTCAAAAAACAAAGATAACATTTGAGGATTTTGTTGAAAGTTTAGAGAACTTTAAGGAGTTATCAGTTGACCAAAATCTAATAAAATCTGATAAACTCAATCTTTATACTGAAACTCAAACGAAAATTGCTCTTAGCCCTTATGATGACAAGCGCTATCTCATACCTGGTTCTTATGATACTCTACCATGGGGCCATTACTCTTTAAATACCAAACCAAAATGTGAAGATGAAGGCGAAACGTGTGCTAAAAAGAGGAAAATCTGATAGTTACTTTACAAACGCTTAATGGGAAGGTCTTTACTTCTGTTATCTATATTGTTTTGGTTGTCACACATTTCTGTAAATAAAATTATACCATTTAATAATACTATTGTTTGAACCTTTTGTATGATTTAGATGACTTGTAAAAAAATTTTTCGTCGCCTAACAGCTGGCGTTGTTCAACGCTTTGCGTTAACAGTCGCTTCGCGTTGATTAACTCAAATATATAACTCAATTTTTAAAATTATAAAAATCTTAAGAACATTAATATTCCTTTTTATTAATGCAAGAACATTTTTACTGTTACAATACTATTAACACAAAACAAACAAATAATTCATATTTTATAAACATTGAATAGATAGAAATATTAACAATTCAAACCAATTGATATACAACTCAGTATATACTGGGTATATATATATATATATATAAAGATTATTAAAATAATAAAAGAGAACTCTAGGTTTTTTTGAAATTATATTTCAAATTTTGCCCCTATTCCTAGAACATTTGTTTGTATTTTATAAATACGTATTTCGACTACAATGTAGTTGTAGCGGTATCGCTTCTTTATTAAATTATTATTATAATATTGTTTATCATTTTTATCTGTTGCTTAACAACTATAACTTCCCCCTATTATCACGGTTGCTTTGAATGTTAACAACCTTGATAATTTACTAAACCTGCATACTTTTTTCAATGTTAATCTTATCTTAATTTACTTTGTATTTAAATATAAGATGTACATCAACTATTAAAGTTTTTTCCGCGTGAACAAGGTTGTTTTATGTTTCAACCTTTTTTTAGTCGTTTGAGACGTATTTGTTAATTATTGGTATTAATTACTCTCAAATCCTATTTAAAACGTTTTTTTTTTCTTCAATCAACTATTAAATTTTTAATTAAAACTCCCTAAATTTAAAATAATCCATATGCATACGGAGGTTAATGCTAGTCAGATGTTTCAAATACTAGTCCAATTTAACCTAAATGTTTCAGCACTTACGGATGACGTTTAAACACACAAAAAAATCAAAATTTACAACAAGATTTAAATGTCCTTTATTTGTATTTAATTAAATAATAATTTAATTTTAAAAGAAATGTTCATGAACATTATTCAGGTAATTAATATTTAATATGAATTACACTATAATTTTACACAAAAATGTTATTTATAATCTCTTACAGGTTACGAATATTACGGAAATTCTTAAGAGGAGATTATTTAATAACATTAAACGTTAAACAGACTTAAATACATAAAAATATTACGAAGAATAATAAACACGAAATATTATAACATTTAACAAAAATACGTACAACAATAATTAATTTACTTATCAATAATGTCGGTAAATATTCCGAAACAAAACGTATTGGAATATTACATAAATTCCACGTTCTTCGGACGAGTCGACCGTCTTGATCGATAATACATACGCAAGAGAGTTGATATTTTAATAAATCACCATGGAGGTAATTTTTCAATTTGGCATAATTCCACAAAGAATCAAACAGTCGGTCATCTTCCATATCAGACACGAATCCTATTGTCGAATAATTGAACTGAATAAGCTTTCTAAAGTTTATACCGATGTCATACTTAAAAGAAAAAGAAATCTATAAAACACAATTCAGCAACTGAAGAAATCAAAATCAAACGTTAGATTTCAGAATGTTTTAAATAAACAATGGTGAGTTTTATACATAATTTATATAAATTAATCATAAATCAACCACAAACTATAGCATTAAATGATAACATAATAATGACGATTATTTTCGTTTCATCAACACACACTCTACTAAAAAAATTTTTCAGGGAGAAAATTTTTGAAAAATTATATGTTTCCCGTTTATTTAATTCAGTGCGCATGTTTTGATCTGCTATGACAACATTCTTTATTTCAGATCAGAATGTTATGGATTGGTAAGACTGCCATTCTGGATTTTTTTTTTGTTTGACACACGCACTTTTGAAAATAAATTTGACAGATGTTAATAAAATTTTAAAATAAGGAATTGGATTCCCCTAATAAAATGCATGATGATGAAATTGAAGGTGATTCCATTACATGCCCTCAAATGACACTAAAGGTAATTATTATTTACTCAATTCATTCTATTATTTTTTTTTTTTCCGATACTCATCTCAACCGTGAAGAATTTTATGCACCAAAACAAATTTTCCTTCGAAATACGACATACAGACACACCGTCGAAATCGCATCCAGCTCAATCATTTTTTGTTTGGACGCGCTGGTGGTACTTCTTCAAATGTTCCAGATGAGCACGCGAAACGTTGTTTGACTCCGTGTCTCGTAACTCAACCGTAACAGGTGTCAAAAATCGTACGATTTCTTTTGGTCCAGTAAATCGTGGAAGCAGTTTTTTGTTGTGGTCAAAGTCCGTCGTCCGAAAAGATTTTTGTAGAACTAGGTCACCTATTTGATAAGGTTCACCTTCAGTAAAGGTTCTTTCAAAAATCCTTTTACGTTTATCACGCGCTTTCGTCAACGCGGCTACCACTTCCTCCTTACTGACACGATGATCAACGTTTACAATCTCAGACACGTCCCAAAGATTATCAAGGGGTCTTCGAAGCTGTCTTCCAAGGAAAATCTCGGCAGGTGTAAAGCCCGTGCTCTGGTGAATTGAATTATTCAAACTGAAACAGATCTGCTTAAGAAAGGTATCCCATTTTGAATGTGATGCTGCACTCGTTTTCAGAAGGATTTTAAGGTTATTAACGAGATTTCGGTTTACCCTTTCTGAAGCGTTAGAAGCCGGACGATATGGAGACGTGAATACCTGACGAATTCCGAAGGCCATACAGTGACTTTTAAATTTTTCACTTTTAAAAGTTTGGTGATTATCGCTAATCAGTCTTCGACAAGTACCAAAACGCATCCACACCTCCTGAAGCTTTTTGAGAGTTGCGTCCGCCGAATTTCTCGTCAGTGCAAACATTTCTGTCCACTTCGAAAATCCATCCACCAGAACCAAAACATATTGATTTCGATTGTTTGACAACTTCAATTTTCCGATGTGATCAATGTAAACGTGGCTGAAAATTTCATCCGGAACATCTGAAAAAATAGCAGGTCGAATTTGTTTTTTATTGACCGGTTTACATTTTTGGCAAGCTTCGCACGAGGTTACGTAATCGCGTACGGTTTCATAAAGTGACGGAAACCACCACTTTCTAGCGATCGCGTTGTATGTTTTCGTTACACCGCCGTGCGAAGAAAGACCTGAATCATGATAATAAAAAATGATCATCTGCCTGACCTTCAATGGAACATATACCCTCCTGTGTTTTCTCTTACCCACTATTTTCACAAGCAGACCGTTTTTCAACTCGTATCCTTGTACATGCTCTCCGGCTTTAAGGCGCCGAACCATGCCACGAGTGAAATCGTCCTGCTTTTGGTGCTCCAATAGCGAAGTAAAAACTTCTGGTATATCTTGCAGATAATTAATTTGGTCGTAGTCGGGGTAATTTTGTATTTCGTCGTTAGCATCATCACCATCTTCGTCGAAAAGTCTACTCAAACCATCAGCTACTTGGTTATTTTTGCCGTCGATGTGGCGAAGTTCGAGATTATATTTCGAAATTTCGAGAGACCATCTTGCTGCCTTTCCTATCTTTCGCTTATTTGTTGCCAGCCAGACAACAGCACTATTGTCGACTTCGGCAACAATGGGGTGTCCGATGATATAATCGTGGAAGCACCTCAGAGATATCACCAAAGCAAGCATTTCCCTTTCGTAGATGCAATATTTTTTTTCTGCGTCGGAAAACTTCTTGCTGGTGAAAGCTATGGGGCGCATATCGTTACCAATTAATTGGAATAAAGCTCCACTGCTAGCAATGTCGGAAGCGTCAGTTCGGAGTTTAAATGGTTTGCTCCAGTCAGGGTACCGCAAAGTAACCGTCTCGGTGAGTGATGATTTCAACTTATTAAACGATTCAACCTCTACCGATCCCATAGTGAATTTAGTTCCTTTCTTCTTTAGATTATTTAAAGGAGCAGCTAGCTCCGCAAAGTTAGGAATAAATCTAGAGAAGAACCCTACAAGACCGATGAAACTACGAATTTGTTTCAAATTTTTAGGTATTGGGATTTGTTGAATCGCAATAGTTTTGTCATCATCCACCGACACGCCATCCTTGGATATTATGTTACCCAAAAATTTTAATTTTGACTGCAACAAACTCATTTTATCACAGCTGATAGTCAACCCGGCTTCTCCCAGTCTCTTAAAAACTTCTTCAAGCAGCTGAAGATGTGTGTCGACGTCTTTGGTGTATACGAGTAAATCGTCATAATATGGCTGAACCCCCTTATCTATAAGATCTTGAAAAAGGTCCATCATTATTCGGTTCAGTATTGCGGGAGATGTACATAGCCCGAAAGGGACCCTACGAAATTGATAAATTCCATATTGCGTTGTAAATCCGCTATATTGCCTCGAATTTTGTTCAATAGGTAATTGGTAGTACGCGCTTACGAGGTCCAGTTTACTGTAAACCGCGCTACCACATAAGGGCATAAACAAATCGAGGGCCTTTGGCGTTGGATAGTGGTCCATTAAAATTTGTTGATTGATGGTTCGATAATCCACAATCAGCCGTGGTTTTTTGTTCGGTTTCATTAGCACGAACGCAGGAGATGTATATCTACTATTACTCTTTTCAATTATACCTTTTTTTAAAAGATCCTGTAAAAGTTCTTGAAGAACCTTAGCCCTAGGTGGATTTAAAAAGTAAGGTGACTTCTTTACAGGATTGTGATTTTTTAATGTTATCACCATCGGATAGCGATCGGTATATCCTATTTTATCGGTGATAACGTGAGCAAATTTTGTTTTTAAATTTTGTAGAATACTCTGCTGCGCTCCCGCTAATGAAACAGGCTGTTCGACCAACAAATTTATTCGTTCTTTTGGCGGACACACATCAGTCACAAACGGAACACAAATGTCACTATATGGAAACGTTAATTGTCTTTTTGGAATGTGGATCGTTGCTTTAATTAATTGAAGTCCGTCAAAACCTAAAATAATTGGTACACTTAGGTTTTTCACCACTGAAAATAATATTTTCCACGTTAAATTATAGATGGTTAAACACAGTTCCACTTCTTTCCGTATTCGTTCGATGGAATCATTTCCCATGGTAACTATTTTACATGATTTACGTATTGCCATTTTATTTTTAAATTTAATAATTAATGTTTTGAACAACTCACCACTCATATAGTTCGAAGTAGCCCCACTATCGATGAGAACTCTTACCTTCACATCGTGAACACTAGCTTCAATAAATGGAAGTTGTCCCACATTTGTTTGATGATGTTGATGACGATTTTTAGCTAGATCCTTCCATTGTCGGTATATAGAATACGACGGCAATTGTTGGGTCAAACAATGGAAGTGGTCTAGTTTTTTGGAATCTTTCCTGATGTTGTGGCTTGGTGTGACGACGGCGCTATATCGGGTGATCGATTCATTGCCTCTTCGATGAGCTTCCTTTTCTGAAGGTGTGACTGAGCCAGCTGTATTAATCCAGCTTTGGTAGATGGTATGTTGTCAAAATTTATCAGCTCTATTGTCTCCAAGTTGACGGCTGATAAAATTTGGTCCACCAAATTTTTCTCCTCAATTCCGCTTTCAAAGACCTCGGACATGAAAAATATATCGTTAATAAACGATAGAAAAGACTCACCCGATTTCTGATGTCGTCTTAAATATTTGTTTTCTAATTGGACCTTAATTATTCTAGGTATAAATGTATTAATCAGGTCCAATTTGAAGCTTCTCCAGTCGTTCCCATGGAGTTTCAAGGCATTCACCCACCATTCCCTGAAATATCCGGATGTTTTGGATATCAGGGCAGATGATAATTTCGACCACGTGGTTAAGTTCAATCCGTAAGTTTCCTGAACTTTGGATATAAAAAGTATCAGGTCACTTGGATTTTCACCATTACATTCCGGTATTTTGTTAAGAAATTCTGTAGCATCCATTTTAAAATCCCATTTAACACCATCTTCCTCTTTACTTGCTGATTTAGGAAGATTTGCATTAATTAAATTTATATGTTGTAGGATTGCTGCAGACATGTTAAGACTGGTTGTTAAAGCTGTTGTGATTGATCCTTGGAATTCAGTTTCTGAAAATATTTGTTGAGGCATGATATAAGGGTTCGAATATACCTGTTGTTGGATTGGTTCAGTGGTTAATCTATCGTCTGTATTTTCAGGAATTGGTTCCGTGGATTGCGCCCTAAAAGCTGGAATGTCTGGTTCGCCATGTTGTGACTGATCAGCACCACGTGTTCGGTATGTGTGTTTGTGCTTTGCTCCTGGTGTTCCATCTTTATTTGTTGGAGGAGGCATTTTATTTTATTTGAATTCTGTGTGTGTTTTGTAAATTTTAATTGTGTTTAGTGATAAGTTTTAAATTATATTTTATATGTGTTTAGTTTTAAGTTTTAAATTATATTTAATTTTTATTAAAATTAATAAAAATAATTTTAAAGTTGTTAGTTTTTTTTTTTTTTTTTATTATTGACAGTTCCGATTGTGAAAAGCACGTGTTTTTATTAAATAGAATTATTAAGGCATTCTTTTTTTTTTTTGAGCTTCCAAAAAAAATTTGTCACGTGGTTTTAAATTTTTTTTTATTTTTATTTATTTTTTTTGGAAAGAAATATCCTTTTAATTTTTCCCGGACGATGCACCAGTTGAGACGTATTTGTTAATTATTGGTATTAATTACTCTCAAATCCTATTTAAAACGTTTTTTTTTTCTTCAATCAACTATTAAATTTTTAATTAAAACTCCCTAAATTTAAAATAATCCATATGCATACGGAGGTTAATGCTAGTCAGATGTTTCAAATACTAGTCCAATTTAACCTAAATGTTTCAGCACTTACGGATGACGTTTAAACACACAAAAAAATCAAAATTTACAACAAGATTTAAATGTCCTTTATTTGTATTTAATTAAATAATAATTTAATTTTAAAAGAAATGTTCATGAACATTATTCAGGTAATTAATATTTAATATGAATTACACTATAATTTTACACAAAAATGTTATTTATAATCTCTTACAGGTTACGAATATTACGGAAATTCTTAAGAGGAGATTATTTAATAACATTAAACGTTAAACAGACTTAAATACATAAAAATATTACGAAGAATAATAAACACGAAATATTATAACATTTAACAAAAATACGTACAACAATAATTAATTTACTTATCAATAATGTCGGTAAATATTCCGAAACAAAACGTATTGGAATATTAGATAAATTCCACGTTCTTCGGACGAGTCGACCGTCTTGATCGATAATACATACGCAAGAGAGTTGATATTTTAATAAATCACCATGGAGGTAATTTTTCAATTTGGCATAATTCCACAAAGAATCAAACAGTCGGTCATCTTCCATATCAGACACGAATCCTATTGTCGAATAATTGAACTGAATAAGCTTTCTAAAGTTTATACCGATGTCATACTTAAAAGAAAAAGAAATCTATAAAACACAATTCAGCAACTGAAGAAATCAAAATCAAACGTTAGATTTCAGAATGTTTTAAATAAACAATGGTGAGTTTTATACATAATTTATATAAATTAATCATAAATCAACCACAAACTATAGCATTAAATGATAACATAATAATGACGATTATTTTCGTTTCACGTTTTTCTTTATTAGTTGATGGGGGGAAGTATGTAGCGGTATCGCTTCTTTATTAAATTATTATTATAATATTGTTTATCATTTTTATCTGTTGCTTAACAACTATAACTTCCCCCTATTATCACGGTTGCTTGAATGTTAACAACCTTGATAATTTACATATTAAAATATATAATATTTCATAAATCAAATCAATAAAGATCAATTATATCTTTCATACTTATTTATTATTTATTTAAATAATAATTATTTACTATAATTATCATCTACCTTTACATAGTCATCATCAGTATGAATTAGCTAATCGTAACTATCTCTGGGATATGGATTCAGAGATAAGTTGCTTGTTGCTAATTTGGTGCCTGTGTCACGCCGTGATACAGGACAATACAAACAAATTTTCTAGGAATAGGGGCAAAATTTTAAATATAATATACTGGGTATTCAAACAATTAACTCACTTAGTTGTTACATTACTTGTTTTTTTTAATTTTAATGACGATATAATTGATATCATGAAACAATGCTTGTAAGTGATATTTGGCTTTAGATATTTTATTTACGTACCGTAGTTTTTACGGGTGAATCGGTTGTCTCTGAGTTGAAAGTGTCTGAATACACAACGGATTGTTCAATCAATGATTTAATTGATTCATCGACTATTTGTTTAATATTCAAATTCAATTTATCCTTTTGTACAGATAACAAAGTGTAAGCCATTAATTGATTAATTTCTTTTCTATTTTTTGCAATTCCAAGACCAATAACACTTAGAAAAAAATTCCTAGAATATAAATATTACGTTTTAATCGAAAGATTTAGTAGTTGTTGTTACATTAGAAAAAATTTAACGATATTCGTTCGTACTTTAAACCAATATTATTATTTTCATGTAACGTAGAAATCACATGGTCCTTAGACGATTCCAACAACTTTTGTACTTTTGAAACATCTTTTCGCGCACAAATTAAATAACTGTTACCCATATCACCAAAACCCGCACGTCCAATCATTTGTTTATATTTTGATAAAGATATAAACTCGGCTCCTACATACGGTGACCGTAAGACTTCATGTAACTTTCTATGCTTATATAATACGCCGACGTTTTAAGAAATACCCGAAATCTTTGTGAAAAGACTGATTTCACAAAGAGACCACGACATCTACAATAGGGCACTACTAATTCTAGATAGACATTTTCATATTTGAAATTTAGAAAACTTAGTCATAACAAAAACCAATTAATTGTCATACTCGGTGTACTAGAAGGTTAACACCAGCCGCCAATGTTGATGTACAACAAATCACATTGATTACACCACATCGAAATACATCCTCGATTACGGCACGCTCTTCTTGTGTTAGTCCCGAATGATGATACGCGATACCATATGGAAGTGTCTTTCTTAATATTGGACATAAAGGTCCATCATTTTGCATTATTGAATATAATTGTTATCGTTCCATTTTATGAACTTCCAAAACGTCTCTGCAAAATTTAAAAAAAAGTCCATTATTTTACGTTGTGTGATCAATTTTGTTTCTTTTTGGAAGACTTACTTATTTAAAACGGTAGTTAAAAGTATGGCAACATTTTCGCAATTTTTCTTTGTTGGACAAAATATTAAACAAGAAGTTTTATAAATAATTTCCTGGACTAATATTCCAATATGATCTGGGTCTCTCGATTTGTAATCTCTACTGGCTGGAGCAAATTTTTTAAATACATTTTTTGGATAACTTAATCTTTGGAGAAACTTTTAAGGGTAAAATTTAGAACCATTTGTCGAATTTTCACGAAATGAACTTAACAACTACTCTTAAAAATTTCTCCAAATTGTTTAGCCTATTTTAGTTACATTGTCTATTTTCCTCGAAAGTTGCACTATTTTTTCTGCATTATAATCGACTTTGAATACATTGTTGTCGCATTTAACATATTCAATTAGTTCTGCTGGTCGAAAATTTGTGGTGTGGACTTCAGCATTTAAAAATTTATATAAATCATTTAAATTTTCTATGGTGGCACTCATTCCGATTATTTGTATATTTTCTGCAAAAGTACAAGGTGATCACCGAAAAATCTTTACAAAAATGTGACTATACTAACTCAAATTGGGCTAATAGTTGCGGAGGGGAGGCTGAAGCCTAGCAAGTAGGCCTTTTTTACCGATTCCTAAGGAACCCATCCTCTCAATTTCTTTTTTCCTCTACCACACCTGGTTCTTTCCCGCTAGCTTTGTGTTCGTTGTCGAACCTCACGTTCTCTTTGCGAACGACAGGTTAGAGATCCACTTGAGTTTTTTTTACCTCAGTTTATCCCATTTTGGTAGAGCCTAAGGCTAGGTATCTCATTCTGACTCTGTATAGACATTCTACTAGACGGTGGAAGTGAGTATCATCCGCCCCGTTACAGTTCAGACAGATCGAAAATTGATAACCGATCAGATTTTCGAATCTGATCGGTTATTGTGAAAAAAGATCTTAGTTACAAGAATACAAACCTTTTAAATATAGCATAATAGTTAATACTGTTTCTAAGACGCAACCACGTCGAGATTCACCAAGTAAATGTATTTCATCAACAATTACCAAGCCCAATTCATTAATACGACCATTTTCGTACAAGCATTGAGAAAGCATTAAATCTTGTTTATAGATTTAATGCTTTCTCAATGGTTGCGATATATACACACCGTTGTTTACGACGTTGTCTTGGTGGACATTTTCCCTTACTACCAGCATATTCTTCAACAATAAAATCTAATGCAATTTGGAATGGTGCTAATGCCCAAATCTAAAAAAGTATATGGATATTTTCTCCTAAATTATTGTATAAATTGCGATAGATGTAAAAAGTGGAACAAAAATATGATTTGGTTTCAGAATGATTTATAGACTTATTTTAACCCAAGTTAACCGAAAACCGAGAAAAACCTGGCGACAAATCTATAAATTTTTAAAAATAATCTATAGAATAATCTTGGATTCATTATTTTGGAATTCTTCAATCAATAGAACCTATTTTCTTAAAAATCATAGTTTTAGTAATTTTATACTAGATTTGAATAAGTTCCCGCTATTTCTTATAAAAGCCGTATGGAGCTATGGTCCAGTCAGACCAGTCAAGTAGCCGCGCTTGTAAAGGCGTTGGGTGTACTTGGAACTGGGAGGTTATGGGTTCGAATCCCGACATCGGCAGTTTGTTAATTATTTTAAAAAAAGGGGGGCGGTTAATTGACTAAACTGTCGGCGTATGGACAAGAACGAAGTAATCGGCAATGCTTGTGAAGGTTTTCTGCAGTTTCCTTCACGGGCTCCAGATGAGTATCGACATAGTTCCTATCAAAGTCGGCTGCAGCCGCACATCCTACCAATTTCTAGTCTACACGCAAAATTCCATGTCCTCCACTCTCATCCTCACATCCTTAAGTATCACAATGGACCTTATGGTCGAAATGTGTCCTGTTCAGGACAGCCTCTACAATCTATCTATGGTCCACTCAACGCGTCTTCGCTAGTTTTCAACTGGGATTTTTCAACCGTCAAATGCCACTTCTGACACCGTATTTGAAATCAGCGAACCCAAAAACCCCTTTGACTATATGCTGATACTCCTGTTCCGGTAAATAAAGCGAGTTGACAGTGCTATTGGCAGCTGTCAACTGTCAAATGCTACTTTCAACATCAGATTCGAATTCACTTACCTGAAAAATCCCAGTAGAAAACTAGCAAAGACTTGAATGGACCATAGCTCCATGCTCTTATAGAGAAAAAATCCCGAAATATCGACTTTACACCCCCATCCCCCATATCAGGAAAACTGTCCATTTTCCGACCGTGTGAACATGATAACTTTTGGAAAGGAGCTCAAAAGGAATAACATATATTGATTCTAGCAAGTTTCACCGTGGCGGCTTCCCATAACAAATGTGCGAGATCCTTTCCTAGGATATTTTTTACTCGAAAAACACTTAATGTAGTTACCTTTTCTTGGACAATCGATGCATAAGGAAAAATAAATAAAACATTTTTATTTCTTCAAATAATTTCTTGAAATAAAAGAATTTCTGCCACCAAAGCTTTACCACCACTTGTGGGTAAAGCATAAATTAAATTTTTACGTTGTTTTATTGCTGGCAAATTTAAACATTCATCTTACCAATCTAGAAAACGGAAATTATCGATAATAATTAACGAAATCTGAAAACCTTCCCGTTCAAGAAAACATACCATATAATTCTTCTATCCCTTTTGAACTAGCAAGTAATTCTTTGACCTTTAAGGGTAATCCATAAAAAGGACCCATATTTTTAAATCCATTCAATGTTGAAGTTGATGGTAAATCATTGAAAACCTTATCAAATGATTGTGACGATATTCCATTCGTTTGTAATGTATTATTTGGGCAATGATTGTTGTTTATAATTGTCTTCGCAAATGTGTCTTGTGTCCAATTAAAATCATACGAAGTTGCATTCATTGCACTTGTATTACCTTTTTCTTGAAATGAAAACTATATTAATTTTAACTATATTAAAACATCTAGATATTTATTTCTTACAGTATCAAAATACCCGAAGACTAAATACATTCTATAGTAGTAGAATTGAAACGGTCCATGTGTGGAAATTTTTTTGCCTGTGACGTCATCGTACCAGTGTAGGCGCATTCGTGTGATTAATATTTGAATTAGCTCTGTGTAAAGTTATAAAGTTATAATAGGAATCCAAAAAGCCAAAAAAGTCCAATGCCGAGCAAATGCGATAGCTACGCTTCGAAAAGGAAATCAAATATGAATTAACACTTGTTAGGATTTTATCCCTACATTTTCACGAAAAATTTACGGCGCGGTCCCGAATTTTGCCTTTCTTTATTTTGTTTCTAAATTATACCACAAAGAAACAATAACTTCGACTGGACTATGCGATAATCAGGTCCGAAGTTATAGCGATACAGTTAGGGTTAAAAATAGAAAAAACAACAATGCATGGAGATGATTTAATTAATGCGTAATTCAAAGAAAAGAAAAAAATCGACTACGTCTTATTGAATTTAATTATATCTAATTTTTTCTTGATTGTATATAACTTCTCCTCAGAATTAGTTGCTGCAAAGTTAAACCACTTAGTTTTACTGCCAAATACTCCAGAATTTGCGATAATATCTCAGTGTGACCGAATCATGTAAAAATATTCTATTGAATGATCAAATTAAATTAAAAAAATTTATTCGACCTTCATTGGTCCATATAGCTTAACTTATACAAATTTTCCAACACCTCTCATGAGATAATTTTAATGAAAAGTATTGATAAGTATTTCAGTTTACCTGGCGTCGGTAAATATTCTGGAATAGAGTGAATAGTTTCTTCAATACGACTAAATTCTTTCTCCTCAGTATTCTTCAAATTATTAATATCAAAAATACTGTTTAATTCATACATTAGAGTTGTATTATGTTTATCCAAAATCGAAATGTCATGATTTCTTCTCTGTTCCAAGAAGGATTTCCCTAAAAATTCATTTTCCACAGCTAAAATATTTTCTTGGATAATTTTATCATTCTCATGAATCTTTGAGGCAGTTTGAAATAAAATTTGGCCATCGTTAGTAGTTTCATTTAAAATTTGTGATCGTTTTGCTTGTGGGTGAGAAGAACAAGCATTTACCGTAGTCTCACATTTTTTCTTCAAAACTTGTGTATTTGGAATTTTGAAATCATTTTCCGTAATACGCTTTGAAGAATTTTCAGGCACGGATTTGTCTCCATCTTCAAAATCATTTTCGTTACGTGACATTTTCGAAACTACCGATTCTAAACTCGTATTTAAGTTTGGTTTTGGTGAATTATATCATTTTTCCACCTCATAAATATCGTTAAGTAAAGTTGAATCATCTTCAAACCAATCTTCAAAGAAGTTGTCATTGGCCGTGTTCGGCCGAAGTAATCTTAGTAAGATGTTCTGAGCATCTGAGTCAGCAAGTTTCGACCAGGACACACTTTCTTTTTTTTCTAAATCAGTGTTGCCAGATATCTCGTTTAACAGTAGATCTACTGCTTTGTTAGTATATCTACCTTTTTTTTTTGAATAAATAAAAAATTTTTTGAATTTGTGTCATTTTTTTCAATTTTTTATAATAATAATAAATTTAAAACTCCCCAGTCGTGCAAATACAAAATCAGTCATTACAGAACATATTCCATTATTTGAAATAATAGAATATGGTTCTGTAATTACTTTAAGGTATTATTTTATAATGGGATTTTAAACAATAAGTAATGCAATATATGACAAATAAAAAGAATTAAAATTATTTAATATTTGAAGAAAAAAAATTCTATAATATAATAAATACTAATGTAATATAATCTAGAGCACGGTAGTGCGCAAGGCCGAGTTTTAAGGGACACTTTGGACTTCTCACTACAGTGCTATATCTTATCGTTAATTTAGGCTCATTTTTTGGGTGCTGTATCTTTTGAACGGAAAGAGCTACAGGGTTGATATTTCGAATATAGATACTTTACGGAATTATAAGAACCAATGTTTTCAATCAATGTTAACGAATTAACCGTTAAAAAGTTATTTCACTTCAAAAACGCAAAATTCGCGGGAACGCCCACAATTCTTGGTAACTAATAGATCAAAATGATGAGCTACTTCCAGATATGCTGTAAAGTTGATATTGGGCATGTAGATAGCTGTAGTACCCAAACCGACGGGAAAATTGCGAAAACTGGAAATTTGTATCGGAAAAGTGGAAAATTTAACATTTTTTTGTTTTAAGACTAGTTCAACGCAAACTACCATGTAGAAATCGATATATCATATATACCTATTAATTTTTATACCATATAGAAATAGACATTGCAATTTGAATACAGCAGTATGCGTTGATTTTAAAAGTAAAGCAACGGAAGCCTCGGAAAATTGGAAAAACATCCTCCAAAATTATGTTTTTCTGTTCTATAAATGCTATAAAGTTTGAATTTTCACTAATCGACCCGAAATAACGTCAAAATTAACAGAATATTTTGAAAAATTTCATTACCTACATCGCAACCACACCGAAAATGGGAAAAACATCCCTAAAACTTACCTCTTTACTTCTATTCATGATAGAAAGATCAGTTTTTTTCCATCACAACCCTTTGAACTTGGTAAAAACACCCCCAAAACCAACCTTTTTGTTCTATACATACAACACGATGCAGTTTTTTGCAATCGACGCTTAATAGCTACAAATTAGGAAGTTATTTCGAAAAACTTAATATATTTTTTTGCAAACTCCCGAAAAATTGAAAAAACACCCCCCAAAATTACGTTTTTCAGTTCTATATATGATGAAATGATGGAATTTTGACCAATCGACCCGAAATAAAGTCAAGTTAACAGAACACTTTGAAAAATTTTTTTTACCTATAACGCAAACCTCCGAAAATGGGAAAAACACCCCTTAAACTGCCTTAAGGCATTTTGATCAGACTAAAAATATGACCGCTAGAGAGTGATTTATGTATTCTAAGGAAATTCGCTAAGTTGACGCAGCTCCTGTGTAACGAATTTTTTTTTGTGAAGTGGAGCCAACGGGTCAAGTCATTTCTTCAAAGACTATAACGTTGATAATCAATTATCTGTAATAAACGATTAGTTTAGAAGTCATAATCGAAACAAATCAAATAACATCTTATATATACTAAATTTTATATAGTTATTTTAATAAAAAATATATCACTCTTATTTCACATTAATTTGTGGCGTTTTAATAAAAGGCCTATGATATATGATCGATGAATATTATTATCAATAATCCAATGTATAAAATTTATGCTTTCTTTTCAGTTTTCTTTGGCAATAACACTGCTTGAATATTTGGTAATATACCGCCTTGAGCAATTCTTACAAATTATAACAATTTATTTAATTCTTTTCATCATTACGAATTGCTAATTGAAAATAAACTTGTTTATTTTTAAACTTGTTTACTTAAAAAAAGTTACATTGTAACAATACAATACAACAATCAATGTTTTCTATTTGGAGTATTAAAACATACTGATATATTAAACTAGAAAATTTTTATTTAAATACTAAATGTCTATCTAATCAAAAAGGAGGCGGTAATCTTGTCAACAAATCAGATCGATATATGGTTCATATGTTATTTTAATTACAATTAAAGTTGTTAAATTTTCCGTTTGTAAGAAAGGTAAGTTTTCGAGAAAATCTTAATAAAATAGTTGCTTCTTAATAAGTGATGATATGGGATAAAGGACCGAGCTATTTACAAAGTAAATAGATCCAGACTTCATATAATAGTTGCTCCTTAAAAAGTGATGATATACGAGAAAGGACCGAGCTATTAACAAAGTAAATAGCTCTAGACTTCAAATAATAGCTGTTCCTTAAAAAGTGATGATATCCCATAAAGTTTCGAGCTATTTACAAGCTAAACAGCTCGGTAAACTATTTATTAAAAAAATAAATGAGGGGTAAATTAATTAAGTATAAGAAAAAATTTGGTTGAAATTTATGTCGTAAGTTTTCCCTTAGTATGTTTTTAAAATTTTATAACGCGGCAAGTTTTAAAATATTTGAAATCATCAGAAAAATTAACTTGCCGCGTCATAAAATTTTAATAAAAACATACTTTACAAAATATTGTACGATTGGTCAAAATTTTAATAAAAACATACTTTACAAAATATTGTACAGAATCTCATATATGTTAGGTATACAAGTGTTACACATTTAATTGTTTTATTAATAAAAACACAAAAATTGCAGGACAATTTTTAATGCGTGTTACCTCAGCACTCCGTCATTTATGAAACGATTTTGAATTTTTTGTTTTAAAGGGTTTGATTTCCCATTGTCCCCAATATTATACTAAAACCATACTATATTGATGTCTTAGCACTTCAGAAAGCGAGCAGAGCCAGTTGACGTAATATAACGCGAAGCGGTCTCCTTTGTAAATGTGAATCTAAAATGAGTAAAGTATCGCGAAGCGAAAGAAACGCGTAGCATATGCGAAGAGAAACAAAACGCTACGCATTTTGTGCGATGCCTTCGGCTTCGTATATTTAAGCCTTTCAAAAATGATTGATATCCGACCAAAAACATAAATGTAAGAAAGGGCCGAGTTTTCGGGAAAATCCTTAATGTAATAGTTCCTTCTTAAAAAGTGATGATATGAGAGTAAGGACCGAGCTATTTACAAAGTAAATAGCTCTAGACTTCATATAATAGTTGCTTCTTAAAAAGTGATGATATGGAAGAAAGGACCGAGCTATTTACAAAGTAAATAGCTCTAGAATTCAGATAATAGTTGCTCTTTGAAAAGTGATGATATCCCATTAAAGAGCCGAGCTATTTACATAGTAAATAGCTTGGTAAACTATTAACTAAAAAAATTAATGAGGGGTAAATTGATTAAATGTAAGAAAAAATTTTGTTCAAATTTATTTCATAAGTTTTCTCTTAGTATGATTTTAAAATTTTATAACGCGGCAAGTTTTAAAATATTTGAAATCATCAGAAAAAAAAACTTGCCGCGTTATAAAATTTTAAAATCATACTAAGAGAAAACTTATGAAATAAATTTGAACAAAATTTTTTCTTACATTTAATCAATTTACCCCTCATTAATTTTTTTAGTTAATAGTTTACCAAGCTATTTACTATGTAAATAGCTCGGCTCTTTAATGGGATATCATCACTTTTCAAAGAGCAACTATTATCTGAAGTCTAGAGCTATTTACTTTGTAAATAGCTCGGTCCTTTCTTCCATATCATCACTTTTTAAGAAGCAACTATTATATGAAGTCTAGAGCTATTTACTTTGTAAATAGCTCGGTCCTTACTCTCATATCATCACTTTTTAAGAAGGAACTATTACATTAAGGATTTTCCCGAAAACTCGGCCCTTTCTTACATTTATGTTTTTGGTCGGATTTTAATTATTCTGAATAAAAGTATTTATTTCAAACTATTTAAATTGGAATTTTCACTTTTTGAATCTACCGCTTTTTTTCTTAATCTTCCGCTTTTTAAGAAATCGGCTGGGTCATATAGAAGTTCCTCCATTAAAATACTCCTTATAAAATTATCCATTTTATTAAATTTTTATCTCACTTATTACAATAATAAAAATTGTCAACACATGAGAAATGTTCTGAATTTGATACATAAACAAATAGGTTATGATCAGTGTCGCCAGTCCGATTTCTTGAAAAACGGTAGATCTACCAAAATACAGCGGTAGATTCAAAAAGTGAAAATTCCAATTTAAATAGTTTGAAATAAATACTTTTATTCAGAATAATTAAAATTATATTACATTAGTATTTAATATATTATAGAATTTTTTTTCTTCAAATATTAAATAATATTAATTCTTTTTATTTGTCATATATTGCATTACTTATTGTTTAAAATCCCATTATAAAATAATACCTTAAAGTAATTACAGAACCATATTCTATTATTTCAAATAATGGAATATGTTCTGTAATGACTGATTTTGTATTTGCACGACTGGGGAGTTTTAAATTTATTATTATTATAAAAAATTGAAAAAAATGACACAAATTCAAAAATTTTTTTATTTATTCAAAAAAAAAGGTAGATATACTAACAAAGCAGTAGATCTACTGTTAAACGAGATATCTGGCAACACTGATTAAGAAAAAAAAGAAAGTGTGTCCTGGCCGAAACTGGCTGACTCAGATGCTCAGAACATCTTACTAAGATTTCTTACTTCTGAGTTCGGCCGAACACACGCATTATTATTGGTTTCCATAATGAGAAAATTATGTTGTAACTAAATTTGTTTTTGTTAGTAAACATGTGTTTATTTAGATTCCCAATTTTTATTGCATTAGCTTTAAATAAAATTTCTTTAGGATTACATTTTTAACATTATATTTTAAAATTTTAACAGTTTCAATTTCAAATATTTTGTCTATGGTTTCATAGACCCTTTATAGGATCTCATGAGTTTCAGAGGTCAGTGGTTTCAAATCTTATTTTAAACAGTCTTATGTCAAATTTATCCCGTTAGAGGCGCCATCACCATATCTAGTTAAGTAATAATTAATTAACAAACAAATCTCAAGTTTAAATAAATATCTCTTTTTGTAAATCTCTCCTATTAATTAATGAATTGTCATGTCCATGTAAATTTATTTCAATTACTTTTTCCTCGGAATATTAAAAAACCAACAGAGAGCGCACGGATATAAGGGTACAAACACTTTGAGTAATGTTAAACGTAGGTGTTTATTATTATTAATTACTCCTAAATTATAATTTTTTGTACACTCCGAAGTTGAATTAGTACTAAATTGGGTAGTTTTCCAACTACAGAGCATAATGCGACTCAGTGGCGCACAATGCCGAAGTGTGCCAATGCTTAATGAAACGTGCATTAGACCGACTTAATTTTCCAGAACTTTTCTTTATACAAATCGTTTGAGAGAAACGAAAAAACGTTTGAGAGTTATTATTTTTACGTAAAAACGTAATTATTTAGTTTCGAGTGTCAACTTGGCCCCTGTCTTTTTTCTCCTTAAATAATAGACTTGGACGCTTAATTTTTTTTCCTCATCGTTTGAGAATCGTTAGAGAGGGTTTGAGATAAACGAAAAAACGTTTGAGAGTTATTATTTTTTACGTAAAAACGTTTTTAGTTTCGAGTGTCAACTTTGCCCCCTGTCTTTTTTTCTCCTTTACTATCTTAGATCACATCGAAGATCCCCGATTCGATGTGATCCGGGCAACTGGTAAGTTCTGCCAAAGTACAGTTGGTTGTGCTGAAAATGGCACTAAAAACCGATAACGTCATCTAGTGGTCAGCATACGCACTAAAAATTTTAACTGGCACAAAAATCGTACTTATACGCTTCCATGTATATTGTATCTTTGATTCAACGCATTTGAATTTAAGTGTAAATTTTCTGACGACATATCCTGCCATATAGGTCTGTACTTCACGACTCGTACTTACTACGTCGTAATCATGATCTAAAAAGTTGACAGTAATATTAGTATCGTTGTCTGGCGGATTGTCCATCCTAATTTCTTCTGGTGGTAAAGCATGTTCTAGTATTCCATCAAGCATCTGTAACCATTCCATTCTCGGTTGACGAGACATTTCTAAAGAGTCCTTCGTTTTCATCAATGTCTGGAATAATTCTACTCCAGTAACATTGGACCCTTTAGGAGGCTTAATCATGCTGTTACAACAATATAATCTGAACACTTGGCCAAATTGTTGTGGAGTTGGATGGTCATTAGTACTACACGCATACCTCATGATAGAAAATAGTCTCTTCGAAATAAATATGAAAAATATGTAGTTAATAAAAAATACGAATATAAAAGTTAAAAATGTTTGTACCTCTAAATTATCTTGAGTAAGGCGGGATTTTTATATATAGTCATACTCAAAATCTCTATGCAACTCCGACACGATTTCTAATGTTGCTCGTAATTTAACTTTAAAACCCGATAAAGTACTAGCCGTTATGGGAGTAGACTTTTTTGGACTAGGTTTTATCGAAGTTTTCTTACGAGCAAACATTTTTCTCCCAGTCTTGTAAAAATTTTAATAATGTTTGAATTGCCTGAATAGTAGGAAAAAGGATGAAAGCGTAGATTCAAATGAAATAAAAACTGTAGTCGCAAAGGAATTATTTCTGGTAAAAAAAGTTTGTAGATGACTATAAGAAATGGTGAATGATTATTGTTCTATAATTTTTTAAGTTTTTTTTACCAGAATAAGTTAAAGCATCAATGGATAGCATTCAAGATAGGGTAGAGGCACTTGTTTTGGCCACTTTTAACTTAAGTCTGTTATTGTACGAGACTAAAAATCAAAACTAATCTTACTCCTCAGTAGTAGTAGTATTTATTAACGATACAATACATTATACAAATTATTTACATAAAAATTAAAAGAATAGAAGATTGCAACAACAATAACGATTATTAACAACGATAATACAAAAATAATAAGAAGAATAACAGTGAATAACAATTTTAGATAAAATTACGATAAATTAGAGAAAAGATAAACTTAGAGAATAAAAAAAAAATCAATGGCAGTAACGAATCATAAATTATTTTAAATATTAAATAGTATCAAGTTTTACAGTATTTATTTATTTTATTTATACTTTTTAAATTTAAGCAAGTAAACGGATTTAATAGAAGATTGCGGGCTATGATCGCATTCTGATGTTCAGTGAGCTGACAATATAAAGAAATATGTCGTTTAGATGGTGCAGGTCACGGATTTTGAGTAGGTCTTGTTCCCATAGATCATGGACGATGTGCTTACTGAGATATTTCCCTCTGTCTTCTTTATAAGCTGGTCAAGTCACGAAAAAGTGATGTATATCATCTGAGGTTGTGCGTTTACATGAGTTGCAGTACTCATTTTCACCAAAAGTAATCAAGTTTCGGTTATAAATTATACGAAAATTAGTTTTCGCTGAAACTCGAAACCGTGCAGTGAGTCTTACCTAATTAAAACTTGTCCTGATGAATATGTACGATAGATCCAACTATATGACGATGAGTTCAGTTTGCTTACATCACTTTCTCGTAACTTCTTTTCATATTGGTCAACAATCTTGATATTAGAGAGCCTTATACTATATGCATTTTGCTGTTCCCACAAGTTTGACATATTTACGGTGGATAATAATTCTTTAATATAGATTATCCAATTGGAAATACTTTCCGTTTCTAAATTTTGGTTCAATTCATATAAACGGTTGTAAATGACCTTTGCAAATCTCGAATCCGGAAGATCTATTAGGTAGCACCAAAATTTTAAAATTATTTTGACTATAGCTATTTCCAAGTGTGAACAATCACTCTTCAAACGAACGATGCAATCAGGGGTGCACGCAGGTAGATTTAAAATATTTTTGTAAAACTGAACCTGTACTTTTTCAATTATATGTATGTGTGAGACAGACCACATTTCCGAACCATATAACAGAATAGACTGTACTATGGATTCGAAAAGTTTCATTTTTGTTTCCCAACTGTCTGATTTAGATTTTGATAGAATTGATTTAACTTTACCCACCGCCGATAAAGATTTTGATTTTTGTATTTTTGCACACTGTGTAAATTTTCCTGTGCTAGAAAACTGTAGACCTAAGTAGATAAAACTTTGAACTCGTTCGATTTCCTCTGTGCCATACATGAACTTGCCAATGTTTTTAGTCCTGGGAGACTTGTGAAAAACGATAACTTATTTACTCTTACTTGTGTTTATATTCAGTTTATTAGAATTGCAATATGTAAGAAGAAAGTTTAATTTTCTTTGTGCGTCAGGGTAAGAAGTAGAAAAAATACCAAGTCGTCTGCATAGAACAATGCCATGACATCGATCAAGCCGTCGATATTAATACCAGTAAAAACGAGATTTCTCATAGACTCTTCAAAGTCGGATATGAACAATGAAAATAATAATGGAGACAGGGCGTCCCCTTGTAATACCCCGCTTGTGATTTTAATAGGTTTTAAGTATTGTTCTCCAATTTTATACGTAGCCTGAGTTCCGTTATACAAGCTTCTCAGTATTCGAATAATTCTACCACTTACACCCTTGCTGAACTCGTACTGTACGTTAAGTAGGCAATTGCCCTTCTCCTATCAATTGCTAATCTGAGAAGTAGCAATATTTACATTGGGGATTTACTCAAAGGAAATATTAAATATCTACTAATGGTAAAGTGGTTAAAACCGGTGTTTCTATCATAATATAAGCAATTTCTGAGCGTTCGGAAAGTTGCAAAAAGAAAAATTTGTTATAATCTTTACTTTTCATCCAGCATCGATTATACATGATTTGATTGTATTAATCCAATTTCATCCAATTAATTAAGTGGTTCAAGCAAATTATATAGTGCAAAAATTTATTTATATTTTCCACACAAAACATTTAACAATATGGAATACCACAAATTAAAGCTCGTTGCGATGTGTAGAGACATGATTGTAATTAGAAAATTTTCTGAAAATTGAAAAAATATATATAATTATTATAATCCTAGACATCGATGAAACTCGTTCCTATGTGTGTGTGGGGCCGCATTGAGAGTAATTGAAAACAGCATACAGTTTTTAAATCAGCAGCTCCTATAATTCTGTAAGATATTTAGATTAAACGTTAATAAATCATTAATGGTGATTTATTAAAATTATTGTAACATTTAGCTAATTTTCAAAACCGTTATGTTTAAAATTATAAACATTACCTTCTTTTTTTCAAAATCATCTTTAAAGTAAACTGCATTTTTAACGTCGTGTGCTGTCATAGCCTGGATATGACAGCACACGATATGACATCATCCGATGTCATATCCTGCATATGACACCATCAACAATTTTTAAAAATTTTTCAGTCGGCTCTGAGCCTTCGAAAAGTTCATTTCCATTTTCACTGAAAATCGTCGTTGCTATGTACTTCTCTTGAGTATAGCTATAAATATTCAAATTAGTAATATAAAATACAAAACGTTATTTACCTTATTAAGAATCGAAGGAACTGCTTTCGATTTCAGAGTTATTCGCCCTTTTTCAATAGTATTTACCTCATCGATTGGTAAATTATGTAATATAGAAACGCTGAATATCATTAAAATGAAAATGCAGATCGCAAATGTACTCTCATTTAAATTTGTTGACAGATTAATGACCCATTGCTGACGTTTTCTTAGGCTCTTTAATATAATGTCATACAATTTAATTAAGTAAATATTTTGGAATATTTATACTCACTTTTGGTACTTTCTTACTGTCACAAGCACTACCACTTTTACAATTGTCTACTGCACATACTCTTCCCATTTTAAACGTTTTTTATTTAATAAATTTTTTTAAACAAATTGCATACTTCAAAATAATCACTTCGAAATAAAACTTACTTGCGTACTTCACTTCTATTTATTATACTATATTCACTTGGGTACGGATCAGCACGTATCAACAAACTAGCGACCCTAGCGGCATAAAAAGTAATTCTACCATTTCGTTGCCATATTTTGTCAATTTTCCCGTTTGAGTTCGATCTCCTTGTGTAGTCCCCATGACTTTGCTCATGCAGAACAGGTAATTCAGATGTTATTGAAGGCATAGGAAATTTTTATGATATATCATTCAATGGTCATGGTCGGCCGAACTAAGAAGTTAGTAATCTTAGTAAGATAGTCAGATTATCTTACACAGTCGTCGGCCGGGACATTTTATGCTTACTAAGAAACTTTTCTTATGCCGCCATTTTACTTAGTATCTACGTCACGGGCAGTGTTGCCAGATATCCCGTTGAATGGTAGATCTACCGCTTTTTTAGTATTTCTACCGTTTTTTTGAGTAAGTAAAAACATTTTTGAATTGTGTAATTTTTTTCAATTTTTTATAATAATTAATTTAAAACTATTTATTACTATTAATTTAAAACTAATTGCCATTACCATCGGTTAAAGAAATTTTTAGGGATTAAATAGTTCATTATGTTTTCTACATGGTTCTTTACTATGATATGGTCTAATACAAATCAATATTTAAATAGCTAGCCATCCAATCAGATAGGACTCTATAAAAATATCAACGAATAATAATAATATATTTATTCATTTTTTTTAACGTACAAGGTACATATTGAATTCGTCCAAATCAATTGAATAATACAAAATATAACTTTAAATATAAGGGATGCGGGTTAATCTTAGGAAATGAAGGTATTGCGGTGATGGCCGACTTTTATAAGGAACTATCCCGGTATAAACCTTTAAAATCCATGGAAAACCATCAAAAACGCATGGATAGGATAGCCAACACCCATAAGAGTGTCTACCGAATGTTAAACGATAGTTTAACTCGGTTGACGGAATTGGGACTACAATATTTAAATTTTAATAATAATAAATAAATGATTTGTTGATTAAAACAACATAAATTGGATCCACACGGAAGGTGTCAATAAGTAAAAATAATATATAATAACAATAATATTAATAAAATTTCGTATTCCTAGGATAAAGATCCACTCGGGTAATGTCAATTATTAAAATATATGAAATTCGTATGCCGGTGAATGGAAGATTCACTCGGCAAGTGTCAGTTATTAAAATATATGAAATTCGTATGCCGGTGAATAAGACGAATAAGACGAATATATGCGTTCTAATGCTAATTTGATTAAAACGAAACTTAACTCTTACGAAATAGTAAAAATTTGACATTCAAAAGAAATGTATTTATTAAAATGATATTTTTACAAAATCAACAAAAAAAAAGTCTTTTAAACTTTTTAAACCCAGTATTATGTAAAGATACAAGGTATATTAAATTTAGTCCCGACTTTGTAACGCTTGGAAATATTAATCCTTGACAAAAATGCTTCACAAAGGCATTCATAAAATGGCCTAATTCGGCCATTTTCGCATGTCCGTCCGTCTGTCCGTGAAGCCGATAGTTCAAAAACGAAAAGACATAACGATCTGAAATTTTGTTTTTGTGTTCTATAGCAAAAAAGTAAGGTCAAGTTCGTTAATGGGCAAAATGGGCAAAACTGCCTATCTTTGAAACCGCAAGAGATATAATAAAAATTGAATAACAAAAAATCTTCTTCTTTTTAAACTTTTGTTTGAAAATTTTTTCCATAAGCTCAATAGTTTTCTAAATTGTGGACACATTTAGATTATAGATTTACAATAGATTTTGTAGAATTAAAATGTAGATTCAATTAGAATCGTATATTAATCAGATATTTAACATTCAAATTTCAATCTTATAATCAGTCAAAATTAATGAAGTAACTAGTAAATAAATTAAATTAAGTTTTTTAAGTGTTTTGTTTTATTTCTGACTTATCATTCTTGTATTATCAATTAACTTAGGAATCTATAAGAATATACATATATATATATATATATATATATATATATATATATATATATATATATATATATATATTTATATATATACATATTTATATATATATATATATATTTATATATATATATATATTTATATATATATATATATTTATATATATATACACTCCCGTTCAATAAAATTGAACAGACCTGAACCGAATCAGTCTCTCACAATTTTGATTATTCTTATAGTAACAGATACAACATTTTATTTTATTTTTAAACGTAAGAGTAAGATATAACACTTAACATGTATTAGCATTACATATATTTTTATACCCCCAGTCCCAGTATATTTGTAAATATACAAGGTATATTAAGTTTAGTTCCGACTTTGTAACGCTTGAAAATATTGATCGCAGAAAAAAAATTTTATTATAGGTGTTCATAAAATTACCTAATTAGTCCATTTCCGCATGTCCGTTTCGTCTGTCTGTCTGTCTGTCCGTGAAGCCGTAACTCAAAAACGAAAAGAGATAATGATTTGAAAATTTGTTTGTGTGTTCTATAGCATAAAAGTGAGGTCAAGTTCGTTAATCGGAAAAATCGGACCATGTTTGGGCAAAACTGACTGTCTTTGAAAGAGATACATCAAAATTTAAAAACAAAAAATCTTCTTCTCTTTAAAATAAACAACTATTGTTTGAAAATTTTTTCCATAAACTCAGTATATACTGGGTATTCAAACAATTAACTCAGTTAGTTGTTACAACTAACAACAGTTAGTTAACTGTTGTTATAACAGTATGCTTGTTTAAATTCTCACTCTGTCACTGACACCGTATATACAAATAAAAAATATAAATTCAGTTTACACTTCTATTTCTTTATGACACACTTAAAAATATACTACTTATCTTTGTGTATAAATAGATAAAATTATACATTATACAGAGAGCCACAAAATTGAGGAGTTTTATGAAATGTAAGATATAAATTTCGTTTTTTGCCCCAATTTTCTAGATCAAATTTTTTATTTATTTTATAAATACCTGTGCACCTGCAGACCGTCACCAAATTAGCAACAAGTAACATCTCCTCTGAGAATAATTACAATTAGCTAATTCATACTGATGATTACTACTTAGTAGTCGAAATAAGTATAAAATACAAAAAAAAATTTGATCTAGGAAATTGGGGCAAAAAACGAAATTTATTTCGAAAAATCCTAGAGTTCTCTTTAATATTATTTATAAATGGAGTGTCAATATATATATATATATATATATATATATATATATATATATATATATATATATATATATATATATATATATATATATATATATATATATATATATATATATGTATTCTACAGAACATGTTATACTTTAGGATTGGGCAAATGAAACGAAAAGGAGGTATGCCGCTGTAGCTAACTTTATTAGGGACTATCTCAAAACGTTAGTGCAATCCAAAACGTATTCATTAATTTATTTTTTTTCCACTAGCCTCATCTCTTGTAAGAGATAATTTTTTAAAATATTTATTAATATCGTAACATATTCATTAGAACTGTAAGCAAACAATATTGTTATTATTTATCGTAACGATAAACTTGCTGTAAAAGAAAATTCACGTATAATAAGTGGATTAAATTTTAAGTCTGATCTTAGAGCACAAGTGCACCTTTTATATTACTTATGACTTTGAATATTTTAATATTGTCTAGTTCAACTAAATGTGGTTCACTCTATTGTCCTTTTGTCCCGGGTTCGATTCACAAACTAGTCTTTTTTTTCATCATTTACTAGTCTTTTGATTCATAATAAAATAAAATTTATTATTCAATTTTTTTTGTATAAAAATTTATTACGTCAGGTAAACAATTTTCTTTTTCTAGTCTTAATATTCTTTTCTTTTATTTTTTAAGAGGTGAAGAGATTCAAGCCCTTCAATGAATTTGAGTCAGTTAGTCTGTTATTGTTTTGTTTATACATATATACAGATTTATTCTAAGAATATTTTGCCTTTTGATGATTTCTGATAAGCCGGAATTTGTCTTTTAAAATGTTTTTAAAACCCAGTTATTTATTTGTTGGTGGCGCTCATTGATGAATGTACTTCTGCGTTGTATCGTTTATATTTATTGTTTTGGTGATTATAATCAGTGACCAATTGTGGTTTATTGAATTATAATATGAGTCCGTGTTTTTATAGAGGGTGTAATAACACGAAGAAATCTCAACCGGAATTGACATTTCACCTATTTCCATCGGATAAAGAAAAGTAAGTAATAATTTGCATACATAGTAATTAAAGATATAAAATCTTCAGAACTTTGTGTTATATAAGTTTAGTTAATATTGTGTAAAAGTTTTCTAGGTTTTCGTGAGAATTTAATATTACTTTACATTTTTTTGATTAAAAAATATATCAAAATCTTATTCTATTTTTGTGTTGTTTAAATATCATATTCGTGATTGAAGTGATTGAGATTGTGGATACTCATTGAAATGGAAATATATATATATATATATATATATATATATATATATATATATATATATATATATATATATATATATATATATATATATATATATATGTATATATATATATATATGTATATATATATATATATTTATATATATATGTATATATATATATATATATATATATATATATATGTATATGTATATGTATATGTATATGTATATGTATATGTATATGTATATGTATATGTATATGTATATGTATATGTATATGTATATGTATATGTATATGTATATGTATATGTATATGTATATGTATATGTATATGTATATGTATATGTATATGTATATGTATATGTATATGTATATGTATATGTATATGTATATGTATATGTATATGTATATGTATATGTATATGTATATGTATATGTATATGTATATGTATATGTATATGTATATGTATATGTATATGTATATGTATATGTATATGTATATGTATATGTATATGTATATGTATATGTATATGTATATGTATTTTTTTTTTTTTTTGATATCAAGAGGGGGAAATGCATGAAATTGCACTGACCGAGAAGTCTCCTTTTCAGGGGACTTTCGGCACGGTGCGGGGCTCGGACCAGAAGAAGTCTGGAACATACCCGCTAAAACCCTAAACTCTTGAGGATACTCCATTGTACCCCGCGCGGAACCGCCGTCAGGCACTACTTCGCCCGGGGAGGAATGGCTTACTACTGCCTATTCAATTATTGTCGCTGTGGACGTCTCCTTGGTCGATCTCTCTGGAGAATCTTCATCATCTTGGCCGCTGCGTCGGCCACTGCCTTCCAATTTTCCTCACAGCGGACCATCAGGTCAACGAGGTTTTCTGGTGTACCATGGCAATGGAGTCTTGCATCTAGTACCGCTCTCTCTGCAGCGAAACGGGGGCACGAGAAGAAAATGTGCTCCGCCGTTTCCTTTTCATGTGGGCAACTTGGACATGGTGGTTCGAAGTCCAAACCGAACCTGTTGAGGTAGGCTCGGAAGTTGCCATGTCCGGTCAGCAACTGCGTGACATAGAAGTCCACTTCTCCATGCTTCCTGTTGAACCATTTCGCGATGTCTGGAATCAGACGATTCGTCCATCTTCCATTTGTCGATGATTCCCAGCGTCTTTGCCACATCTCAAGTGTGCGGTCTCTTTCTTCTGATGCGAGTGTCCTGATGTTGTCAGTGTCACTCTGCCTTCGTTGGTAGATTCTCCGTCGCTCGTCTGCCAAGATTTCGATTGGCGGAAGACTAGCCACTACACACACAGCATCATACGATACCGTGCGGTAAGCGCATGCGACGCGCAGTGCACTTCTCCTGTAGACTCTAATCATTGGGCGAGCGTAAGAAGCGGTATCCATGGCCGACGACCAGTTTGGTGCGGCGTACAAAAGGATCGAGCTGGTGACCGTTGAGAGGAGCTGTCTACGGCTCTGTCGTGGTCCTCCTGTGTTTGGCATCAACCAGGTCAGTGCGTTTACGACCTTGGATGCTTTCTGGCTAACTATTCGAAGATGTTCGTCGAACCAAAGCTTCGTGTCGATCTGGACGCCCAGGTATCTCAGTGACTTTTGAGATTCAATCTCGCAATCTCCGATGGAAAGGGTGATGGACTCCCTTATTCTTCGGCCGGTTACCAAGACGACTTCTGTCTTGTGGTCGGCCAGTTGCAGCCCAACGGATGTCAGCCACTGGCGTATGCAGGACACTGCTCTGTTTGCCTTGAATGTGACCTCTTCCAGGTACTTGCCGACAATTACCACTACCACGTCGTCGGCAAAGCCTACTGATGTACAGTCTTCAGGCATCGTCAGCTTCAGCACGGCATCGTACATGATATTCCACAGGAGGGGCCCAAGAACCGAACCCTGCGGAACACCGCCGGTAACGTTGTACGACCGTGTACCCGATTCCGTGTCATATAAAAGGACACGGTTCGAGAAATAGCTGCTGATGATCTTCAGCAGGTATTGTGGAACCTGCATCAATCGAAGAGCGTTCAGGATGCAACTCCACCTTGCAGAGTTGAACGCATTTTTGACGTCGAGAGTCACGATTGCGCAGTATTTCTTTGCACCTGTTGTCCAACTCCTTCCGGAGATCGCCTCCCTGGCGATACCAACGACTTTTTCCACGGCATCGACTGTGGATCTAGCTTTGCGGAAACCGTATTGGTTTTCTGAGAGCCCCTGGTCACTCTCACTGTTGACCGCTACGCGATTGGCTATGATCCTTTCCAATTCTTTGCCGGCCGTATCAAGGAGGCAAATTAGGCGATAGGATGAGGGCTCATCCGGTGGTTTGTCGCCCTTTGGCAATAGGACCAGGTGCTGTCGCTTCCAGCAGGCAGGAAAGTTACCTTCTACGATGCAAGCATTGTAGACAGAGAGAAAGATGTCTGGTATTTTTCTGATAGCGGCTTTAAGAGCTATGTTGGGAATAGCATCTGGGCCGGGAGCTTTTGTGTCTCCGATCTTCTGGATAGCCTTCTGCAGTTTGTCACAAGTGGCACCTCCTGGATGTCGGGATCAGTCGGGATAGCCGTAGCCATATGATCCGCTGATTGTTGGGGGAACAAGGTCCTCACTATCCTCTCCAGGAACTCCGGGTTCGATGGCATCCCGGAGCCTCGTCCTCGCAACTTGGCCATGACCAACTTGTATGGTCGTCCCCAAGTGTCTTGATCGACTTCGCGTCGCAGTGACTTCTCACACTGAAGTTTACTCTCCTTGATGGCCTTGCCTAGGTTTCTGCGAGCCTCAGCATAACGATCCCTTAGCTCAGCGAAGGATGTTCGGCCTCGAGCTCTCTGGGCTCGTCTTCTAGAGCGAAGGCATACTCTTCGAAGATCCGCGATCTCGTCGTTCCACCAATATGCTGGTCTTCTGCTGTTGTTTGCTCGCCTCGTCATCGATGCATCGCATGCTCTGGTCAGGATAGCCATCAAGTGTGCGACCTTGGTATCAGATGGACCTTCTGGCACGTTGACGCTTTCCAACATCTCTTCGAACATCTCCAGATCGAAAGATCGTGGGTTCCACGTATTCCTCCGTGGGTCACCCCGGTTTCTCGGCGCACGAGTGTTTGCCACCTCAAAGATGATGGCCTGATGGTCGCTGTGCGTGTAGTGGTCACTGACCTTCCACGATACGACACGTGGTACCAGGCTCTCACTTACAAATGTCACGTCGATAATTGAATTATTACCGTTCTTCGAGAATGTTGGAGTCGATCCTTTGTTCAAAATGACCAGATCCAGTGTGAAGAAATTGTCCAGGACGCTTGCTCCTCTCTGGTTGGTCACTCTGCTGCCCCAGTCAGTGGCCCAGGCATTGAAGTCACCAGCTATGATTGCTGGTCTTCTTCCTCGCAGTTCTTCTACTATCTCGTCAAGCAGCCGCAGAAATTCAGCGTGGGAGGCACTCGGCCTGGCGTATACACTGCAGATATACGTGTCCGATACCTTAGCCCACACGAATCCTTCTCGCTCTGTTGCTTGGATCTCCTGGACAAAGAGGCCCTTGCGAAACCAGAGAGCGGCCTTGCCAGAGCTATCTCGCAGCCATGATCTCGTGCCTTGGATGTCTCGGCACTGCTCGCAGAGAATCGCAGCGTCGATGTTCTCCTCGTGGACCGACTGCCAGAAGAGATCTTGGGCTGCTTCACAGTGGTTGAGGTTGAGTTGCAGAAACCTCATCTTTTTTTTCGATTGGACTCTCTGACGGCCCGTTGGTAGGCGGGGCAAGAGTAAGTGCCCGTTTTGTGGGTCATCGCCGTTTCTCCTTCGCACACGATGCACCTGTACAATTTCTCTGTACAGGCCTTGGCGGTATGGGTCTCACTACCGCATCGAAAGCACTGCTTTGAACGATCTGGGCCTTGACAGGACCGTGCCAGGTGACCAAAATCCAAGCACTTGTAGCACCTCGGGATGACATCTTTTTCTCTTGCTCTGCTGTACACCCAACCTACTCTCAGTTTCCCTTTCAGCAGGATGGCTTTTGCAAGCTTGGCTTGCAAAACTAATACAGCGGTCTGCGTTCCTCTGTACGCTTTTCGGATGGACTTTACGGCACTCGCGTCCACCGTCTCTGCTTCCTCGATCTGCGACTTGATGGCTTCGCAGATGTCCACAGCCGTCGTCAGCTCGTCTAGGTCCTTCAATTCAATGGCCATCATGTCTATCCGACTGATGACTTCCGCCGTGTCCTGGAGTTTCCTCTCGACTGTTGAGCGTAATTCGCTCATTTTGTCGTGTGCCTTCTTATCTAGAACCAGCACCAGGTTTTTCTTCGTATCCTTGTAAACCTTGGTCACGCTATTTCCAAGTTCCTTCAGTTCTGAATCGTTCTTCAGCGACTTAAGGATGTCTGCGTAGGAATTTCCCTCCTTGGCCTTTACGACTAGGGTGTCGGATCGTATTGGTCTCGCTGCTTTGCGTTGACGAGTATTCTGCTTTTTCTTTTCCTTCGTTTTCTTGGGCACAACTTTGGTGGTCTGAGGTGTGCCTTCCCCTTGACGCTTCAGTGGTTTGTCCTTTTGTCTCCTCGCCTTCTTGAGTTGCCTCGAAGTCAGGCGGAAATCCTCATCTGTTGCAGGGGACTCTACGCGTTGCCTCTTGTTCTCCCGAGACTCTCCTGGACGCTTGTGCTGAGTCTCTGCTTCCGGGTGGGAATATGTATATGTATATGTATATGTATATGTATATGTATATGTATATGTATATGTATATGTATATGTATATGTATATGTATATGTATATGTATATGTATATGTATATGTATATGTATATGTATATGTATATGTATATGTATATGTATATGTATATGTATATGTATATGTATATGTATATGTATATGTATATGTATATGTATATGTATATGTATATGTATATGTATATGTATATGTATATGTATATGTATATGTATATGTATATGTATATGTATATGTATATGTATATGTATATGTATATGTATATGTATATGTATATGTATATGTATATGTATATGTATATGTATATGTATATGTATATGTATATGTATATGTATATGTATATGTATATGTATATGTATATGTATATGTATATGTATATGTATATGTATATGTATATGTATATGTATATGTATATGTATATGTATATGTATATGTATATGTATATGTATATGTATATGTATATGTATATGTATATGTATATGTATATGTATATGTATATGTATATGTATATGTATATGTATATGTATATGTATATGTATATGTATATGTATATGTATATGTATATGTATATGTATATGTATATGTATATGTATATGTATATGTATATGTATATGTATATGTATATGTATATATATATATATACCGTGTGTGTTGGAAGCCTTTTCCAATAGAGAATCAATGTTAAATGCTATTTTTTACTGGCGGTCCGTGTGGTTACTGTATGAAGTCAGTCAGTACACATGTAATGAGAGTACACTTTAGAATGTGCATCACAAAATCCTCACTCTTAAATGACAAACAAGCAACCATGCGTATACAGTATAGCTATAGACTCTCCAGATGTTTGTATGTATAAGATGACTCTCATTACATGTGTACTGACTAACTCCATACAGTAACCACACGGCCAGCCAGTAATAAATAATATTTAACATTGATTCTTTATTCGAAAAGCTGTCCAACACACACGGTAACAAAACAAACCTATAAGACCTCCTTCTCATACTCATTGCTTAATGTATACATATGTAGTCTCTCATACTCGTGGGAGATCTACTATGCGAAGATGTAAACTAAACGTACGGTATATATATATATATAAAGCCCGTTTAATTTACATCTTCGTATCATAGATCCCACGAGTATGAGAGAGTACATATGTACATATACATTAAGCAATGTGTATAAGAAGGATGTCTTGTAGGTGTGTGTTGGTTGTATAGAAAACAAACCAACAACCATATGCATACATGTGTATGGTTGATGACTGTACATGTGATAACTCTCATTATATGTGTACTGACTGACTTCATATAGGTGTGTTGTTGGTTGGTTTGTTGTTGTCGTACGATATACTGTAGATGACGCTTGTGGAGTGGGGTTTGTGATGTATGCTCTGATGCAATCATTAGTATGTGAATGCTTTTGGAAAATACGTGTTATTTAATTTTTGGTGTCTCATTACAACAATGGGTTATTATTACACAAAAAAAGAAAAAGTTCAAATTGTTAAATGGTACAATTCCGGACAATCCGCACAGGAATATGTCAATTCATTTATTGTGGCATTTGAAAGTAGACAATCACCAACCACTCGAACAGTTCTGAATATTATTCACTGTTTTAAAAAATATGCTTGTTTATCTGATTGTAAAAATTGCCATAAAAAAGATGAGAAAGCCCCACCAAAAAATGAAGAGAGAGATATAGCAGTTTATAGTGTACTATCTATTGACGATAAAAAATCGACAAGAGAAGTTGGTGAAGAACTGGGCCTAAGCAACGCTACAGTTGCAAACATTTGGAAACGGGACAGTTTCAAATTTTTAAATATGAAAAACACCAAGAGATTTTGCCTGAGGACCCTTATGTAAGATGGAGTTTTGTGAAACTGCGATGGAAAAGGCGAATCAAGAAGATAATTTTATCAGAAATATTTTATTTACTGATGAATCGTCTTTTCCATTGCATGGAAAACATAATCCATCTGTCTTGCGATATTGGTCTCAGACATATCCACATCGATATGTCAGTACCCGACCTCAGTTTCCACAGAAACTGAATGTCTGGGCTGGAATATTGGGTGATCATATTATAGGACCATTCTTCATTGACGGATCTTTAGATTCTCGAAAATATTTGAGTTTGTTACAAGATAATATATTACCAACTGGTAGATCTCTTCCTAATTTAAACCTGGAATCTGTATGGTTGCAACAAGATGGTTGCCCTGCACACAATGCCATGATAGTAAGGCAGTTTCTGGAAGAAACTTTCTAGGAACGTCTTATGAGTGGTTTTGGAACCATGAAGTGGCCACCCAGATCGCCAGATTTTTTATGGGGTTTTCTCAAAACACAGATCTATTCGCGGAATAGGCCTGAAAATTTGCAACAATTAAGGCAAAAAATTGTTGACACTTGTGCGAATATTTCTCCTCAAATGCTAGAAAATACCCGGGCAGATTTCTATAGTCGACTCGGATATTGTTTAGCAAGTGATGGAGGAATATTCGAACCGTTGGTTTAACTTTTTTTTTGTCGGAATTCTATTTCTTTTTTTCTTTTTGGGGTTTTATTTTTCTTTTAATTTGTGCGGATTGTTGTTAAATGTTATACCGTTAATACAATACTATCATTTATTTTCAAAGATATTCAAAAAAGAATTTTCAATTGTTAGAAGTACTGCAATGTATAGTGCACAGTGAACATATTTAGCGCACTCTAATAAGATGTTATAGCATACTAAACAACAGAAGTTTGAATAACATAACATATCATAACAACTGATTTGTTTATTTAAATTAAAAATCCCCTCTCCACAAGCGTCATCTAAATTCTAATGTATATCGTACGACAGGACAACCAACACACACCTACAAGACCTCTTTCTCATACACATTGCTTAATGTATATGTACATATGTACTCTCTCATACTCGTGGGATCTATGATACGAAGATTTAAATTAAACATAGTGTATATATAATTATATATATCCGACCAAAAACATAAATGTAAGAAAGGGCCGAGTTTTCGGGAAAATCCTTAATGTAATAGTTCCTTCTTAAAAAGTGATGATATGAGAGTAATGACCGAGCTATTTACAAAGTAAATAGCTCTAGACTTCATATAATAGTTGCTTCTTAAAAAGTGATGATATGGAAGAAAGGACCGAGCTATTTACAAAGTAAATAGCTCTAGACTTTATATAATAGTTGCTTGTTAAAAAGTGATGATATGGAAGAAAGGACCGAGCTATTTACAAAGTAAATAGCTCTAGACTTCAGATAATAGTTGCTCTTTGAAAAGTGATGATATCCCATTAAAGAGCCGAGCTATTTACAAAGTAAATAGCTCGGTAAACTATTAACTAAAAAAAATAATGAGGGGTAAATTGATTAAATGTAAGAAAAAATTTGGTTTAAAATTATTTCATAAGTTTTCCCTTAGTATGTTTTTAAAATTTTATATAGCGCGGCAAGTTATTTTTTCTGATTTCCAATATTTTAAAACTTGCCGCGTTATAAAATTTTAAAAACATACTAAGGGAAAACTTATGAAATAATAGTTCATATAATAGTTGCTTCTTAAAAAGTGATGATATGGAAGAAAGGACCGAGCTATTTACAAAGTAAATAGCTCTAGACTTTATATAATAGTTGCTTGTTAAAAAGTGATGATATGGAAGAAAGGACCGAGCTATTTACAAAGTAAATAGCTCTAGACTTCAGATAATAGTTGCTCTTTGAAAAGTGATGATATCCCATTAAAGAGCCGAGCTATTTACAAAGTAAATAGCTCGGTAAACTATTAACTAAAAATATGAATGAGGGGTAAATTGATTAAATGTAAGAAAAAATTTGGTTTAAAATTATTTCATAAGTTTTCCCTTAGTATGTTTTTAAAATTTTATAACGCGGCAAGTTTTAAAATATTGGAAATCAGAAAAAATAACTTGCCGCGCTATATAAAATTTTAAAAACATACTAAGGGAAAACTTATGAAATAATTTTAAACCAAATTTTTTCTTACATTTAATCAATTTACCCCTCATTATTTTTTTTAGTTAATAGTTTACCGAGCTATTTACTTTGTAAATAGCTCGGCTCTTTAATGGGATATCATCACTTTTCAAAGAGCAACTATTATCTGAAGTCTAGAGCTATTTACTTTGTAAATAGCTCGGTCCTTTCTTCCATATCATCACTTTTTAACAAGCAACTATTATATAAAGTCTAGAGCTATTTACTTTGTAAATAGCTCGGTCCTTTCTTCCATATCATCACTTTTTAAGAAGCAACTATTATATGAAGTCTAGAGCTATTTACTTTGTAAATAGCTCGGTCATTACTCTAATATCATCACTTTTTAAGAAGGAACTATTACATTAAGGATTTTCCCGAAAACTCGGCCCTTTCTTACATTTATGTTTTTGGTCGGATATCAATAATTTTTGAAAGGCTTAAATATACGAAGCCAAAGGCTTCGCACAAAACGCGTAGCGTTTTGTTACTCTTCGCATATGCTTCGCGTATGCTATGCGTTCCTTTCGCTTCGCGATACTTTACTCTTTTTAGATTCACATTTACAAAGGAGACCGCTTCGCGTTATATTACGTCAACTGGCTCTGGTCGCTTTTTGAAGGGCTAAAACATCAATATAGTATGGTTGTAGTATAATATTGGGGACAATGGGAAATCAAACCCTTTAAAACAAAAATATCAAAATCGATTCATAAATGACGGAGTTCTGAGGTAACACGCATTAAAAATTGTCCTGCAATTTTTGTGTTTTAGCGAATTTTCTGAAAGGAAATAGAGCTATTGGTCCCGTACCGAAGTCAAAATTTCGCAAAAATTTCTTCAAATGTCCATCGATCCTACCTAGTAGATGTCAAAAATCACCATCTGAAAAATTTATATATATATATATATATATATATATATCTATGGACATATATATATATATATATATACATATATATATATATATATATATATATATATGTGTTTGTCATCACTCTAGCGGTCACAGTTTTCATTTTATCGGGATGAGATTTGGTATTTGAGGCGCTTTTGATATTCAAAAGGTCAAGTTCGTTAATGGGTACAATCGGACCAGGGGAAAGGGGGGTTTAGAGGGAGGGGGAAACATAAAATTTGAGATATCTCCCTTAAAATTTGAAAAATCGAAAAATTTTTTAAGAAGTAAAGTTGTAGGTACTAAGTTTTACTGTAATTTTGTTTCTTATCATTTTTTCTGTAACAATAATATTTACAGAAATATTGACGGTTTAATATTGAAAATTAAATTCCTTAATATCTCTGTACACATTAGAGTTTGAGCAAAAATGATAAGGTGATGAATTGTAGCAAATTTGATTTTATACAACTTTATTCCTTACGCATTTTTCGATTGTTCTAATATTAAGAGAGATATTTTATATTTTGTGTTTTCTTCTTTTTTGATACCTCCCCCCATTCGCCTCGACGTATGTCATTTATTGAGAAAATTGGACTTGCAAATGCTAAAATCATATATGACATTTCATTTTGATCAGACTAAAATTGTGATCACTAGAGAGTGATTTATTCTAAGGAAATTCGCTAAGTTGAAGCAGCTCCTGCGTAACGAATTTTTATTAATAAAACAATTAAATGTGTAACACTTGTATGTGTAACACTTGTATACCTTACATATATGAGATTCTGTACAATATTCTGTACAGTATGTTTTTATTAAAATTTTATAACGCGGCAAGTTAATTTTTCTGATGATTTCAAATATTTTTAAACATGCCGCGTTATAAAATTTTAAAAATTCGTTACGCAGGAGCTGCTTCAACTTAGCGAATTTCCTTGGAATAAATAAATTACTCTCTAGCGGTCACAATGTTAGTCTGATCAAAATGAAATGTCGTATCTGATTTTAGTATTTGCATGGCCAATTTTATTAATAAATGACATACGTCAATAGAAAAGGGGTGCATAAAGATAGAAGAAAACACAAAATCTAAAATATCTCTCTTAATATTTGAACAATCGAAAAATGCGTAAGAAACAAAGTTGTAGAAAATCATGTTTTCTACATTTCATCACCTTATCATTTTTGCTCAAACTCTAATGCGTACAGAGATATTGAGGAATTTAATTTTCAATCTTAAACCGTCAATATTTTTGTAAATATTAGGGTTACAGAAAAAATGATAAGAAACAAAATTACAGTAAAACTTAATACCTACAACTTTACTTCTTATAAAATTTTCGATTTTTCGAATATTAAGGGAGATATGTCAAATTTTGAGTTTCCCCCTCCCTCTAAAACCCCCTTTCCCCTGGTCCGATTTTACCCATTAACGAACTTGACCTTTTGAATACCAAAAGCGCTTTAAATACCAAATCTCATTCCGATAAAATGAAAACTGTGACCGCTAGAGTGATTACAGACATATATATATATATATATATATATATATATATATATGTCCATAGATATATATATATAAATTTTACAGATGGTGATTTGTGACATCTACAAGGTAGGATCGATGGACATTTGAAGAAATTTTTGCGAAATTTTGACTTCGGTACGGGACCAATAGCTCTATTTCCTTTCAGGAAATTCGCTAATAAAAACATACTAAGGGAAAACTTACGACATAAATTTCAACCAAATTTTTTCTTACACTTAATTAATTTACCCCTCATTTATTTTTTTAATAAATAGTTTACCGAGCTGTTTAGCTTGTAAATAGCTCGAAACTTTATGGGATATCATCACTTTTTAAGGAACAGCTATTATTTGAAGTCTAGAGCTATTTACTTTGTTAATAGCTCGGTCCTTTCTCGTATATCATCACTTTTTAAGGAGCAACTATTATATGAAGTCTGGATCTATTTACTTTGTAAATAGCTCGGTCCTTTATCCCATATCATCACTTATTAAGAAGCAAATATTTTATTAAGATTTTCTCGAAAACTTACCTTTCTTACAAACGGAAAATTTAACAACTTTAATTGTAATTAAAATAACATATGAAGCATATATCGATCTGATTTGTTGACAAGATTACCGCCTCCTTTTTGATTAGATAGACATTTAGTATTTAAATAAAAATTTTCTAGTTTAATATATCAGTATGTTTTAATACTCCAAATAGAAAACATTGATTGTTGTATTGTATTGTTACAATGTAACTTTTTTTAAGTAAACAAGTTTAAAAATAAACAAGTTTATTTTCAATTAGCAATTCGTAATGATGAAAAGAATTAAATAAATTGTTATAATTTGTAAGAATTGCTCAAGGCGGTATATTACCAAATATTCAAGCAGTGTTATTGCCAAAGAAAACTGAAAAGAAAGCATAAATTTTATACATTGGATTATTGATAATAATATTCATCGATCATATATCATAGGCCTTTTATTAAAACGCCACAAATTAATGTGAAATAAGAGTGATATATTTTTTATTAAAATAACTATATAAAATTTAGTATATATAAGATGTTATTTGATTTGTTTCGATTATGACTTCTAAACTAATCGTTTATTACAGATAATTGATTATCAACGTTATAGTCTTTGAAGAAATGACTTGACCCGTTGGCTCCACTTCACAAAAAAAAATTCGTTACGCAGGAGCTGCGTCAACTTAGCGAATTTCCTTAGAATACATAAATCACTCTCTAGCGGTCATATTTTTAGTCTGATCAAAATGCCTTAAGGCAGTTTAAGGGGTGTTTTTCCCATTTTCGGAGGTTTGCGTTATAAGTAAGGAAAGAGTTCTGTTAACTTGACTTTATTTCGGGTCGATTGGTGAAAATTCCATCATTTCATCATATATAGAAATGAAAAACGTAATTTTGGGGGGTGTTTTTTCGATTTTTCGGGAGTTTGCAATAAAAAATATTAAGTTTTTCGAAATAACTTCCTAATTTGTAGCTATTAAGCGTCGATTGCAAAAAACTGCATCTGTTGTATGTATAGAACAAAAAGGTTGGTTTTGGGGGTGTTTTTACCAAGTTCGAAGGGTTGTGATGGAAAAAAACCGATCTTTCTATCATGAATAGAAGTAAAGAGGTAAGTTTTAGGGATGTTTTTCCCATTTTCGGTGTGGTTGCGATGTAGGTAATGAAATTTTTCAAAATATTCTGTTAATTTTGACGTTATTTCGGGTCGATTAGTGAAAATTCAAACTTTATAGCATTTATAGAACAGAAAAACATAATTTTGGAGGATGTTTTTCCAATTTTCCGAGGCTTCCGTTGCATAACTTTTAAAATCAACGCATACTGCTGTATTCAAATTGCAATGTCTATTTCTATATGGTATAAAAATTAAAAATTAATAGGTATATATGATATATATCGTTTTCTACATGGTAGTTTGAGTTGAACTAGTCTTAAAACAAAAAAATGTTAAATTTTCCACTTTTCCGATACAAATTTCAAGTTTTCGCAATTTTCCCGTCGGTTTGGGTACTACAGCTATCTACATGCCCAATATCAACTTTACAGCATATCTGGAAGTAGCTCATAATTTTGATATCTAATACTTAAGTTTTTTAAGGCGTTCCCGCGAATTTTGCATTTTTGAAGTGACATAACTTTTTAACGGTTAATTCGTTAACGTTGATTGAAAACATTGGTTCTTATAATTCCGTAAAGTATCTATATTCGAAATATCAACCCTGTAGCTCTTTCCGTTCAAAAGATACAGCACCCAAAAAATGAGCCTAAATTAACGATAAGATATAGCACTGTAGTGAGAAGTCCAAAGTGTCCCTTAAAACTCGGCCTTGCGCACTACCGTGCTCTAGATATATATATATATATATATATATATAGAATTTATATATATATATATATATATATATATATATATATAAATATATATATATATATATATATATATATATATATATATATATATATATATATATATATATATATATATATATATATAAATATATATAATAATAATAATATTTTTATTTCCGTTCGTACATAGTACATAGAAAAGGTCAAAAATTACAATTTACAATTTACAGTGGCTTTCATTCGACAAATTCTCTTAGCGTATAATGGTTTTTGTTCAATAGGAATTTTTTTAATTCGATTTTAAATGTTTTTAAATGTAAAGCTTTTATTCATATTGGAATTCTATTATATATTCTGATACACATATTTAAGGCTCCTTTGTCGATATAAGATTTTTTGGTTTGTATCGTTACCAGATTTCCTGCGTTTCTGGTGTCATAGTCATGTTCAGTTTCGAAAACTGTAAATAAATCTGCGTTTTGTTTCACAAAAAGGGAACATTCCATGATATATATATATCTATTACCGTCAGTATTTTTAAATTTTTGAACAAAGGTCTAGCATGTTCTTAAAGCCCAGAATTGGAAATTATTCTTACGCATCGCTTTTGTATCTTAATTTTTTCAATATCAATTGAGTTGCCCCAAAAGAGAATTCCGTACTTAATATTTGAATGAATGTTGGCATAGTACACTTGAAGAAGTGCATTCAAAGATATATATGTACGTAGCTTACATAACATATAGCTACTTAGAAAGTTTTTTCGACAGATTATCGATATTTACTTTACCAGTTAAATTGCTATCTATGTAAATACCCAAAAATTGTGTGGATTTTACCATTTCAATGTTTGCATTTGGGTTGTTCAGACGAATTGTTGACAGATTCCTCTCTATAAAAGTCAAAGCGCACGTTTTTTCAATATTCATTTTTAGTGTATTCTTCTTGAACCAGCTTTGTAACATAGAAAGCGTACTATTTATGTCTTTGATGACAACGTCTTCCTCTTTCTGGTGAAAGAATATTGACGTGTCATCGGCAAATAGTATCATCTTATTTCTAGTAACTTTTGATATATCGTTTACATATATTACAAACAAGAGGGGCCCTAGCACTGAACCTTGTGGAACTCCCCATGAACAATCCCATCTTACTTAGTCGTCGGGCGGGACACTTTATGCTTACTAAGAAACTTTTCTTATGCCGCCATTTTACTTAGTATCTACGTCATGGGCAGTGTTGCCAGATATCCCGTTTAACGGTAGATCTACCGCTTTTTTAGTATTTCTACCGTTCTACCGTTTTTTTGAAATTTTTTGAGAAAATAAAAAAAATTTTGAATTTGTGTCATTTTTTCAATTTTTTATAATAATAATAAACTTAAAACTCCCCAGTCGTACCAATACAAAATCAGTCATTACAGACCATATTCCAATATTTGAAATAATGGAATATGGTTCTGTAATTACTTTAAGGTATTATTTTATAATGGGATTTTAAACAATAAGTAATGCAATATATGACAAATAAAAATTAATATTTAATATTTGAAGGAAAAAAATTCTATAATATATTAAATACTAATGTAATATAATTTTAATTATTCTGAATAAAAGTATTTATTTCAAACTATTTAAATTGGAATTTTCACTTTTTGAATCTACCGCTGTATTTTGGTGGATCTACCGCTTTTTAAGAAATCGGACTGGCTGAAATTTATTATTATTATAAAAAATTGAAAAAAATGACACAAATTCAAAAATTATTTTATTTATTCAAAAAAAAGGTAGATATACTAACAAAGCAGTAGATCTACTGTTAAACGAGATATCTGGCAACACTGATTAAGAAGCAAAAGAAAGTGTGTCCAGGTCGAAACTCGCTGACTCAGATGCTCAGAACAAAATTATATTTATTCTGACTATCTTACTACGATTTCTTACTTCTTAGTTCGGCCGAACACACACAATGTTTGAAACTTGATTTCATCTTTATGATTTCATTGTTTATTTGCCAATTAATTTACACACATTGCTCACGCATTGTCAAATACGATGTTATCAATTTCAATGATAGACCTCTAATTCCATAGAAATCCAATTTGTGAATTAACAAATCGGTGTCTATACAATCAAAAGCTTTGCTTAAGTCAAGAAAAGTAGCTACAGCCAATTCATCTTTATTTAGTGCTTGGAAGATCTGCACAAATGCTTTGAAAACATGCTGTTCAGGGGCGATTAAGTTGGAATTTTCCAGATAGCCTATTAATCTGTTGTAAATTACATGTTCGAAAATTTTGGAAAAAGTTGATAAAATAGATACTGGCCTATAGTTATCTAAATCCAATAATTCTCCCTTTTTATGTATGGGGCACACTACAGCCTTTTTAAAATTAGTAGGGAAGTACCCTGAAGGAGCATTTTATTAACTATATCCAATAAGGGATACAATATTGAATCAAGACTTTTTTTAACAATATTTAATGGAATTTCATCCCAGCCAGATGATTTCTTGTTTTTAACTTCGTAATAATGTTAAATAATTCCCAATCATGACACGGGTGCATATATATAGAACTTTTAGCTCGGTCCATTTCAACATTAAAATTAGATTCATTGAGTGCCAATTTATCTGCAACGTTGCAAAAGTGATTGTTAAAAATGTCAAGAATTTCACTTTTCCCTGATATTATATTCCCTCTTTCATCTTTAATATTTTCAATAAAATTCCGTGAATTGCTGGATTTAGTCATTCCATTAATAATGCTCCAGGTTGACTTTGCTTTATTATCAGATGATTCAATGCGATTCGTAAAGTGTTTTTGTTTAGCAATTTTACCAACGTTTTCATCTTGTTCGACAACCATCTGTGGTCTGCTCGTAATTTATATTCTAGCTCAGTTACGAACTTACTTCTTTGAATTAATTGCCACAAATTATTTTTCTCTTTGGAGAGATTTAGAATTCGTGGAGTAATCCATTCATTATTTCGTTTGTTATCATTTTTGACGATTTTTTTTAGAGGAAATGCAACATTGAAGCAATACTTAAACTGGGTATGAAATAATTCAAAAGCGTCATTTGCATTGTCAGTATCAAGAACCGCATGCCACTGTTGAAGCGACAAAAGCCTTAAAAAACTATCAACATTATTTTCAGAGAGATCTCTAATGACGCAATATATTCTATCTGTAGGTAGTTTATTGTTGTTATTGAACTGTAATAGTTGGAACGTACGATCTGAGAGAGAATTTTTAATTACATCGACACTTGTGTGAGGAAAGTTTGTAAATATATTATCAATGTAAGTTGCACTAGTATTTCCGATTCTTGTAGGTTCGTTAATGGCTACACTTAGGTTATATGCTAAGAGGACCTGCCGAATGACAGTAACATAGTTATCAGATTGTAAAAAATTAATGTTAAAATCTCCACAGATCATAATATTTCTATATGATTTCTTATTCAAATAGTGTAAACATTCTTCAAAACGATTTACAAAAGTATCAAAGTGTCCTGATGGAGCTCTATAAATGCAGATTGTACCCAATTTCACTTCCTCCAAATAAACAGCACAACACTCGAAATCACTTTCTATTGAAAGTCTTTCAATTTCTGTAATGCACTTTACTTTAAATTTGTTTTGGATCATAATACAACGTCCTCCTCTTATTTTTGTACTTCTGCAGAAATATGCAGTCATTTTTAGATTTATTATTGACAAAGGTTCTATTTCGTCGTTTGATAACCAATGTTCGGTTAAACATAATATATCCACTTTTGTTCCTAGATCAGTTAGAAGAATCATCAAATTGTCAATTTTATTTTTGCACCCTGTATGTTCATTGCAGTAAATATATTATTTTTTCGATTTTCGGAAGTAAGATTTTGTACTAATTTTCTAGGATAGTCGTTTGCTACCTGTTTATTCGAGTTGGGCAAATTTTTTTACGAAACGAAATCTCTTTATTTTTGATCCCATAGGCCATTTACTTTCGTCATATATGACATCATGCAGAACGTAATCAGCTCCAATTTTAAAACTTTGTGCTTTCCCTTTGCTTTCTAATTTTTCACATGTAAAATTATTAGATTGAAAATTTTGTTCAAGAAATTCAATCATTTTTCCTTCAGTTGTTTCTTTATGAAATCCTCCTGCATAAATCCACAGTCATTTCTCGGCTGTTTTAATTAATTTTGCTCAGGCCCTTTTCCAGATAAGTAATTTTGCTTTCTTGTTTTATTTTTATAAGAAACTAAAGTAAAAGCACCATTGTTTAAGTTTTGATTGGAATCGACAGCATGATTTCCAGCAGTCGTATTTTCAATGACCGTGTCTTTTGTTGGTTGTTCTGGTGTTACAGGTACTTGAGTTTTTTTTGTTTGTTTATGGATAGTTTGTTTATTATTTGAGTTTATTTTGTTTGTAGAATTTTGTTTATTATTGTTTTGACTATTATTCCCGGTATTTATGTTTAACTGTTTACTAACAACATCTGAATATGATTACAAAGTAGAGGTAGATTTTCTAAAATTTTTAATTTTTCTGCTCCCCTAATTTTTTTTCTGAGTGTATTTCATAGGTGGGCATAGTTTGACTTCACTCAGCTCTAAGTGAGAGGTAGGAAGAGAGATAGAGTAAATACAGGGTACCATCCAATTGTTATTTTCTTTTTTTAATTAAAACATTTTCTGAAAAAAATATAATAATACCAACTCTTCTTTATGGTCACTATTGTACAAAGTATACAATACATACACACAATACTTTGAATACATACTCTGGAATTTTGGGCTGGTAATTTGGGGCATAAAATGTACCGTTTTAATATATTTGTGTATGAATGAAATATAAATGTTATATAAATTATAAAATATAAATCTTTTGATATTTTTCGTTTACCACTTGACAATTGTAAACCACTTGTAAATTTTTTGATGGTTTAGCTTTAGTTTAGATATTTGGAAATTCCAAATAATTTGCCTAAACTATTCATATCGGAGAACTAATAAACAATTATTTACCTGATTAAATTATTTTTTCTTAGTAGGGGGTATAGTGTCATGGGAATTTGATGAAACTGGATACAATAAACATGCCAATGATAAAGCTGTGGGGGAGGGGGTAATTAGTTATTAATTTCTAAATGGTTAAATTTTACATAAAGTGGGAATTTTATGTTGGTTACTCAACCTGACTGAATTTCTTCGAGTTAATCAACTTTGAATTAAAAAAGTGAAAAGTACTATTCGTGCTAATGAAAATTATTTTTCGTATAATTTCTTTTTTTTTTAAATTAATAAAAGTAGTGATTTTAGTGAAACGGTAATTTAACAATTTAATAATCGATTTAAAGATTTCGAAAGTATAAATGTAATGAGTGATTTTTTAGTGGCCCCTTTTAATGGAAAATTTAAAATTCCCGCTTTAATAGAAATTTTTTCCGGAACCCAACAATTGCGCGTTATTAAACGAAATGATTACCCTTCTAAAAAATTATAATTTATTAGGAGCCATGAACACGAGCACAAAAAGTATTTGGGAAATCGTCGCAGAACACCCATCTTTGTTTGAATATCCGGAATTATTATAAATAAATAAATAAAAAACGTTGTTTTTGTAGTTGTTTCACATCTTCTTATCTATGTGAATCGGGAATGTCACATATGAAACATATAAAATCAAATAAATTATTGAAATCCTCCTGCATAAATCCACAGTCATTTCTCGGCTGTTTTAATTAATTTTGCTCAGGCCTTTTTCCAGATAAGTAATTTTGCTTTCTTGTTTTATTTTTATAAGAAACTAAAGTAAAAGCACCATTGTTTAAGTTTTGATTGGAATCGACAGCATGATTTCCAGCAGTCGTATTTTCAATGACCGTGCCTTTTGTTGGTTGTTCTGGTGTTACAGGTACTTGAGTTTTTTTTGTTTGTTTATGGATAGTTTGTTTGTTTGTTTATTATTTGAGTTTATTTTGTTTGTAGAATTTTGTTTATTATTGTTTAGACTTATATTCCTGGTATTTATGTTTAACTGTCAACTAACAACATCTGAATATGATTGATTTTCATCGCTAGACATCTTCTGGTTTAATTTTGTAACCATTATTTGGTTCATATCTTGAATAACCCTGTTAAGATTATTATTGATTGTTTGTAGGTTAAGTACTTCATTAGTAATAAATTCAACTTTTTCCATTAAAACATTGCATTCTTCCTTGACTGCACTTTTCACAATTTCACTGATTGCATGATGAACATCACTTGACATTAAAAAAGTTTTTATGTCACTTGTGTCGCTCATATCTTCATCTTTTATACCACTGACATTAGATCGCGTTTGGTACGCCATGATAGTACGTACTGAAATAAATATGCATATAAATATATATATATATATATATATATATATATATATATATATATATATATATATATATATATATATATTTATATATATATATATATATATATATATATATATTGTGACGGTAGTTTCACCACCTTGAAATCAACAAGGTGATGGCTAGCCGACAAATTGTAGCACCAATTCGAAAAGCAAAAAAAACAAAAATTATGTTGGGTGCCAGGTTTTTTCTGAGTACCACTCACGATTAGACTAACGGCAGCTCGTCAACCTTTAATCTGGGTGGACACTCGTCTGATTATAAGTAAACAAAATTACGAAGCAAAAAAATATAAATTATTTATTCACAACAAAGAAAAAATGAAATATTTAACAGTAACAAAAATAAATAAAATACTCGAATTTTTACAATAATAAAAAAATAACTATCAAAAAAAAATTAAATAAAATCCTCGAATTTAACAAATAAACAAAAATTATATATCGAACAGAAAATAAATTTATTTAAATACAGTACCAGAACGTGTTAACGAAATTTAATATTAAACCAAAAAAAAATTACAAATAAAAGTGAATTAATTAAAAAAAAAAAGATTCGAAATAATAATTTAAAAAAAATCTACTTTCGTGAACACGCTCACACGCAAAAATTTACCACCAAACCTCGCTCGAATCAACGTTTCGGTGAACAACAAAAAATCCAAAAAACACGATAAAAATTTTTTTTTAAAATAACAATAATCTTCAACAGTTCAAAAAAAAATACATCGGCTCAACAAATTTTAATACGATGCGAATCGTTCGGCTTTCGAAATCAGAATCCTTCTCCAACAAAAAGTCCGTCGCACGAAAACAAAAAAAAACACAAAACAACACTGTTGTTCACATTCTTTAATATTTTTTAAAAAACTTATTTGTCACCAAATGGTAATTTCAACACCTGGGTTGGACTTTGAATTATGAATTTTTCTCCAATATTCTCTTGATTCACTATTTTATTTGGTGTGATGTTGCTGATACTATTTTGTGTTTCACCACCCATCATTAGTTCATCTAATATAAAATATGCTTTTGCAAGTATTGTAAAATATTCATCAAATATCGAACTCACATACATCTTCAAAATCCATCCAACAACTCAACACAACGACGTACCATTTCCAATGTTGACAATTCATTATCTTTTCATCCATCGTATTACAGAAATATAAACTTGCATATCGTTTATAAACATTTTTTTTCTAATTGTTCATCGCAAACGCAACTAGTCCAAAACAATTGTACACTCGCACTTTATTTTAACGTCACTACGTTTTCAACCAGTTCATAATACAGGCCTGTTAAATTTAGCCTTAAAATACAGTAAACAGTCGACGAACGGTAGTGGATGTTACCCACCTCCACACAAATAGTCGGCTCCTCGTACACCATTCCAACCTCCATGTCGACGATCGATGATGGAGCGAGGTCGGTAATTATTTAATGTGTGCGGTTAACTTAAAAAATAAAAAAAATAATTAATATAAAATAATTAATATTATAAATGTCAGCGACATAGGATTTCGAAGCCGTTCTCTTCGTTTCTGGCCCCGGTGTCACCAGCTTCAGGTAGCACTAGCGACCAGTCGCGTCGAATTCACGTCAATAATCCAAAAAAAATAAAAATAAATAAATAAAAGACATTCATCGAACGGTTGAACACTTTTCAACCGTTACAATATATATATATATATATATATATATATATATATATATATATATATATAAATATAAATATATAGATGTATATATATATATATATATATATCTATATATATATATATATATATATATCTATATATATATATATATAGAGAGAGAGAGAGAGAAGGATGAAGGAGCACAACGGACCACAATTTAAAAAATATAATATTTTTTTTAAATTTAATAAAACTTTTTTTTCCAGTTTTTATCATTTTTGTCGAGTTTTTATGAGTATTTATTACGAAATTGTAAAAAAAAACAAGAAATGTAACAACTAACTGAGTTAATTGTTTGAATACCCAGTATATACTGAGTTGTATATCAATGTTTGAATTGTTAATATTTCTGCCTATTCAATGTTTATAAAATATAAATTATTTGTTTGTTTTGTGTTAATAATTAATATCGAAACAGTAAAAATATTCTTGCATTTAAAAAAGTTATATTAATGTTCTTGCGATTTTAATATGTTTAAATATTGAGTTATATAATTGAGTTAATCTACGCAAAGCTACTGAGGTCAACGCGAGGCGTTAACCAACGCGAAACGTAAGCTCAAGCGAACCACAAGTTAGCCAACGCGAAGCGTTGGTCAATGAGATACGTAAGTCAATTCGAAGTGTTAAGTCAACGCGAAGCGTTAGTAAAGCAACGCGAAACGTAAGCGAAAGCGAACCGTAAGTCAGCCAACGCGAAGCGTTGGTTAATCAGAAGCGTTAGTTATTCAAAGCGAAGCGTTGCTGATTCGCGAAGCGTGATTTTAAGCGAATCGTTAACCAACGCGAAACGTAAGCTATAACGAACCGTAAGTCAGTCAACGCGAAGCGTTGGTCAATGAGAAGCGTTAGTCAATAGGAAGTGTTAGGTCAACGCGTATCGTAGTCTTAAGCGAACCGTAAGTAAACCAACGCGAAGCGTTGGTCAATGAGAAGTGTTAGTTATGCAAAGAGAAGCGTCAGCGAAAGCAAGTTTACGCTGAGCGTAAGCAAGTTAACCCGAAGCGCTAGTAAATCAACGCATAGCGTTGGTAAACGGAAAGCGTTAGCCAACGCGAACAGTGAGCCGTGGTCAATGAGCATCGTTATTCAATAGGAAGTGTTAAGTTAACGCGAAGCGTTATTAAATCAACGCGAAGCGTTGGTAAACGCTAAGCGTATACCAGCGTGAAACGTTAGGTAAAGCGAACCGTTATTCAACCAACGCGAAGCGTTGGTTAATGAGAAACGTTAGTAATTCAAAGCGAAGCGTTGGTGATTCGCGAAGTGTGAGTCCTCGCGAACCGTTAATTAACGCAAAGCCTTAGCCACAGCGAAGCGTTGGTCAATCAGATGCGTAAGTCAATAGAAAGAGTCAGGTCAACGCGAGGCGTTAGAAAATCAAAGCGAAACGTAAGCTAAAGCGATCCGTAAGTCAGCCAACACGAAGCGTTGGTTAATGAGAATCGTAAGTTATTCAAAGCGAAGCGTCGGTGATTCGCGAAGCGTGATTTCACACGAATCGTTAATCAACGCAAAGCATTAACCAATGCGAATCGTAAGCTTAAGCGAGCCGTAAGGCAGCCAACGCGAAGCGTTGGTCAATGTGAAGCGTTAGTCAAAAGGAAGTGTTAGGTCAACGCGAAACGAAAGCTCAAGCGAACTGTAAGACAGCCAACGCGAAGCGTTGGTTAGTGAGAAGCGTTAATTATGCGAAGCATTTGTAAACGCTAAGCGTTTACCAACGCGAAACGTTAGTTATTCAAAGCGAAGCGTCGGTAATTCGCAAAGCATGAATAACCAACGCGAAGCGTTGGTCAATCAGATGCGTAAGTCAATAGAAAGTGTAAGGTCAACGCGAAGCGTTAAAAAATCAACGCGAAACGTAAGCTAAAGTGAACCATAAGTCAGCCAACGCGAAAAGATGGTTTATGAGAATCATTAGTTATTCAAAGCGAAGCGTCGGTTATTCGCGAAGCGTGATTTCACACGAATCGTTAACCAACGCAAAGCGTTAACCAACGCGAATCGTAAGATTAAGCGAGCCGTAAGTTAGCCAACGCGAAGCGTTAGTCATTGTTAAGCGCTAGTCAAAAGGAAGTGTTAGGTCAACGCGAACCCTTGCGTTTACCAACGCGAAACGGAAGCTAAAGCGAACTTTAAGACAGCCAACAACAACGCAAAGCGTCAACCAACGCGAACCGTAAGCTGGCGAGTGAAAGTAAGCCAACGCGAAGCGTTAGTTAAGAGGAAGTGTTAGTTAAATGCGAAACGTAAGCTTAAGCAAACCGTAGGTTAAGCAAACCGCTAGTCAAAAGGAAGTGTTATGTCACCGCGCAGCGTTGGTAAACGCAAAGCGTTTACCAATGCGATACGTAAGCTAAAGCGAACCGTTAATCAGCCAACGCGAAGCATTGGCCAATGAGAAGCCTTAGTTATCCAGAGCGAAGCGTTAGTGATTCGCGTAGCGTGATTTCACGCGAATCGTTACCCAACGAAAAGCAGTTGGTCAATGAGCATCGTTAGTCAATAGGATGTGTTCAGTCAACGCGAAGCGTTATTAAATGAACGCGAACCGTTGGTAAACGCTAAGCGTTTACCAGCGTGAAACGTTAGGTAAAGCGAACCGTTATTCTGCCAACGCGAAGCGTTGGTTAATGAGAAACGTTAGTTATTCTATGCGAAGCGTTGGTGATTCGCGAAGCGTGACTCCACGCGAATCGTTAATTAACGCAAAGCGTTATCTAACGCGAAGCGTTAATCAATCAGATGCGTTAGTTAGTAGAAAGTGTCAGGTCAAAGCGAAGTTTTTGAAAATCAACGCGAAACGTAAGCTAAAGCGATCCGTAAGTCAGCCAACGCGCAAAGATGGTTAATGAGAATCGTTAGTTATTCAAAGCGACGCGTCGGTGATTCGCGAAGCGTGATTTCACACGAATCGTTAACCAACGCAAAACGTTAACCAACGCGAATCGTAAGCTTAAGCGAGCCGTAAGGCAGCCAACGCGAAGCGTTGGTCAATGTGAAGCGTTAGTCAAAAGGAAGTGTTAGGTCAACGCGAAACGAAAGCTCAAGCGAACTTTAAGACAGCCAACGCGAAGCGTTGGTTAGTGAGAAGCGTTAATTATGCGAAGCATTTGTAAACGCTAAGCGTTTACCAACGCGAAACGTTAGTTATTCAAAGCGAAGCGTCGGTAATTCGCAAAGCATGAATAACCAACGCGAAGCGTTGGTCAATCAGATGCGTAAGTCAATAGAAAGTGTAAGGTCAACGCGAAGCGTTAAAAAATCAACGCGAAACGTAAGCTAAAGTGAACCATAAGTCAGCCAACGCGAAAAGATGGTTTATGAGAATCATTAGTTATTCAAAGCGAAGCGTCGGTTATTCGCGAAGCGTGATTTCACACGAATAGTTAACCAACGCAAAGCGTTAAGCAACGCGAATCGTAAGATTAAGCGAGCCGTAGGTCAGCCAACGCGAAGCGTTAGTCATTGTTAAGCGCTAGTCAAAAGGAAGTGTTAGGTCAACGCGAACCCTTGGTAAACGCAAGGCGTTAACCAACGCGAAACGAAAGCTAAAGTGAACTTTAAGACAGCCAACGCGAAGCGTTGTTTAGTGAGAAGCGTTAGTTATTCAAAGCGAAGTGTCGGTGCTTCGCGAAGCGTGATTTCACACGAATCGTTAATTAACGCAAAGCATTATCCAACGCGAAGCGTTGGTCAATCAGATGCGTTAGTTAGTAGAAAGTGTCAGGTCAAAGCGAAGTTTTAGAAAATCAACGCGAAACGTAAGCTAAAGCGAACCGTAAGTCAGCCAACGCGAAAAGATGGTTAATGAGAAACGTTAGTTATTCTATGCGAAGCGTTGGTGATTCGCGAAGCGTGACTCCACGCGAATCGTTAATTAACGCAATGCGTTATCTAACGCGAAGCGTTGGTCAATCAGATGCGTTAGTTAGTAGAAAGTGTCTGGTCAAAGCGAAGTTTTTGAAAATCAACGCGAAAGGTAAGCTAAAGCGATCCGTAAGTCAGCCAACGTGCAAAGATGGTTAATGAGAATCGTTAGTTATTCAAAGCGAAGCGTGATTTCACACGAATCGTTAACCAACGCAAAACGTTAACCAACGCGAATCGTAAGCTTAAGCGAGCCGTAAGGCAGCCAACGCGAAGCGTTGGTCAATGTGAAGCGTTAGGCAAAAGGAAGTGTTAGGTCAACGCGAAACGAAAGCACAAGCGAACTTTAAGACAGCCAACGCGAAGCGTTGGTTAGTGAGAAGCGTTAATTATGCGAAGCATTTGTAAACGCTAAGCGTTTACCAACGCGAAACGTTAGTTATTCAAAGCGAAGCGTCGGTAATTCGCAAAGCATGAATAACCAACGCGAAGCGTTGGTCAATCAGATGCGTAAGTCAATAGAAAGTGTAAGGTCAACGCGAAGCGTTAAAATATCAACGCGAAACGTAAGCTAAAGTGAACCATAAGTCAGCCAACGCGAAAAGATGGTTTATGAGAATCATTAGTTATTCAAAGCGAAGCGTCGGTTATTCGCGAAGCGTGATTTCACACGAATCGTTAACCAACGCAAAGCGTTAACCAACGCGAATCGTAAGATTAAGCGAGCCGTAGGTCAGCCAACGTGAAGCGTTAGTCATTGTTAAGCGCTAGTCAAAAGGAAGTGTTAGGTCAACGCGAACCCTTGGTAAACGCAAGGCGTTTACCAACGCGAAACGAAAGCTAAAGTGAACTTTAAGACAGCCAACGCGAAGCGTTGTTTAGTGAGAAGCGTTAGTTATTCAAAGCGAAGTGTCGGTGCTTCGCGAAGCGTGATTTCACACGAATCGTTAATTAACGCAAAGCGTTATCCAACGCGAAGCGTTGGTCAATCAGATGCGTTAGTTAGTAGAAAGTGTCAGGTCAAAGCGAAGTTTTAGAAAATCAACGTGAAACGTAAGCTAAAGCGTACCGTAAGTCAGCCAACGCGAAAAGATGGTTAATGAGAATCGTTAGTTATTCAAAGCGAAGTGTCGGTGCTTCGCGAAGCGGATTTCACACGAATCGTTAACCAACGCAAAACGTTAACCAACGCGAATCGTAAGCTTAAGCGAGCCGTAAGGCAGCTAACGCGAAGCGTTGGTCAATGTGAAGCGTTAGTCAAAAGGAAGTGTTAGGTCAACGCGAAACGAAAGCTCAAGCGAACTTTAAGACAGCCAACGCGAAGCGTTGGTTAGTGAGAAGCGTTAGTTATTTAAAGCGAAGCGTCGGTAATTCGCGAAGCGTGATTTCACGAGAATCGTTAAACAACGCAAACCATTAACCAACGCGAACCGTAAGCTTAAGCGAGCCGTAAGTCAGCCAACGCGAAGCGTTAGTTGATAGGAAGTGTTAGATCAACGCGCAAAACGTAAGCCAATCGCTTTAGTCAGCCGTAAGTCAGCCAACGCGAAGCGTTGGCCAATGAGAAGCGTTAGTTATCCAAAGCGAAGCGTCAGTGATTCGCGAAGCGTGATTTTAAGCGAATCGTTACCCAACGAAAAGCATGAACTCGAAACGAAAGTTAACGCGAACCGTATGTCAGCCAACGCAAAGCGTTAGTTAATCAACGCACAGCGTTGGTTAACGCAAAGCGGCAAGGTCAATTCGTTAGGTCAACTCGAAGCGTCAATCAACACAAAGCACTAGTTAACGCGAAGAGAAAGTTAACGCGGAGCGTATGCAACACAACGCTAAGCGTTGTTAAGCTCAAAGCGTAGCGAGAGCTTAAGCGAACCGTTAGTCAGTAAACGCGAAACGTTGGTCAATGCAAAATGTTAGTGCATGGGAAGAATTAGGTGACGTTAGTTACGCGAAGTGGTGATTACTCAACTTGAAGCGTTTGGCAGCGTTAGTCCATCAACGCGAAGTAATAGTCAATGCTAAGAAAGTCGCGTAAGTAGTGATATATTTATATATATATATATATATATATATATATATATATATATATATATATATATATATATATATATATATATGTATATGTATATATATATATATATATTTATATTTATGTATATATATATATATATATATATATATATGTATTTATATATGTATTCATATTTATATACATGTATTTATATATATATATATATATATATATATATATATATATATATATATATATATATATACATGTATATAAAAATATACATGTATAAAAATTTTATAGATGATTTTTGATAGGATAAATGGACCTTTGAATAAACTTTTTGCAAAATTTTGACATCTGTGCGAGACCAACTATTTTTTTGAAAAAGAAAATCACTTAAAACTTGACCTTATATGTACACCTGGTTAAAAAAACTGAAGTTAACATAAAAACACTACTATTTGATGTATGTTATGTTTGTACATGTGCCCGTCTTCGATCGCCTCATTTTCAACTTTATTAAACTTTAAGCACAAATTTTGAAAAAACTTTTGATTTTATGAAAAAAGTTTTCAAACAAAAGTTGTTTATTTTAAAGAGAAGAAGATTTTTTGTTTTCAATTTTTTTTTCTTACTACGGTTTCAAAGATATAATTTTTCCCCCCTGGCGGGGGAAACACATTCCGATTTTGCCCGTTAACGAACTTGACCTTACTTTTTTGCTCTAGAACACACACAAAAATTTTCACCTCGTTATCTCATTTTGTTCTTGAGTTATCGTGTTCACAGACAGATGGACAGACGAATTAGGCCGAATTAGGCCATTTTATGAATACCTTTGTGAAGCATTTTTGTCAAGGATTAATATTTTCAAGCGTTACAAAGACGGGACTACACACAATATACCTTGTATATTTAAATATGCAGGATATAAAAATAGTATGTACAGTTGTTATGTATACCTACGGGTCCATGGAGACCATGCCTTCATTCGCCTATCAATTGAATATCTCATTTTTTTCAACTTTGAGGACAAATTTTCAGAAAACTGTCGAGTTAATGAAAAAAGTTTTCAAACAAAAGTTGTTTATTTTAAAGAGAAGAAGATATTTTGTCATCAAATTTTTTTTTATCTTTTACGGTTTCAAAGATGTCTAGTTCCTCCCTTTTATTTGCTCTTTGTGCACCAATTATGAGAAAACTATTGAGTTTATGGAAAAATTTTTCAAACAAAAGTTGATTATTTTATAAAGAAAAAGATTTTTTGTAAACTAATTTTTTTTCTATCTCTTACGGTTTCAAAGACGGATATTTCCCTCCCTCCTAGTGGGGGGAAACATGTTCCGATTTTGCCCATTAACGAACTTGACCTTACTTTTTTGCTCTAAAACACACACAAAAATTTTCAGCTCGTTTTCTATTTTCGTTCTTGAGTTATCGGCTTCACAGACGGACGGACAGACAGACGGACATGTGAAAATGGCCGAATTAGGCCATTTTATAAATATCTTTGAGTAGCATTTTTGTCATGGATTAATATTTTCAAGCGTTACAAAGTCGGGACTAAACTTAATATACCTTGTATATTTACAAATATACTGGGTATAAAAAGGGAATTTTTATAATTTTTTATTTTTTCTCTCATACACTTATCTGTACTTATATCATACTTATATCCACACTCAGCTGAGAAAAAACTAAATTTAATTTGACATCTGTAAGTTTACAGTTCTCTTTTGTTATTTATGTACACTCCCGTTCAATAAAATTGAACCAACCTAAAATGTTAACTTTCTTACATTTCATAAAACTCCTCACATTTGTATATTATTTATTTATAAACAAAGATAAGTAGTATATTTTTTAAATGTAAAAAAAGAAAGGGAAGTTTTATATTTTTCTTTTATGTAAACAATTTATTTAAACAAAAACATTTACTACAAGAAAAATCAAAATTGTGAGAGACTGATTCGGTTCAATTTTATTGAAAGGGAGTGTACTTCATCTAAGTATAAAATTTTATGTGTTCCTTGTCCAAAACCGAATCACTGTATGTGATATTCGGTAGGTATATGGTCATTGTATTGGATACCGGCTACAACAATATTGTATTGTTTTTTTTTGCGGCAGGGAGGTGGGAAATGCATTGACGCACAGAGTGTGGGAGACCTGGCGAGCCAGACTACCCACTAAAAACCACCCCCCCTTTAGGGGCTTCGAGAACTTGCTCATTAGCCCCCGCAGGTTAAAACATAAAATTAACACCAACAACAAATAACCAATAACATTGTTGCAGTGAAGGTGTAAAAGGCCTTCACTGCAACAAATAGAAATACTTAAAAAACTATATAAAAAACAATATTTAAAAAAATTTTAAACTTAAAAACTAGATAACAATAAAAAGTGTTAAAATCTAAAAAATATAACGTGAAATAGTGTGGGTGTAAAGAGCCCACACTATTACAGTAAAAACAATAAAACTTAAAAAGAATGTGTAATAAAATGTGATATTGTGGGTGTAAAAGGCCCACAATATCAAAGATAAAATCAATAAATAATTTAAAAACACAAAACATTTTAAAAGAAGATAAAATCGTACGAGGCTGTACGTAAAAAACATACAAAAGAGACGACTTTTTTAAAATATGAGATGTTTGTTGCCCTAGAGTCTCCGCAGAAGGTGAGATTCATTTAAAAATCATCCTCTTCACGGAGCTCGCATTATATGATAATTTGCTCGTGCTACATTTTTTCGAAGCCGTAGTCTTTGCCGTAAAGGTTCAAGGACTACACATTCCTCAACAATATGCCTCACGGTTTGCACTGTCCTGCAAACAGTGCACTTTGGCAGATCCTCACCGCAGAAAAGATATGCATGCGAGATTTGAGTGTGGTCTATTCGCAAACGTGTAACGGCCACACTCTCTCTACGGCTCAAATTTACAGGTGCCGGCATCTTATTGATGCTTGGCTTGACCTGTTTGAGCTTTTCCGTGAGGTTGTTCCACTCACGCTGCCATTTTTTATTAATTTTGAAACGCATGCACACTTTCAGGTCCTCTGGGCGAATTGGAATTAGATCCAGGTGGTCTGAATCAGCCGCGACCCGTGCAGCTTCATCAGCCACCTCATTCCCATGTATACCCACGTGCCCAGGTGTCCATACAAAAACGATAGATATGTGCTGGAGCACGTGAAGTATCGCTTAAATGTTTTGCACCAGAGGGCCCCTTGAAAGCGTGCACATTAGTGCTTGCAGCGCGCTCAACGAGTCGGAACAAATCAGGAATGTATTGTGAAGGCTCGAAAAATCTAAAACAATATCGCAGGGCTTGCAAAATTGTATATGATTCAGCAGTGTATACGGATGCCTGTGGGGAGAGCGACCAAGTGTGTGAGCTATTGCCAAGGGCAATAGCGCTCCCCACACCAGAAACGGTTTTAGATCCATCCGTATACACGCACAGAGAGTCAATATATTCGCTAATAATTTGTGGGACGCAGGTCCGATAGTACTGGGAACTGGTCTCATCTTTACGGAGACCAGCCAGGTCAAAGCGGCATCTTACCTTTGGGATCAGCCAAGGAGGTACTTCATGAAAACTATAGGGAAGTATTAGAGCAAATTTGAAATTAAAACTCTCTAAAAGCTCCTGCGTTCGAACGGCCAAAGGTCTGGTGACCGTGGCACGTCTATCATCGAGTCTCCTTAGAAATCTGGATTTTCTGAAGCGAATCGGGAAGTTGACATGATTGGGCTTCAACCTCAATGGGGGCTATCCCGACTCTACACATAGACTCATAGAGGTACTCGTTCGAAAGGCTCCTGTAGCAAGTCTAATGCCTGCGTGGTGATTAGGATCTAGGATTTTGAGCGCTGACATCCGGGCGGAGGAGAATACTACACAGCCATAATCCATCCAGGACAGAACCAGCGATGAATAAAGCCGCAGTAGTGTAATGTATTTTGTTAGTCTCTTATTATTGTATTTTGTAAGTTAGTGATTTATATGTTATGTGATTTATGAACATGCGCAGATGATGTCAAAACACAGATGATGACAAGCATGGCATATAGAGTAACAAGTGTGTGTACTAATAAATTAATTAAATAAAGAGTTTATAATTAAATGAATAATTAATAAATCATTAATAGGGAATATGCATGAACATTTTTTTTCACTTGAATTGTAGCAGATTTACTTGACAAATTTCAAGGTAAAATTACTTTTTAAATAACTTTAAAAATAAGCGAGATATGAATGATTGAAATTCCCGATTAGACAAAGAGGGTGATAGCCCTCTTGATATGTTATGTGACGTCATATTACACTTTCACCATTTAAAGTACACGTAAAACTCCGTTTTTAGTACGTTTGCAAGAAAGAGACAGATAATAATCTTTAAAAGCTTATAGCTTCCTTTATATTTGTCGGATTTTAATTTCTTTTTTAAATATTATTACAGTATTAACAGTATTTTCATATTCTGAAAATAAATGTGAAAAAAATTTTCATGCATATTCCCCATTACCAACACCTAAAGAAAACACCACATGGCGCAGTCAACAAAAAACAATATATATATAAAGAAAAGTAAAAACATATAGTGTAAAAAAAAACACCAAATCCCAATACAACGCAGTGCTCAACTCTGAACATGTAGATTCAGAAGCATATATTTCAAATTATTTTTTTGAAGATTAACAGAAAATAAATAAATAAATAAAAATTGAAAATTTATGGCTACCTCCTCCAACATTATCTTTTGAAGGTACTTGAAAGAAAATTGGAAAAATTGGCGCCAACGCTTTGAAAATTATTTGCAAGCAACTGGATTAGAAACAGCATCGGATACAAGAAAAATTTCCATGTTATTACACATAGCAGGTGAAGAAGCTATACAAAAATTTACAACATTTGATATAAGTGATGAAGATTAAAAAAAATTAAGTGAAGTTTACAAAGTGTTTGAATTATATTCAAACACTTTGTAGTTTGAATTATATTGCACTCCCAAAACAAATGAAAGTGAAGAACGACAAATATTTTTCAGCAGAAATCAAGGCATTGGAGTAGCATTCAATGAATTTTTGACTGATCTAAGAAAATTGAGTTTTTCATGCAATTTTGAAACACTACGTGAAAGTTTGATAAGGGATAGCATCATATCTGGAATTCGAGATCCCAAAACTAAAGATAGATTACTGAGGGAAGATAATCTTAGTTTGCAAAAATGTATCATGATTTGACAAGCAACTGAATTAGCAAATGAGCAATTAAAAACAATGGCAACAGAAAATAAAGTACATGCGGTGAAAATGGAGAAAAGTGCAGTCAACTACAATTAAAAAAATATTGAACAGAAAAGAACGTGTAACGACTTAAGAAAACAAGATTCAACGTCGAGCAAACAACAGTCACACAGTTTAATAAATCAGTTCAAGTGCAAAAGGTGTGGAAGAAGCCATGGTCCGAGACAGTGTCCAGCGTATGGAAAAATATGTAATATATGTAAGAGTAAGAATCATTTAGCTACGGTTTGTAAAAATAAAAATGTATACAGTATTGAAAACCAATGTAGTTTAGATGAATTTTGCATATCATCAATAGAAACACATAAAAACAAAAATAAATTTGGTGATTGGTATGAACAAATAAAAATAAATAAATCAAAAAATGTTAAGGTTCAATTAGATACAGGTGCTAACTGTAACTGCATTTCTGTAAATAATATTAAAAAAATAGCTCCTTAGATAAAAATAAGAAGCACGCCAGCTAGATTAAAAGCATTTGTTGGCACTACACTACAAGTGTTAGGTATTTGTACTTTATCTTGTAAATTTAGAAATAGATATGAAACTAAGTTAGATTTTATTGTGATCAGAAACAATGGTTGCGTTCGGCCGAACTAAGAAGTAAGAAATCTTAGTAAGATAGTCAGAATAAATATAATTTTGTTCTGAGCATCTGAGTCAGCGAGTTTCGGCCTGGACACACTTTCTTTTGCTTCTTAATCGGTGTTGTCAGATATTTCGTTTAATAGTAGATGTACTGCTTTGTTAGTATATCTACCTTTTTTTTTAATAAATAAAAAAAATTTTGAATTTGATTCAAAAAGTGAAAATTCCAATTTAAATAGTTTGAAATAAATACTTTTATTCAGAATAATTAAAATTATATTACATTAGTATTTAATATATTATTGAATTTTTTTTCTTCAAATATTTTATAATACTAATTCTTTGTTTTAATCATATATTGCATTACTTATTGTTTAAAATCGCATTATAAAATAATACCTTAAAGTAATTACAGAACCATATTCCATTATTTGAAATAATGGAATATGGTCTATTAAATTAATTATTATTATAAAAAATTGAAAAAAATGACACAAATTCAAAAATTTTTTTCCTGACTCAAAAAATTTCAAAAAAACGGTAGAACGGTAGAAATACTAAAAAAGCGGTAGATCTACCGTTAAACGGGATATCTGGCAACACTGCCCGTGACGTAGATACTAAGTAAAATGGCGGCATAAGAAAAGTTTCTTAGTAAGCATAAAGTGTCCCGGCCAACGACTAAGTTAGTTAATCTGACTATCTTACTAAGATTTCTAACTTCTTAGTTCGGCCGAACAGCCCCAATAATAACAATATACCAATCATAGTAGGTTTACCCACATTATTAAAATTAAATTTAATCAAAAGAATACACACATTAGATTTCATGAATGAAACACAAATAATAACCAAATATAAAAATGTTTTTACAGGTGTCGGTCGAATAAAAATTTTGAATATGATTTAAAAGTTGATGAAAATGCAAAAGGATACATATCAAAATGTAGGAAAGTTCCTATAGCTTTAATGGATCAAAATTAGAATTGGATAAAATGGAAAGTTAGGGTATCATAAATAGTTACTGAACCCACGGACTGGGTAAATCCTATTGTTGTAGCTAGAAATAAAGATGGTAAAATTCGACTTTGTTTAGATCCCACGTATTAAATCAGTATATAAAAAGGCAACACTATGTAATTCCAAGTTTTGATGATCTGAGTTCAAGCATGGCTAATGCGAAATATTTTAGCACACTAGATGCTGATCGTGCCATTTGGCAAGTAAAATTGTCTGAAAATAGTCAAAAATACGTAGTTTTTGGTAGGTACAAATTTTTGGTCAATGCCTTATGGAATAAATTCTGCCACTGAAATTTATCAGGAATACATAGACAAAACCTTCGGAGATTTAAAGGGATTAGAAAAGTTAGTAGACGGTTTACTGGTATGGGGCACTACGCAAGAAGAGCACGATGCTCGATTTAAACAAGTAGTAGATAGAGCCAAAGAAAATGGAATAAAATTTAATTTATCAAAATGTCAATTTAACAAGAAAGAAGTAAAATATGTAGGTCATATTTTTACTAGTCAAGGCATAAAAGTATGTGTATGATATGACAGTTGGTAGCACTGGAGGTTCATGGAATGTAGTGGATATAAACGTTTCTAAGGAATACAATCAGAACTAACAGAATAAATAATATCTTTGAGAATGTATTGATTGATATATAATTAAAATACATTTTAAAATACATTAGTGTTTTAATGCCATATAATACATGGTGTCAGGTGTAAAAACTGAAAAGTTTACTAACACGTGGACATAGTGAAGTTTGAAGTTAAACAGAATGGTTGAACATTTAGTAATTTTGACTCAAGATATTATTAAAGTGGCATAGAATTTATTAGTGATGATATTTGTATTTTTGAAATTTGGTATTATGTGCATTTTTGCAAGAAATTTTGATTTAAACAAACAAATTATATTTATGGAATTTTGTTATTTACGGAATTTTGACATTAGAAACATGGAACATCTATTTAAGTTGCCTGATAATTTACGAGTAGATAAGAACTTGGCGGAAAATTGGATTAGATTTAAGCAAAAAGTTTTGCTTTTCATTGAGGCGGTGTCGTCAGAAGAAACTAGTAATGCAAAAAAGGTGGCTATATTTTTAAGTGCAATTGGTGATGATGGTCTGGATTTGTATAACACGTTTGAATTCACCGATGAAGCAGATAAAAAGAATTTGGACGTTATATTAGATAAATTTGATAGTTTATGTGCACCTAGAAAAAATGTGGTATTTCAACGATTTTTATTTAATTGTATTTGTCAGAAGGAAGATCAAAATGTTGATAGTTTCATAACGGAGCTCAAAAAAACAGCGAAGTTTTGTGAGTATGGAGATATGGGAGATGATTTGTTGCGAGATAGAGTTGTATTAGGAATTCAAGATAAGAGTTTACAGGAAAGATTACTTAGGGAACCAAAGTTAACATTATTGCGAGCCATTGAACTGGCAAGAGTTAAAGAAAGCAGCAAAACAGAATTACAAGCGATAACTGCATCGAGTGTGTCAAATGCAAAAGTGGAGGCGCTGACATCGAGGAGCGCTGTTGGTTATGAACGCAAAGTTAACAGATCAGTATAGCCACGCCCATTTTGTGGACTAGAGCATATTTGGGGAAAATGTCCTGCATTTAATAAAATTTGTGCTAAATGCCAGGGCAGAAATCATTTCGCAAGAGTGTGTAAGGGGGGTAATAAAAACACCAACAGAGGGGTGTCTCAGAATCAATGGCGGGTGCGTGAGCTAATAGTGAATGAAAATGAGGAAGAAGAAAAACAGTTGTGTATGGATAGTGTCAGAGTAATTAGTAGCGTTAGAGAAGTACCATATAAGCGTGAAGAAAAGATGTGGTTACAAATAATCCGTGTAGAAGGGCAAGAGCTTGAATTCAAATTGGACACAGGAGCCGAAATAAGTGTAATACCTAAGTTTATTTTAGATCAATTGTGCATTCAACCGATTATTCATAAGACAAAAATTAATCTGAGTGCTTATGGAAGTGACTCGTTTAGAATTAAAGTTTTAGGCTTAACAACATTGCTTTGTGAAAGTAAGGATCGAAAATGTTGTATAGATTTTGTTGTAGTAGATGTGGAGTCGCAAGTTCCATTGTTAGGGTTGAATGCTTGTAAAGAATTGTGTTTAGTTGCTAGAATTCATGATATTAAGAGTCAAGAGATAGAGCTCAAGAATTTTGATGATATGTTAAAATTTTATGGTAATGTGTTTGAAGGACTAGGAAAATTCCCCACGACTAATCACATAGAGCTGAAAGCTGATGCGAGACCGCATATTCAAGGAATTAGGCGAGTTCCGTATGGATTAAGAGAGAGACTTCGTGAGAAATTAGATTCTTTAGTGGAACAAGGTATACTAAAAAAAATTTATAAGCCTTTAGAATGGCTCAGTTCACTTGTTATTGTAGAAAAAAAATGGAGATCTACGTTTGTGCTTAGATCCAAAGTATCTGAATGAAGCTATTAAGAGACAGCATTTTTTGATTCCAACCTTAGAAGACATATGTTTCGATTTTAACAAAATGAGATATTTTACAGAACTGGACATGAAAGATGGATATTTACAAGTGCCATTAGATAATGAAAGCTCAGACATGTGTAGTTTTGGTACCTGTTTTGGTTCATACTCGTTTCAGAGATTACCATTTGGAATCGCATCAGCTCCAGAAATTTTTCAAAAGAAAAATATGGAAATTTTTGGCAATATTTCGGGTTTAATATATGTTTATTTGTGTATACTTTCGTGTCAACATACGATGTTTGTCCAAATTCCTTTCGGTTACGTATGACACACTGTAAAGACTATAGCGTATACTCCGACGAATTTCATTTTCATTGAATTTATTAATTAAATTAAATACTGATATGAAAAAATTAACTCGTCAACCAGGAATCGAACCTCGGGCCTCTGGATAACTAGTCCAGTATGCTTCCTCTACACCAAAGACGATTGTGATGCAACGGCCAACTTTTTCATATTATTCTAATTTTTTATTTATTAGACAGTATTTACTTCTTGTTGAAGTGATTTGTTTATTTAATATATGTTTATTTGTGTATACTTTCGTGTCAACATACGATGTTTGTCCAAACGATGTTTGTCCGTGTCAACAAACATCGTATATGAAAAAGTTGGCCGTTGCATCACAATCGTCTTTGGTGTAGAGGAAGCATACTGGACTAGTTATCCAGAGGCCCGAGGTTCGATTCCTGGTTGACGAGTTAATTTTTTCATATCAGTATTTAATTTAATTAATATTTCGGGTGTTAAGATTTATTTTGATATAATTGTTTCTGGAGAAACGAAAATAGAACATGATCGAAATTTAAAGAAAGTATTAGAACGAGCTCAAATATATGGAGTCAAGTTTAAGAAGGAAAAAGTTTAATTTAAGAGTTCAAGTGTTAAGTTTATGGGTCAAATATTTTCAAAAGAAGGTGTAAGGCCAGATGAAAATTATGTAAGGGCTATTACGAAAATGGAATCTCCGAAAGATAAAAGTGAACTCCTAAGGTTACTAGGTATGGCAAAGTACTTATGCAGATTTATACCCAATATGTCAAGGGTAACGGCTCCATTGCGAGAATTAACAAAAAATGGAGTGTCATGGAAATGGACCATAACGCATGAGCAGTCACTTCAAGATTTAAAAGATCTACGAACGTCAGCTCCAACACTGAGATTTTTTGATTTTAATCAACAAATTGTTATTCAAACAGATGCCTCAAAAGATGGACTGGGCGCATGCCTGTTGTAAAACCAGCATCCAATAGGCTATGCGTCACGAAGTTTGTCGTTAGCTGAGCAACGATATGCTCAAATTGAAAAAGAACTTTTAGCGATCGTTTTTGCTACGGAAAATTTTCGTCTTACATTTATGGTCATAATGATGCCACAGTGCGGTCAGACCATAAACCTCTTGAGTCAATTGTGAGAAAAGATTTGCACGCAGTACCACTTCGATTGCAAAGAATGTTAATTAGACTTTTAAATTTTAATTTGAAAATAAAATTTGTACCTGGGTCGAAATTAGTTGTAGCAGACACATTATCGAGATCCTATCAAAAATGTCAAATAGACGGTGCAACAGAGTTTGATTTGGCAGTTCATTCCTTAATCAATAATATTCCAATGTCTGACGAAAAAAAAGTTGAATTCAGAAAAGCGGTGGAAAATGATGCAGTCTTAAGCAAAATTGTCACTATGTGTAGTGAAGGTTGGCCTTCACAGAAATCAAGAGTGGAGAAAGATCTAATACCATACTGGAAAATTAGGGACTCAATTAATTGTAATGAAGGGTTATTGTTTACAGTGAACCATTCCCAAATGGTCCAAGATTTAAAGTCTATTAAAGCCATGAATGAATCAAAACAAAAAATAAAAATAAAATAAAAGAGATGAGTTGATTGAGAGAGGGAAGTAAAATCAAAAAAAAAAAAGAAAGAAATCTAAAACTAAGTTAAAATAAAACGCAAAAAACCTAAATCTAAATTTAAAAAAAAATAAAAAAAAATTAAATTAGGTGTTAACCGATTGTTAAAACCTAACCAATGTGTATTAAATAAAAATAAAAAAAAAAAGATAAAATAAAATAAAAAAAAAAATAAAGTTAACACACAAAAAGATACACGCGAAATGCATTGTCCGACGGAACCGTGTGAACAGCCAGTCCGGTAGCGATAATTACACGGAATATTTACTATTCTAATAAAACTCGCAAACAACGGGATGATGTGCAAAAATTTGTTATTGACGGATGAAATAAAAAAAAACATGTCTCTTATATCACTGGATTCCAGACGAGTCAGATCGGAGTCAGGATTTGAATTTTTTGGAAGATAGAAAAGTTAAATTAAAAAAGAATCGCGATTATATTAAAATAACATATAGTATACGTTTACGATCGAATGATAAAGACGTGGATCATTAAAACTACCTACCGAGAATAGATCCACGATACAGAAGTTCTGAGTCTGGATATTTGGAAAGTTTATCCACCTGGTTCACACAATATCATCACGTGGACAAATCGTTACACATCATTCCGGAATTACAAAACATATTACCGTCGGATTGTGGTGGTTATTCGCCTGGCAGCATCAGTTACATTTGGTGGCCCCATTACAAGGTGCGTACATTATTGACTTAGTCACTCTCTCTCTCTCTTTCCCATATCTTCTGGTTGGAGGTTTACCTTAAAATTTAAAAAGGATATATATATAAATTGGATTTACAATAAACAATATACGAGGGTTGGGTGCTTCGATTTTCGTCACACGCCGGATACTCGGAGGAAGTCACACTCGCAGTAGTTCACGGGACATTCCTAGGCGCTGGGTTTGGACTGCCCTTCATAGGACGTCAACACCCCCAGTGTTGCCACGTGAAGCGACTCCCCTTTATCCACATTACGCGCGTCTTCGACGGGCGTTTGATACCCCGTCTAGCGCACGCGCCAAGTGGGTCGTCATAAGTGACTCCCGTATTCGACAACCGTCGTCCGAAAATCTAATCACCCATCACCCCAATTAATAAAAATTATACTACCTATAGCAAATTTATCGACGATCATTTCAATATTGGATTGCGAAATTTCAATCGTTTAGCGACCATTTACTTGAACCAATTTTTACTGCAAAAAATTCTTACGATACAATTTAGTGTCTGATAGTAATCGTGTTTACGACATTTGATCGTTCAAAAATTTTCTGTCCATAATTTTATTTATTTGTTTGTTTTATAAAACTATTAGTGTTAATTAATTTCGTTATAAAACCATTCGTATTAATAAATGATATATCATTATCAATGAATACAGTTTTTTTTTAAAATTAATTTAAGCAATAAAAATTAATACTTACGTTTGACAGTAGCATCCATTTGTTTTGTTCACGTCCAAGCACTGTGACATAAAATTAGTAGGCTTGCTCCACAGTGTATGCATCATACAGCTGAAGCTTATATAGTTGGCGTACGGCTAACCACAGCTAGTGGGCGCTGTACGGACGTAGTTTGTCAAGTTGGGTATTGTGTTTATTGGAGTAGATCCTTCCTACTGTCCATTCATTCGCTTCCACAAATAAAATCAGCGCACTCCATAGATGGCCTGAGACCTTTTCTCAATAAATAAATACAGCAAAGGTCTACATGTCACAGTTGGTAGCTAGAGCGTGAGATGGAGGATCTATTCTAGTAAACAAAAAAAAAGAAATATTAAACAAAAGAAACAGCATAATGGTTCTATATTTTATTGTACCATTACCAATTCCTTAGTATTAAGTGTATACACCTTTCTAATTCTTACCTTTCTGTCTGTGCGAGTGCAACCACTTGAAAACTGGAGCTGCCAGAAGATGCCAACCACACGATCCGGTAAAAATGTTCCGTCGACAACAACAGATGATGGTACTCACAACGCAAACGACGAAGTCACCTCTCCTGGGTTTGTCACGCCTCCAATGGCACCAGCAGCTTACCTCACCACGACAACGGCACCATCCGTACCAACAACCATGGGCAAAATCCCTACGACGCTACTATCTGGAAGTCACACATATGCACCACCTCCACATTTTAGTACGACATCAGCTCTTCAACACGACGAATACAATTTGATGCCCCCAACTCATACTGGTCATGCGCCTACATCAGGATACTCCAACAGTGTTCTGGCGCCTACATCACAACTTGGTCCATCATCACCTCCACACCATGCACAAGCGCCATATGCAACCACCAGTCACAACATCGAGCCAGCTCCCACGACAGCAACTTCTGAAGAAGACGTCACACCATCTAGAGTCATCCAATTTATGAGATCACAAACTAGTCTCAACTCGTCACACCAGCGAGACATACACGAGGTAAACCTCCAACTCCAGTACCTGTGTGAATCAATTAGTAAAATATCAGTTAATCAATCTTGTATTCCAAATAATAATAAAACAGAAATTCCATCAATCAGACCCGGGGATGGCCAATACCAAATAAAATACCAGGTGAACATAGGGGATTTTTTTAAAAATTTTACCAGGTGTGACGCTTCCAGTAAACCCAATATTATTAAGTTCCTGGAGGAAGTCCAAAAACTTGCTGAACTACGTATCCTGCAGGAAAAACCACTCCTCACGCACCTATTACAGTTTTGCGATGGGAATCTGCAAAGATGGTGGGCCGCCAACATCCAAGTATACCCCACTTGGGACGCACTCCGCACCAGGATACTGGATGTATTTTTCGGTCCAGCAGACAGATCGCTGCTCATCTCCGAACACTTGTATAGGTGGCAGCGATCCGATGAATTGTTCACGTCCTTCATCGACGACATAAAGTTGAAGGCAAAAATCATCGGGGCAACCTTCAGTGAACGGGATATTATCACCATACTTTGGGCTCGTATGAACAGAGACACATACGAGATATGTAAATTCAAGATGCTGCCCGATACGTTTGAGGCCTTAGACCTCGTTGCACAAGAGGTACGCCAAATAACGGACAGGCACGCGATGTACGCAGCCATGGAACAAACGTCCGGGAGGCCCAAGCCTCCAAAAAACTAGATTCAACCTCCAACCGACCAACAACCATTCAAACACTGTCTCGTCCCCCTCACCGCTCTCTTACTGGTCGTCGAAAGCTTCTCTCTACTCGTGCTCACAGCTCTAGTCTTCCTACAATACCCGTGACCATAGGCCCATGCACGTATGATTGCCTCCTGGACTCAGGGGCCAGTCATGGCTTCTGTGCGAAGAAGGTAGCGACCGCCGTGGTCAAGCTGGGCTTAGGCAAGATCGCTCCGATATCGTTCCAAACTGTTTTGGCGGATGGAACGTTGAGTAATATCCAACAGTTACTCACCTGTTCCATCAAGATCGACCGATACACATGGCCCGTATCCCTGTACATTGTACCAAACCTAACGTACAGCTTGATCATGGGGGTAAACCTCCTGAAGCACATGAAGGCCGTGCTGAACTTCACTAAAAACACAGTGACTTTCATGTTTGACCCCGAACGACCCATCCCCATGTTTCCAGGGGCAACCAATGCGATTAATAACATCGTCTCCTCACCCTTATTGAGGAAATCCCAATCAGCTGACGTGGAATCGTTAATCACACGATTCAGGGACATCCTCACCGATAGGATTGGCTGCGCCCGCGATTACTCGTACACCATTCGTCTGAGGGACAACATACCTGTACGCAGCCCACCGTACCCACTATCACCCCCGAAAGCGGAAGAAATGGACCTCCACATAGACGACCTCCTGGAGCGAGGCATTATTGAACCCTGCTACAGCGAGTATTCCGCGCCTGCGTTCTTAATAAAGAAGAAGGACGGCTCGAACAGGCTCTGTATCGACTACAGACGGCTCAACGCGAAGGTGATCTTCGACGCATTCCCTTCCCCTAACATGGAGAACGTATTTCAGAGTTTGTGCGGGTCTTGCTTCTTCTCCTCAATAGATCTCACCAGCGCGTTCTACCAAATAATGCTCTCTCCAGGGTGCCGGAAATACACAGCATTTTCCACGCCCACGGGACAATATTCGTTTAGGACCGTTCCGTTTGGTTTGAGTGTTAGCCCCCAAGCACTGAATCGATTGATTTTCGGGTTATTCGCAGACCTACGATATAAATGCGTAATACCCTACTTCGATGACATACTCGTCTATAGCCCCACATTCGATGAACACATCAAACACCTGGAGATTGTGTTCACCCGGCTCCGGAACACTGGCTTAACCATACGCCCAGACAAAATACAGCTATGTCTGCCGAGCATTAAATTTCTGGGCCACGTAATCTCGGCATCGGGTGTGGCTTTAGACAGATCGAAAGTGGAAGCCGTATTGGACCTGCGAATACCCCGAAATATTAAACAACTGCGATCTTTTTTGGGAATGACCTCATTCTTTTCGCGTTTCATTCCCCGGTATGCGGAGATAGTCGCCCCATTAAACGCACTTAGGAAAAAAGACGTGGTGTACCACTTCGGTGATGAACAGGTAGCAGCATTCAACACCGTCAAACAAGCACTAACGATGGCCCCAGTATTATCCTTCCCAAACTTTAAACGACGTTTCATCGTCCAAACAGATGCATCGGGAGTCGCCATCGCAGCGGTATTGCTCCAGGACCTAGATGGTGGCCATAGAGCCATACAATACGCAAGCAGGAAGCTAACCCCTGCAGAAGCTAAATATTCGGCACATGAGCTTGAATGTCTCGCAGTCATCTGGGCCCTGGAGAAGTTCAAACAGTATCTGCTGGGCAATCGTTTCCTCCTCCACACCGATTCATCGGCCTTAGTATGGATGGCAAACCACCCCAAACAGCTCGGTAGAGTGGGTCGTTGGCTCCTCAAGTTGTCGCGATTTGAGTTTGACGTGGAACACATTAAGGGCCCCACCAACGTCGTGGCTGACGCACTATCAAGGCTGTTCACGGTACAAGCAACAGACCCCGAAACATTTTCATTAAATGACCCCCAAATTAATATGACTGACAGACCGACTAGTAAGTTAACAGTTTTGGACGAGGTTCCTCAAACTTTTACCTCCCTACAACGTCAGCAGGAAGACGACCCGGAACTAAGGCTCATCCTCGAGCGCCTTCGAGCAGGAGACGATGTGATAGGCTATGAGTTACGAGACACTCTTCTCATCAAAATTGTAGGGAAAAATAAGCTACGACGAATTCCAGTCCCCAAATCCATGAGAGAAATGCTGCTGTATTACCACCATGACGGAATCGCTTCAAACCACCCCGGCATTACCAAGTGCTATCGCACCATAGCTCGCCGCTTCTGGTGGCCAAATCTGTTCAAGGAGGTTCAAAAGTATGTTAGATCCTGCCCGGAATGTCAGCGGTGTAAACCATATAATCGCGCAATCGGGGCCCCTTTAGCATCAAAAAAACCCGAGCGCCCGTGGGATAAAGTGTATATCGACCACATAGGACCACTAGTCATGACCAAGAACGGGTTCAGATATATTCTCACGATTCTAGATGGATTCAGCAAGTGGTTGGAGGCCATCCCAGTCAAAAGAATCACGGCCGCTAACACCGTTGACAAACTGAACAGGGTTTGGTTGCACTTTGGACCACCTCGAAACATTGTTACAGACAACCATGCGGCATTCACCGGCGAAAAATTTAGGTTCATGTGTCTTCGGTGGGGCATAAAACATATCCTGTGCTCTCCTTATCACCCCTCATCAAATTCCGTGGAGAGGGTCCACAGAGATTTGAAGAGTGGAATGACCATTATGCTAAAACAATACGCAAACTCCCATAGGGAATGGGACCAATTCATCCCATACTTCCAGCGCGCGCATAATGATCAGTTCCACGAATCGATCCAAAGTTCCCCCTCAACAGTTTTTTTGGGTCGCACAGTTCTCACCCCTCTAGACCTACGGTGGAAGCTCCCCGAGATAGTGGGTGATGACCCCCCACCAGACCTTGACAAGGTCCGTACGTCACTATCGAAGGCACATGACAGAATGAAACGATTCCACAACGCCAAACGCCCACCAGAACACCCATTCCAAGAAGGACAACTTGTACTTCAACGGATCCATGGAGGCCCCCAATTTAATGAGGCTAGCAAATTTATACCCCGGTGGTCGACCCCAAGAAGGATCCTCCGATTTACCACCCCGGTGTCATGTGATCTCGAAGACACAGAAACTAGGGTACGTTACAAGGCACACATCGAAGATCTTAAACCGTACAACGACAGGGGGGAGGGGGGTTAAAATAACAGGCGAATCACCTGGTATTTCTTTTGGAGCGGGGGAGAATGAACCATTCCCAAATGGTCCAAGATTTAAAGTCTATTAAAGCCATGAATGAATCAAAACAAAAAATAAAAATAAAATAAAAGAGATGAGTTGATTGAGAGAGGGAAGTAAAATCAAAAAAAAAAAAGAAAGAAATCTAAAACTAAGTTAAAATAAAACGCAAAAAACCTAAATCTAAATTTAAAAAAAAATAAAAAAAAATTAAATTAGGTGTTAACCGATTGTTAAAACCTAACCAATGTGTATTAAATAAAAATAAAAAAAAAAAGATAAAATAAAATAAAAAAAAAAATAAAGTTAACACACAAAAAGATACACGCGAAATGCATTGTCCGACGGAACCGTGTGAACAGCCAGTCCGGTAGCGATAATTACACGGAATATTTACTATTCTAATAAAACTCGCAAACAACGGGATGATGTGCAAAAATTTGTTATTGACGGATGAAATAAAAAAAAACATGTCTCTTATATCACTGGATTCCAGACGAGTCAGATCGGAGTCAGGATTTGAATTTTTTGGAAGATAGAAAAGTTAAATTAAAAAAGAATCGCGATTATATTAAAATAACATATAGTATACGTTTACGATCGAATGATAAAGACGTGGATCATTAAAACTACCTACCGAGAATAGATCCACGATACAGAAGTTCTGAGTCTGGATATTTGGAAAGTTTATCCACCTGGTTCACACAATATCATCACGTGGACAAATCGTTACACATCATTCCGGAATTACAAAACATATTACCGTCGGATTGTGGTGGTTATTCGCCTGGCAGCATCAGTTACATTTGGTGGCCCCATTACAAGGTGCGTACATTATTGACTTAGTCACTCTCTCTCTCTCTTTCCCATATCTTCTGGTTGGAGGTTTACCTTAAAATTTAAAAAGGATATATATATAAATTGGATTTACAATAAACAATATACGAGGGTTGGGTGCTTCGATTTTCGTCACACGCCGGATACTCGGAGGAAGTCACACTCGCAGTAGTTCACGGGACATTCCTAGGCGCTGGGTTTGGACTGCCCTTCATAGGACGTCAACACCCCCAGTGTTGCCACGTGAAGCGACTCCCCTTTATCCACATTACGCGCGTCTTCGACGGGCGTTTGATACCCCGTCTAGCGCACGCGCCAAGTGGGTCGTCATAAGTGACTCCCGTATTCGACAACCGTCGTCCGAAAATCTAATCACCCATCACCCCAATTAATAAAAATTATACTACCTATAGCAAATTTATCGACGATCATTTCAATATTGGATTGCGAAATTTCAATCGTTTAGCGACCATTTACTTGAACCAATTTTTACTGCAAAAAATTCTTACGATACAATTTAGTGTCTGATAGTAATCGTGTTTACGACATTTGATCGTTCAAAAATTTTCTGTCCATAATTTTATTTATTTGTTTGTTTTATAAAACTATTAGTGTTAATTAATTTCGTTATAAAACCATTCGTATTAATAAATGATATATCATTATCAATGAATACAGTTTTTTTTTAAAATTAATTTAAGCAATAAAAATTAATACTTACGTTTGACAGTAGCATCCATTTGTTTTGTTCACGTCCAAGCACTGTGACATAAAATTAGTAGGCTTGCTCCACAGTGTATGCATCATACAGCTGAAGCTTATATAGTTGGCGTACGGCTAACCACAGCTAGTGGGCGCTGTACGGACGTAGTTTGTCAAGTTGGGTATTGTGTTTATTGGAGTAGATCCTTCCTACTGTCCATTCATTCGCTTCCACAAATAAAATCAGCGCACTCCATAGATGGCCTGAGACCTTTTCTCAATAAATAAATACAGCAAAGGTCTACATGTCACAACAGGGAATAAATTAATAGTACCATCAGAACTGCGATCATATGTATTGGGAAAAGTACATGACGGTCATTTTGGTATTGAAAAAACCAAGAATAGAGCGAGAGAAATTGTATTTTGGCCAGGAATGAGTTCGCGAATTGAAGAGCTAGTATCACAATGTAAAATTTGTGAAAAATACTCTCGTAAGAATTGTAGGGAACCGTTAAAGCCATTTCCGGTGCCTGAGAGGCCGTGGGAAAGAGTAGGCGCGGACATTTTTTCATACGGAGGGTTATCATTTTTGGTAGTATTTAATGCATACTCAAATTGGTTAGAGATTGTAGCAATTCATAATAAATCAGCTACAGAAGTCATAATTAAATTAAAAGCCATTTTTTCTAAATTGGGTAGCCCGGATATTTTTGTTCGCGACAATGTACCTTTTAGGAGTTACACATTTAAAGCATTTGCTAAAGAATGGAATTTTCAATTATGTACACGGAGTCCAAATTATCCGCAATCAAATGGCTTAGCTGAAAAGGATGTAGGGATTGCAAAGTCAATGATAAAAGAAACGTGGGAAATGAAAAAAGATTTGTTTGTTACACTCTTAGAATATCGTAATACCCCGCTTAAGCATTTAAATTAATCACCTTCGCAGTTGCTTAATAGTAGACGTTGTAAGACCAAAACACCAGTCTCCACAGCTCAGTTGTTACCGCAGGTAAATGATAGGGAAGAGGTGAAAAAGAAGTTAATTGAAAGAAGGGAACGGAATGAAAGATATTACAATGTCAAGGCCAAGTAGTTACCAGTTCCCAAATCGCATGATAATGTAACGATTTTAGACAAAAAAAATAATCAATGGAACCCAGGTCGTATAGTAAACCGTCATCAATCTCATCGGTCTTATGTGGTGGAAGATGAAAATGGGCAAATGTTGCGTCGAAATCGGGTAGATTTAAAATCTTCAGCAAATGAGTTCAGGTGCAAAAAGAGTGATTATGATGAGTTGATGAGCTCATCCAGTGCTAGTAGTGGTACCAGTGAAAAGACAGACAATAGGGTACAGGAAGACAGTGATGATGTGGAAAATGTGTTGGACCAGTCGGAAGTAGAAAGTGTTGTTGATCCTCCATGTTTTACCTCCCCAAGCACTATGACTAAGTCAGGTCGTACAGTAAAGAAGCCTCGGAGATATGAGGATTTTGTGCCTTCAGAGGAAGCGTGTATGATATGACAGTTGGTAGCACTGGAGGTTCATGGAATGTAGTGGATATAAACGCTTCTAATGAATACAATCAGAATTAACAGAATAAATAATATCTTTGAGAATGTATTGATTGATATATAATTAAAAGACATTTTATAATACATTAGTGTTTTAATGCCATATAATACAGTATGCAATGATCGGGTAAAAGCTATATTAGGAATCAAACCACCTAAAAATAAAGATGAGTTACGTACTTTCTTAGGTATGATAGAATACGTAGGAAGATATATTCGGTGTCTATCAGAAGCAAATGCAGTTTTGAGAAACTTAATAAAAAAGGATAGTGTATGGATTTGGGACTCAAATATCCAAAAAGCGTTTGATGAATTAAAATTGCTATTAAGTAATGCTCCTATATTAAAATATTATGATGTAAACAAAGATGTAGTATTGAGCGTAGACGCATCTCAAAATGGTCTAGGTGCCGTTTTATTACAAGATGGTTTACCTGTAGCTTACGAAAGCAAATCTCTTACAGAGACAGAGAGAAAGTATGCGCAAATAGAGAAAGAAGCGTTAGCAATTCTATTCGCATTATCTAAATTCTATCAATATATATATACAAAAAGGTGTTAATAGAAAGTGATCATAAAACACTAGAATCTATAATCTTTAGAAAACCGATTAATGAATGTCCTGGTAGAATTCAAAGAATGAGGTTAGGAACTCAGAAATATGATTTTACTGTAAAATATAAGCCAGGAAAAGAATTATTATCAGCCGATACTCTATCGCGATCCTATTTAGAAAATGAGGAACATGATTTTAATACAGAAATTGAAAAACATGTGTGCAATTTTATGCAAACTTTTCCTATAAGCATAGAAACGAAAGAAATATTTAAGAAAGAAACTTTGTTGGACAAAGAATTACCAGTATTAGCTGAATTTATACTAGAGGGCTGGCCACAAAATAAAAATCTAATACCCAGTGAAATAAAACAATGTTATACATATGCTGATGAACTCAACATAATAGATGGCTTAATTTTTAAAGGAACTAGGCTCATAGTACCTAAAAGTCTTAGAAAATATATGCTAAAACAAATTCACTACAATCATTTGGGTATAGACAAATGTAGAACAAGGGCTAGGGAAATAATTTATTGGCAGTTCATGAATAAGGAAATTGAGGATTTAATGTCAAATTGTCCAATATGTCTAAAATATCAAAAAGATAACAATAAAGAAACTTTAATCAGTATAGAAATACCAAAAAAACCTTGGGAATTAATTGGCATAGATTTATTTTATTACAAAGGTTGTCAATGGCTACTAGTTATAGATTACTTTAGCACATATCCTGAAGTAGCAAAATTAAAAGTAACTGATAGTGATAACGTAATCGCAATTCTAAAAACATTATTTGCTAGATTCGGTATACCAAAAGAGATACATTCGGATAATGGTCCTCAATTGGGTAGTTTTAAAATAAGTAAATTTGCTAGAGAATGTGGTTTCGAGCACAAGACCTCTTCCCCTTATTGGCCAAGGTCGAACGGAATGGTGGAAAGGTACATCTAAACAATAAAGAAAACGTTTAAGAAAATAGAAGCGAGTGGAAAAGATTATAATGTTTGATTATAAGCTTTATTATAAATCATTAATTACCAACACCTAAAGAAATCACCACACAAATGAATGCATTTCCCGGTCCGTACCCCACGATGTACCAGCCAATCCCTTAAGCACATTCATTGCCTTGTGACAACTCGCTGCCAGGGATTGGAGGTGTGGACGCCACGTTAATTTCTTGTCATAGACAAGTCCCAGAAACCTAATAGAGTCAGCACATCCAAGGCGGGATCCCTTGAGGTAAAGGATCGGATCAAGATGTGCATTCTACAGAAATGGACCACTTTAGTTTTAATTGTGGAGAACCGAAATCCAACACTTTCTGCAAATGCACCACTTCATTGATGCTCTGCTGGAGTCTCGTTTCAATTGTATCAATTGATAGAGCTCCATAGAAAATTGCAAGGTCATCAACATACAGACATTTACGAATCGGGGCTGAAGCTGCGATGTGATTGACCGCTATAGCAAAAAGGGTGACACTAAGCGTCGAGCCCTGGGGAACACCATTCACCTGGAAATGGATCCCAGTGAGAGTGCCACCCATCCGGACACGAAATTTGCGGTCACACATAAATCTTTGAATGAGATGTCTTCAACGAAGACAATGTCGGGCAGATGATATGGCCGACAAATAATGTTGCGAAAATGCACGATCACCGCACACCGAAACCGACGATGACGATGATGATGACAGCGCGCGATATCCGCACACTGATCCCAACGTTGAGAAGTTTGGGTCCGTTAGCTTCCCCTCCTATATAAAAACATACATATATATATATATATATATATATATATATATATATATATATATATATATATATATATATATATATATATATATATATATATATATATATATATATATATATATATATATATATATATATAAATGTATTTTTATATATTCCTGAGTTAGTTGCTTTCCGAAGAATTTTTTTAGCAAAAATTATGAGAAAACTATTTTTGTTATATCTCTTGCGGTTTCAAAGATAGTCAGTTTTGCCCATTTTGACCAAGCATGGCTCGATTTTACCCCTTAACGAACTTGACCTTACTTTTTTGCTATAGAACACATAAAAAAAATTTCAGCTCGTTACCTCTTTTAGTTTTTGAGTTATCGGCTACACGGACAGACGGACGGACATGCGGAAATGGCCGAATTTGGCCATTTAAGAATGCCTTTGTGAATCATTTTTGTCAAGGATTAATATTTTCAAGCGTTACAAAGTCGGGACTAAACTTAATATACCTTGTATATTTACATAATACTGGGTTTAAAAAAGTTTAAAAGACTTTTTTTTGTTGATTTTGAAAAAATAACATTTTAATAAATACATTTCTTTTGAATGTCAAATTTTTACAATTTCGTAAGATTTAAATAATAAGTTTAATAAAAATTAAAAATGTATTACCAAGTTACACAATATTATATCTAAAGTAATATAAAAAAAAACTACAATTATTTATTTATTTTTAGGTAATAATTAAATTAAATAACTTAAATAATAACAAGTAATATAACAACTAACTGAGTTAATTGTTTGAATACCCAGTATATACTGAGTTGTATATCAATGTTTGAATTGTTAATATTTCTGCTATTCAATGTTTATAAAACATGAATTATTTGTAAATGTTTGTTTTGTGTTAATAATTAATATTGAAACAGTAAAAATGTTCTTGCATTTAAAAAAATTTATATTAATGTTCTTGCGATTTTTATATATTTAAATATTGAGTTATATAATTGAGTTAATCAGCGCGAGCCGTTAGGCGACTTGATAAGTTAGTCAACGCTGAGCTTTAGTAAATCAACGGAAAGCGTTGGTAAACGCAAAGCGTTAATCAACGCTAAGCGAATGGTAAACGCAAAGCGTTAACCAACGCTAAACGTAAGCTAAAGCGAACCGTAAGTCAGCCAACGCGAAGCGTTGGTCAATGAGAAGCGATAGTTATTCAAAGCGAATCGTTTGTGATTCAACGCGAAGCGTGATTTCACGCGAATCGTTAATGCTTAAAGTAAACGTGAAAAGTTAGTTAAATCGTAGCGATAATTAACGCGAAGCGAAAGCACGCGTAAGTTATATTACGCAAAGAGTTAGCTGACGCGAAGCGTCAGTCGATATACAGCACTAGATTACGAGAGGAAGGTAACGCGGAGCGAAAGGAAGTTAACGCGAAGCGCTAGTACAAAGCGGTTACCAACGCGAACTGTAAGTTCAAGCGAGCCGTAAGTCAGCCAACGCGAAGCGTTGGTCAATGAGAATCGCTAGTCAACAGGAAGTGTTAAGTCAACGCGGAACGTTATTAAATCAACGCGAAGCGTTAGTAAACGCAAAGCGTTTACCATCGCGAAACGTTCGCTAGAGCGAACCGTAAGTTAGCCAACGCGAAGCGTTGGTTAATGCGAAACGAAAATTATTCATAGCGAAACGTTGGTAACGCAAAGCGTTAACCAACGCGAAGCGTAGGTCAATCAGAAGCGTTAGTCAATAGGAAGTGTCAGGTCAACGCGAAGCGTTAGTAAATCGACGCGAAACGTAAGCTAAAGCGAACCGTAAGTCAGGCAACGCGAAGCGTTGGTTAATGAGAATCGTTAGTTATTCAAAGCGAAGCGTCGGTGATTCGCGAAGCGTGATTTCACACGAATCGTTAATCAACGCAAAGCGTTAACCAACGCGAATCGTAAGCTTAAGCGAGCCGTAAGTCAGCCAACGCAAAGCGTTGGTCAATGTGAAGCGTTAGTCAATAGGAAGTGTTAGATCAACGCGAAGCGTTAGTAAACGCAAAGTGAAACGAAAGCCAAAGCGAATCGTAAGATAGCCAACGCGAAGCGTTGGTTAGTGAGAAGCGTTAGTTATTCAAAGTGAAGCATGGGTAATTTGCGAAGCGTAATTTTACGACAATCGTTAAACAACGCAAAGCGTTAACCAAGGCGAAACGTAAGCTAAAGCGAACCGTAAGTTAGCCAACGCGAAGCGTTAGTTAATAGGTAGTGGTAGGTAAAAGCAAAGCTTTTACCAACGCGAAACGTAAGCTAAAGTGAACCGTAAGTTAGCCAACGCGAAGTGTTAGCCAATGAAAAGTGTTAGCTATCCAAAGCGAAGTGATTCGCGAAGCGTGATTTCACGCGAATCGATACGCAACGAAAAGCATGAATCAACTCGAAACGTAAGTTACCGCGAACCGTATGTTAGCCAACGCAAAGTGTTAGTAAACCAACGCATAGCGTTTGTAAAGGCAAACCGTTAACCAATGCGACTCGCAATCTAAAGTGAACCGTAAGTCAACCAACGCGAAGCGTTGGTCAATGAGAAGCGTTGGTCAATGAGATGCGTTGGTCAATAGGAAGCGTTAGGTCAACGCGTAACGTAGTCTGAAGCGAACCGTAAGTCAGCCAACGCGAAGCGTTGGCCAATGTGAAGCGTTAGTTATGCAAAGCGAAGCGTCAGTGATTCGCGAAGCGAGAATTTAAGCGAACCGTTAAACAACGCAAAGCGTTAACCAACGCGAAACTTCAGCTAAAGCGAAACGTAAGTCAGCCAACGCGAAGCGTTGGTTAATGAGAATCGTTAGTTTCTCAAAGCGAAACGTTTGTGATTCGCGAAGCGTGATTTCACGCGAATCCTTAATTAATGCAAACCGTTAACCAACGCGAACCGTAAGTTCAAGCAAGCCGTAAGTCAGCCAACGCGAAGCGTTGGTCAAAGAGAAGCGTGAGTCAATAGGAAGTGTTAGATCAACGCGAAACGAAAGCTAAAGCGAACCGTAAGACAGCCAACGCAAAGCGTTGGTCAATGTGAAGCGTGATTTTTGCAAAACAACGCAAAGCATTAGACAACGCGAAACGTAAGCTAAAGCGAACCGTAAGTCAGCCAACGCGAAGCGTTGGTCAATGAGAAGCGATAGTTATTCAAAGCGAATCGTTTGTGATTCAACGCAAAGCGTGATTTCACGCGAATCGTTAATGCTTAAAGTAAATGTGAAAAGTTAGTTAAATCGTAGCGATAGTTAACGCGAAGCGAAAGCACGCGTAATTTATATTACGCAAAGAGTTAGCTGACGCGAAGCGTCAGTCGATACACAGCAGTAGATTACGAGAGGAAGTTAACGCGGAGAGTAAGCAAATTAACGCTGAGCGTAAGCGAGTTAACGCGAAACGCTAGTTAAACGAAGCATAGGGTTAGTAAACGCAAAGCGTTAACCAACGCAAACTGTAACCTTAAGCGAGCCGTAAGTCAGCCAACGCGAAGCGTTGGTCAATGTGAATCGTTAGTCAATAGAAAGTGTTAACTCAACGCGAACGTTATTCAATCATCGCGAAGCGTTAAGAAAACGCAAAGCGTTAACTAAAGCGTAACGTTAACAAAAGCGAACCGTAAGTCAGCCAACGCGAAGCGTTGGTTACTAAGAAACGTAAGTTATTCAAAACGAAACGTTGGTGATTCGCGAAGCGTTATTTCACGCGAATCGTTAATTAACGCAAAGCGTTAATCAACGCGAAGCGTTGATCAATCAGAAACGTTAGTCAATAGGAAGTGACAGGTAAACGCGAAGCGTTAGTAAATCGACGCTAAACGTAAGCTAAAGCGAACTGTAAGTCAGCCAACGCGAAGCGTTGGTCAATGAGATGCGATAGTTATTCAATGCGAACCGTTTGTGATTGAACGCGGAGCGTCATTTCACGCAAATTGTTAATACTTAAAGTAAACGTGAAAAGTTAGTTAAATCGTAGCGATAGTTAACGCGAAGCGAAAGCACGCGTAAGTTATATTACGCAAAGAGTTACCTGACGCGAAGCGTCAGTCGATACACGGCACTAGATTACGAGAGGAAGTTAACGCGGAGCGTAAGCAAGTTAACGCTGAGCGTTAGGAAGTTAACGCGAAGCGCTAGTAAATCTAGTTGGTAAACGCAAAGCGTTAGTCCATGAACGCGAATCAAGAGCCGATGCTGCGTTAGAAAGTCGCGTAAGTGGCGCTATATATCGATATGTATATATATATATATATATATATATATATATATATATATATATATATATATATATATATATATTTATATATATACATATATACATATATATATATATATATATATATATATATATATATATATATATATATAAATGTATATATATATATTTAAATATATATATATATTTATATATATGAATATATAATTGTATATATATATATATATATATATATATATTTATACATATATATATATATATATATTTATATATATGGACCTTTGAATTGAATAAACTTTTTGCAAAATTTTCTGCCAAATCTGTTCCTACTATTTTGACCTACTACCTGAGACCAACTATTTTTTTGAAATAGAAAATCAGTTAAACCTTGACCTTATATTCCCCCCTTAGCGAGGGGAAACACGTTCCGATTTTGCCCATTAACGAACTTGACCTTTCTTTTTTGGTCTAGAACACACACAAAAATTTTCAACTCGTTATCTCTTTTCGTTCTTCAGTTATCGTGTTCACAGTCGGACGGACAGACGAATAAGGCCGAATTAGGCCATTTTATGAATACCTTTGTGAAGAATTTTTGTCAAGGATTACTATTTTCAAGCGTTACAAAGACGGGACTAAACATAATATACCTTGTATATTTACATATACAGGGTATACAAATAGTATATATAGTTGTAATGTATACCTACGGGTCCATGGGGACCATGCCTTCATTCGCCTGTCAATTGTATTTCTCATTTTTTCATCTTTGAGGACAAATTTTGAGAAAACTGTTGAGTTTATGAAAAAAGTTTTCAAACAAAAGTTGTTTATTTTAAAAAGAAGAAGATTTTATGTCTACAAATTTTTTTTTTATCTCCTATGGTTTCAAAGATATAATTTTTCCCCCCTAACGGGGGGAAACACGTTCCGATTTTGCCCATTAACGAACTTGACCTTACTTTTTTGGTCTAGAACACACACAAAAATTTTCAGCTCGTTATCTCTTTTCGTTTTTGAGTTATCCGCTTCACAGACGGTAAGACGGACAGACGGACAGAAGGACAGACGGACGGACATGTGAAAAAGGCCGAATTAGGCCATTTTATGAATACCTTGGTGAAGCATTTTTGTCAAGGATTAATATTTTCAAGCGTTACAAAGTCGGGACTAAACTTAATATACCTTGTATATTTACATAATACTGGGTTTAAAAAAGTTTAAAAGACTTTTTTTTGTTGATTTTGAAAAAATAACATTTTAATAAATACATTTCTTTTGAATGTCAAATTTTTACAATTTCGTAAGATTTAAATAATAAGTTTAATAAAAATTAAAAATGTATTACCAAGTTACACAATATTATATCTAAAGTAATATAAAAAAAAACTACAATTATTTATTTATTTTTAGGTAATAATTAAATTAAATAACTTAAATAATAACAAGTAATATAACAACTAACTGAGTTAATTGTTTGAATACCCAGTATATACTGAGTTGTATATCAATGTTTGAATTGTTAATATTTCTGCTATTCAATGTTTATAAAACATGAATTATTTGTAAATGTTTGTTTTGTGTTAATAATTAATATTGAAACAGTAAAAATGTTCTTGCATTTAAAAAAATTTATATTAATGTTCTTGCGATTTTTATATATTTAAATATTGAGTTATATAATTGAGTTAATCAGCGCGAGCCGTTAGGCGACTTGATAAGTTAGTCAACGCTGAGCTTTAGTAAATCAACGGAAAGCGTTGGTAAACGCAAAGCGTTAATCAACGCTAAGCGAATGGTAAACGCAAAGCGTTAACCAACGCTAAACGTAAGCTAAAGCGAACCGTAAGTCAGCCAACGCGAAGCGTTGGTCAATAAGAAGCGATAGTTATTCAAAGCGAATCGTTTGTGATTCAACGCGAAGCGTGATTTCACGCGAATCGTTAATGCTTAAAGTAAACGTGAAAAGTTAGTTAAATCGTAGCGATAATTAACGCGAAGCGAAAGCACGCGTAAGTTATATTACGCAAAGAGTTAGCTGACGCGAAGCGTCAGTCGATATACAGCACTAGATTACGAGAGGAAGGTAACGCGGAGCGAAAGGAAGTTAACGCGAAGCGCTAGTATATCAACGCATAGCGTTGGTAAACGCAAAGCGGTTACCAACGCGAACTGTAAGTTCAAGCGAGCCGTAAGTCAGCCAACGCGAAGCGTTGGTCAATGAGAATCGCTAGTCAACAGGAAGTGTTAAGTCAACGCGGAACGTTATTAAATCAACGCGAAGCGTTAGTAAACGCAAAGCGTTTACCATCGCGAAACGTTCGCTAGAGCGAACCGTAAGTTAGCCAACGCGAAGCGTTGGTTAATGCGAAACGAAAATTATTCATAGCGAAACGTTGGTAACGCAAAGCGTTAACCAACGCGAAGCGTAGGTCAATCAGAAGCGTTAGTCAATAGGAAGTGTCAGGTCAACGCGAAGCGTTAGTAAATCGACGCGAAACGTAAGCTAAAGCGAACCGTAAGTCAGGCAACGCGAAGCGTTGGTTAATGAGAATCGTTAGTTATTCAAAGCGAAGCGTCGGTGATTCGCGAAGCGTGATTTCACACGAATCGTTAATCAACGCAAAGCGTTAACCAACGCGAATCGTAAGCTTAAGCGAGCCGTAAGTCAGCCAACGCAAAGCGTTGGTCAATGTGAAGCGTTAGTCAATAGGAAGTGTTAGATCAACGCGAAGCGTTAGTAAACGCAAAGTGAAACGAAAGCCAAAGCGAATCGTAAGATAGCCAACGCGAAGCGTTGGTTAGTGAGAAGCGTTAGTTATTCAAAGTGAAGCATGGGTAATTTGCGAAGCGTAATTTTACGACAATCGTTAAACAACGCAAAGCGTTAACCAAGGCGAAACGTAAGCTAAAGCGAACCGTAAGTTAGCCAACGCGAAGCGTTAGTTAATAGGTAGTGGTAGGTAAAAGCAAAGCTTTTACCAACGCGAAACGTAAGCTAAAGTGAACCGTAAGTTAGCCAACGCGAAGTGTTAGCCAATGAAAAGTGTTAGCTATCCAAAGCGAAGTGATTCGCGAAGCGTGATTTCACGCGAATCGATACGCAACGAAAAGCATGAATCAACTCGAAACGTAAGTTACCGCGAACCGTATGTTAGCCAACGCAAAGTGTTAGTAAACCAACGCATAGCGTTTGTAAAGGCAAACCGTTAACCAATGCGACTCGCAATCTAAAGTGAACCGTAAGTCAACCAACGCGAAGCGTTGGTCAATGAGAAGCGTTGGTCAATGAGATGCGTTGGTCAATAGGAAGCGTTAGGTCAACGCGTAACGTAGTCTGAAGCGAACCGTAAGTCAGCCAACGCGAAGCGTTGGCCAATGTGAAGCGTTAGTTATGCAAAGCGAAGCGTCAGTGATTCGCGAAGCGAGAATTTAAGCGAACCGTTAACCAACGCAAAGCGTTAACCAACGCGAAACTTCAGCTAAAGCGAAACGTAAGTCAGCCAACGCGAAGCGTTGGTTAATGAGAATCGTTAGTTTCTCAAAGCGAAACGTTTGTGATTCGCGAAGCGTGATTTCACGCGAATCCTTAATTAATGCAAACCGTTAACCAACGCGAACCGTAAGTTCAAGCAAGCCGTAAGTCAGCCAACGCGAAGCGTTGGTCAAAGAGAAGCGTGAGTCAATAGGAAGTGTTAGATCAACGCGAAACGAAAGCTAAAGCGAACCGTAAGACAGCCAACGCAAAGCGTTGGTCAATGTGAAGCGTGATTTTTGCAAAACAACGCAAAGCATTAGACAACGCGAAACGTAAGCTAAAGCGAACCGTAAGTCAGCCAACGCGAAGCGTTGGTCAATGAGAAGCGATAGTTATTCAAAGCGAATCGATTGTGATTCAACGCAAAGCGTGATTTCACGCGAATCGTTAATGCTTAAAGTAAATGTGAAAAGTTAGTTAAATCGTAGCGATAGTTAACGCGAAGCGAAAGCACGCGTAATTTATATTACGCAAAGAGTTAGCTGACGCGAAGCGTCAGTCGATACACAGCAGTAGATTACGAGAGGAAGTTAACGCGGAGAGTAAGCAAATTAACGCTGAGCGTAAGCGAGTTAACGCGAAACGCTAGTTAAACGAAGCATAGGGTTAGTAAACGCAAAGCGTTAACCAACGCAAACTGTAACCTTAAGCGAGCCGTAAGTCAGCCAACGCGAAGCGTTGGTCAATGTGAATCGTTAGTCAATAGAAAGTGTTAACTCAACGCGAACGTTATTCAATCATCGCGAAGCGTTAAGATAACGCAAAGCGTTAACTAAAGCGTAACGTTAACAAAAGCGAACCGTAAGTCAGCCAACGCGAAGCGTTGGTTACTAAGAAACGTAAGTTATTCAAAACGAAACGTTGGTGATTCGCGAAGCGTTATTTCACGCGAATCGTTAATTAACGCAAAGCGTTAATCAACGCGAAGCGTTGATCAATCAGAAACGTTAGTCAATAGGAAGTGACAGGTAAACGCGAAGCGTTAGTAAATCGACGCTAAACGTAAGCTAAAGCGAACTGTAAGTCAGCCAACGCGAAGCGTTGGTCAATGAGATGCGATAGTTATTCAATGCGAACCGTTTGTGATTGAACGCGAAGCGTCATTTCACGCAAATTGTTAATACTTAAAGTAAACGTGAAAAGTTAGTTAAATCGTAGCGATAGTTAACGCGAAGCGAAAGCACGCGTAAGTTATATTACGCAAAGAGTTACCTGACGCGAAGCGTCAGTCGATACACGGCACTAGATTACGAGAGGAAGTTAACGCGGAGCGTAAGCAAGTTAACGCTGAGCGTTAGGAAGTTAACGCGAAGCGCTAGTAAATCTAGTTGGTAAACGCAAAGCGTTAGTCCATGAACGCGAATCAAGAGCCGATGCTGCGTTAGAAAGTCGCGTAAGTGGCGCTATATATCGATATGTATATATATATATATATATATATATATATATATATATATATATATATATATATATATATATATATATTTATATATATACATATATACATATATATATATATATATATATATATATATATATATATATATATATATATATATATATATATAAATGTATATATATATATTTATATATATATATATATATATTTATATATATGAATATATAATTGTATATATATATATATATATATATTTATACATATATATATATATATATTTATATATATGGACCTTTGAATTGAATAAACTTTTTGCAAAATTTTCTGCCAAATCTGTTCCTACTATTTTGACCTACTACCTGAGACCAACTATTTTTTTGAAATAGAAAATCAGTTAAACCTTGACCTTATATTCCCCCCTTAGCGAGGGGAAACACGTTCCGATTTTGCCCATTAACGAACTTGACCTTTCTTTTTTGGTCTAGAACACACACAAAAATTTTCAACTCGTTATCTCTTTTCGTTCTTCAGTTATCGTGTTCACAGTCGGACGGACAGACGAATAAGGCCGAATTAGGCCATTTTATGAATACCTTTGTGAAGAATTTTTGTCAAGGATTACTATTTTCAAGCGTTACAAAGACGGGACTAAACATAATATACCTTGTATATTTACATATACAGGGTATACAAATAGTATATATAGTTGTAATGTATACCTACGGGTCCATGGGGACCATGCCTTCATTCGCCTGTCAATTGTATTTCTCATTTTTTCATCTTTGAGGACAAATTTTGAGAAAACTGTTGAGTTTATGAAAAAAGTTTTCAAACAAAAGTTGTTTATTTTAAAAAGAAGAAGATTTTATGTCTACAAATTTTTTTTTTATCTCCTATGGTTTCAAAGATATAATTTTTCCCCCCTAACGAGGGGAAACACGTTCCGATTTTGCCTATTAACGAACTTGACCTTACTTTTTTGGTCTAGAACACACACAAAAATTTTCAGCTCGTTATCTCTTTTCGTTTTTGAGTTATCCGCTTCACAGACGGTAAGACGGACAGACGGACAGAAGGACAGACGGACGGACATGTGAAAAAGGCCGAATTAGGCCATTTTATGAATACCTTGGTGAAGCATTTTTGTCAAGGATTAATATTTTCAAGCGTTACAAAGTCGGGACTAAACTTAATATACCTTGTATATTTACAAATATACTGGGTATAACAATACTATTTGATGTATGTTATGTTTGCACAAATTTTGAGAAAACGGTTGACTTTATGAAAAAAGTTTTCGAACAAAAGTTGTTTATTTTAAAGAGAAGAAGATTTTTTGTTTACAAATTTTTTTTCTATCTCCTACGGTTTCAAAAACATAATTTTTCCCCCCTGGCCGGGGGAAACACGTTCCGATTTAACCCATTAACGAACTTAACCTTACTTTTTTGGTCTAGAACACACACAAAAATTTTCAGCTCGTTATCTCTTTTCGTTCTTCAGTTATCGTGTTCACAGACGGACGGACAGACGAATAAGGCCATATTAGGCCATTTTATGAATACTTTTGTGAAGCATTTTTGTCAAGGATTAATATTTTCAAGCGTTACAAAGACGGGGCTAAACTTAATATACCTTGTATATTTACATATACAGGGTATACAAATAGTATGTATAGTTGTAATGTATACCTACGGGTCCATGGAGACCATGCCTTCATTCGCCTGTCAATTGTATTTCTCATTTTTTTCATCTTTGAGGACAAATTTTGAGAAAACTGTTGAGTTTATGAAAAAAGTTTTCAAACAAAAGTTGTTTATTTTAAAGAGAAGAAGATTTTTTGTAAACAAAATTTTTTTTATCTCCTATGGTTTCAAAGATATAATTTTTCCCCCCTAGCGAGGGAAAACACGTTCCGATTTTGCCCATTAACGAACTTGACCTTTCTTCTTTGGTCTAGAACACACACACAAATTTTCAACTCGTTATCTCTTTTCGTTCTTCAGTTATCGTGTTCACAGTCGGACGGACAGACGAATAAGGCAGAATTAGGCCATTTTATGAATACCTTTGTGAAGAATTTTTGTCAAGGATTACTATTTTCAAGCGTTACAAAGACGGGACTAAACATAATATACCTTGTATATTTACATATACAGGGTATACAAATAGTATGTATAGTTGTAATGTATACCTACGGGTCCATGGAGACCATGCCTTCATTCGCCTGTCAATTGTATTTCTCATTTTTTTCATCTTTGAGGACAAATTTTGAGAAAACTGTTGAGTTTATGAAAAAAGTTTTCAAACAAAAGTTGTTTATTTTAAAAAGAAGAAGATTTTATGTTTTCAAATTTTTTTTCTATCTCCTATGGTTTCAAAGATATAATTTTTTCCCCCTAGCGAGGGGAAACACGTTCCGATTTTGCCCATTAACGAACTTGACCTTACTTTTTTGGTCTAGAACACACACAAAAATTTTCAGCTCGTTATCTCTTTTCGTTTTTGAGTTATCCGCTTCACAGACGGACAGAAGGACAGACGGACGGACATGTGAAAAAGGCCGAATTAGGCCATTTTATGAATACCTTGGTGAAGCATTTTTGTCAAGGATTAATATTTTCAAGCGTTACAAAGTCGGGACTAAACTTAATATACCTTGTATATTTACAAATATACTGGGTATAACAATCGATCAGCGTACGAGACGAATGGTCAGGCTCCCTAAATCAGAATTATCAAAATTGTTTTCTTCTGTGCACAAAAGGACTCCAGGTTGCTAGCACCCCATCCATTCAATTTCGAAAAACTAATTATACCATATAGTTGGTCAATAATTGGTCATAAATCGTCAGATAGCGCCATTATTTGGTCAGCGATGGAAAACTTTTTGTCGATGTTTTAAATTTTTTTCAAGGTCATGAAAAAGTTTTAGCATCCCATATTCCACACAGAGAAAAACTAAAGGCACTAATCGATTGAGAATAATCCACTGATAATTGGTCGGTTAAAATAAATAATTGTCAAGGCCCATTTCCTGGGAAAAATCCATTTTCTGGGAGACCACCTAAATCTATTTAATGAACTTGAAAAAAATTTAAAACATCGATAAAAAGTTTTCTATCGCTGACCAATTAATAGGACTACCTGGCCTTTTATGACCAATTAGATGGTATAATCGGTTTTTCGAAATACTATGGATGGGGTGCTTTTTTCCAATTCGAATACCAAATATCTGTAATATTGCAATTGACTGACTCCATCCATTGAATTACCATTGAAAAACCAATTATACCATTTTATTGGTCAGTAATTAGTCATAATTGGTCAGGTAGCCCCATTATTTGGTCAGCGAAAGAAACCTTTTTGTCGATGTTTTAAGTTTTTTTCAAGGTCATGAAATAAATTTAGGCGGTCTCCCAGGAAATCAATTTTTCTTAAGAAATAGGCCTGACCAATTATTTATTTTAACTGACCAATTATCAGTGGATTATTCTCAATCGATTAGTGCCTTTGTTTTTTCTCTGTACGGAATATGCTGTTCTAAAATTTTTTCATGACCTTGAAACAAATTTAAAACTTCGATTAAAAGTTTTCTATCGCTGACCAAATAATGGGGCTATCTGACCATTTATGACCAATTAATGATCAACTAGATGGTATAATTGGTTTTTCGAAATTCCATGGATGGGATACTAAAAGTTTTCTATGACCTTGAAAAAATGAAAAGATCAATAAAAAATTTTCTATCGCAGACCAATTAATGGGACTACCTGACCATTTATGACCAATTAGATGTTCTAATTGGTTTTTCGAAATTCCATGGATGGGGTGCTAGCATCCTGGGTCCGTCACAAAAACATAGTGTTTACACATTCTTCACATCACATTCCTTAAAATTGTTTATCGCTAATAAATATCAAATTTACGAACACCAGGTCTGGATTTAGAATTTGAACACTTTACAATATTTATTTGCTTTGCGAATAATGAAACTTGGTAATATGGCTGATGCTATTTTGTATTTCACCACCCATCATTAATTCATCCAATATAAAATATGCTTTTTCAAGCTTGAATATTAAGTCCAACTCACATACAACTCCAACATCAATATTATCAATTCTCCTTTATGTTCTTCTTTACTTTGTCTGAATGAGCTACAAACCGGTTTTGTAAACGAAGTTTACCTTGTCTAAATGTTCATCATAACTCGAACTTTTATTTGAATGGTCACTATTTCAACAAGTTCATAATACGGGACTGTTTTTTTAACAGCAACTTTTATTTGATTTTTTTAATGTTGCTTTTTCAATGTATCCAAATCAATTAATCGGTCTTGCGAATGCGAATGTCAAAAAATATTCGGTGTATATTTTTATATTTGTATATATATGTATATATATATATATATATATATATATATATATATATATATATATATATATATATATATATATATTAGTGATGTAACGAATACTCGCATTCTTTTTGACATTCGCATTCGCAAGACCGATTATTTGATTTAGTTACATTGAAAAAGCAACATTAAAAAAACAAATAAAAGTTGCTGTGAAAAAGAAAAAAAACAGTTCCGTATTATGAACTTGTTGGAATAGTGACCATTAAAATAATAGTTCGAGTCAATTGCAATATTACAGATATTTGGTATTAGAATTTGAAAGTAGCACCCCATCCATGGTATTTCGAAAAACCAATTATACCATCTAATTGGTCACTAATTGGTCATAAAAGGCCAGGTAGTCCTATTATATGGTCAGCGATAGAAAACTTTTTATCGATGTTTTAAATTTTTTTCAAGTTCATTAAATAGATTTAGGTGGTCTCCCAGAAAATCGATTTTTCCCAGGAAATAGGCCTGTGTTGAATATAATGTTGGCAACACTGATAAAATATCTAAAAGTACATACATTTTGTTTTTGTCAAGTTTTAAAAAAAAAGGGATAGGAAGTGAATTCAAGTGTTGTATTGTCAATTAATGCGTAATCAAGAATATGCGCCATTTTTTATGTAATTAAATATCATTTAATAAATTAAACTGTTCGATTGATTGATTAATATCGGGGTAAAAAATTATTGCACTTCGACCCTATGGTCCATTGTGCTCCCCCTTCTACCTCAGTTTGACGAGACTCGCTTCTCCCATATGTTGGCAATAGCCTGGAGCTTGCTTATCAGGTTCTCCCGAAGGTTCATATATTCGGGGTGAGATGCACCGAATATCCTGTATCTGCTGTAACCCAGAGATTCGCAGTCAAAGATTATGTGGCTGGATGTTTCTTCCTCCTCGCCACACAATCTGCACACAATGGAGCCGTTATGGAGTCCCATTGTGTGCAGATGCTTCCGCATGGGATAATGCCCGGTAATGAACCCGGTAACCCTCCGCAGTTGCATCCTGTTTAGCCACAGTGCATCGAGAGATACCCTCTTTGTTGCACTCTGAAGCAGTACCTTCCCGAGCTCTTGCCACGGTACTTTTTCCCAGTGATCACGGTGTTTAGCATTTGACCACTCGTTGATCACTTGTTTACATGCAGTCTTTGGAATTCGTAAAATAGGCTCTGGGCCTTTGAATGGCATTCCGACTCCCTTCTTTGCTAAGGTATCCGCTTTTTCGTTTCCTTCGAAACCACTGTGACCCGGCACCCAGATCAATTTAACATTGTTCCGTTTTGCCAGTTTCAGAAGTTCCTCCAGACAATCCTTGACTACCCTTGAGGTGACCTCAGTTCCAGACAAGGCTTTTAAAGCAGCTTGACTGTCCGACAGAATACATACGTTCTGGTTTATGTGGCCTCTACGTAGGTTCTCACGGACGCAAGCCAGTATGGCGTAGACTTTTGCTTGGAAGACCGTAGCATATTCCCCCAAGTTGAGGTTTATGTTTGCTTTTGGTCTCTCACCGTAGATTCCCGCCCCGGTCCTTTCTTCAGTTTTGGATCCGTCTGTATACCAGACGATTCCTTTCCTGAGGTAGGATGGTTCTCCTTCCGACCACATGGCCCTATCACATACTACAGTGAAAGGTTTTGAGAAGGAGTATGTCTTGGAAAGTATATCTGTGCCCATTTCAAATACGGGGTCTGAGATAATTGATGTTCCCACGATACTTGCATGTCCAACCTGATTTTTATTAATCCAGTTGTTATTGCAAGACAATCTACAGGCGCTGGTTCTCGCTTTATCTGTTACTACAATGCTTAGCGGAGGCAGCCCCAGTATGACATCCATGGCAGCTGTAGGTATACTGCTCATGGATCCAGTGATGCACAAGCAGGCCAGTCTCTGGATCCTGGACAGCATAGGTTATAATGAGCCTGACGACTGTTGTGTAGAGCCAGTGGATCATTTTGGGTTTAGACCCCAGACTTTTCCACATGCTCTCTTGCAAAGCATGAGAGAAGATTTGCTCTTATTTGTTATATATTCCAGATGAGGGTTCCATGTTAGTTTGGAGTCCAGCATTACTCCCAAGAACTTGGCTTCCCTTGTGATCTGTAATCTTTCACCGAAGACGATTGGTGGTCTTATGTTATCCACCTTCCTTTTACGTGTGAATGGAATTAGTGCGGTCTTAACAGGGTTAATTTTCAATCCCTGATTGATACACCATTCCTGTGCTATTCTAAGAGCGTTTTGCATAAGCTCCGAGATTGTGCCTTCACAGGGTCCCTGGATTGCAATTACAATGTCGTCCGCGTAACCCTGTGTGTAGTATCCATTTTGGTTGAGGTTTGTCAGTAAGCTGTCCACTGTCAGGCTCCACAGGAGTGGGGATAAGACACCACCCTGTGGACATCCCTTTTTGGCTCTCACAGTGACAGACTCTCCAAAAAGAGAAGTTTGTATTCTTCTTCCTATCAGCATAGATTTTATCCACCTGCAAAAGGTGTCTTCAACTCCGTACCGACCTGCAGAATCAACCATGGAATTGTAAGAAGCATTGTCAAATGCCCCCTCTATGTCAAGAAAAACGCATAAGGTGGTTTGTTTCCTTGCGAATCCCTCCTCAATCCTGTATATTAGGTTGTGGAGGGCTGATTCACAGGATTTCCCCACCTGATACACGTGTTGGTTGACATGTAGCGGATTTCTTGACAATGCCCCTTGAGTCAAATGAAATCCTATTAGTCGTTCCATTATTTAGAGTAGAAACGATGACAGACTAATTGGTCTAAAGTCCTTTCTCGTGGAGTGATTAAGCCTCCCCGGTTTTGGCAAGAAGGTCACTCTTACTGGCTTCCATACGGTTGGGATATAACCCGTAGCCAGGCTTGCCCTGAATATATGACCAAGCAGAGTTAAAAGATGCTCTGCTCCTTTTTGTAAAAGAACTGGGTATATCCCATCTGGTCCCGGTGCTTTGTATGGGTCGAATGAGTTTATTGCCCATTCGATTTTTGAGCGGTTAATGGCAACCGCCGCTCTTCTCCAGTCCTCGCCAGTCGGCGGGAGACACTGGTTAAGCTGCTCTTGAGAAGGGTTTTCATCGTCCACTGCCACCGAATCCGGGAAATGAATCCGGAGCAGTGTCTCGAGTGTATCCTTCGCGGAGCTAGTATACTCACCATCGGGTTTACGAAGTGAGCCGATGGTTTCAGCGGGTTTCGTCGCCAGGACACGATGGAGCCTTGCTCCCTCAGATGTGTTTTCAACATCATGACAGAGCTTCCTCCATGAGTCCACTTTGGCTTTCTTCGGTAAGGGCTTCATGGTAATTATCCCAGTTCCCCAACCTCCTTGCTCTGTTAAATAGCTGGCGAACCCTTCGCCTCTGACTCCTTAGGCCCTCATTCCACCAGCAAGTCGACCAGCTGATGTCTTTTGAGACCTCCGGGTAGTTTTCTTGGAAAGAGTTAATTATTGCATGCTGAAGCTCAGTTGCAGTAAGCTCAATATCCAATACTGTTTTAACATTCTTCAAAATTGTGGCGAGTTTGAACTTTAGTGTCGAATTATATTCGTCCCAATTTGTTCTCTTCGGATCCCGATATTGTATATTACATTGGTCCGTTCTCACCTCCACATTGTAATAGATTTGTCTGTGATCCGATTCAGATGGTTCATCGGACACTAGCTATTTCTTGATTTTACCACTGATTTCATAAGTGCTCAGTGTTACATCAATGACTTCCTTCCACACTTTGTTAATAAAAGTCGGCTTGTTGCCTTGGTTAACTATATCTAAGTTGTTAGCTATGATATAATCAAAGAGACACTCACCTCTTGTATTTGTGTTTGTGATGCGCGTTTACATCGCATCCCATGATCAGTTGGTGGTTTTTTGCCTCACATACTGGATCAGGTCTTCCATCTCTGTTGATGGTGGTGGAGTAGATGCATCATAGGGTAGGTAGACCGAAGCGATGATTACCACTCCAGTTCCGTTCTCCATGTTGTATTTTACTTTTACCGCTGTTAGATCTCTCTGACAAAACTCTAACAGCGGCAAGACATGGATGTCCTTTCTTGCATAAATGCAAGTTCTGGGTCTCTCCGAGGTTTTATCGTAGATAATTTATCCTCTAGTATCTTCTAGTCCAAGAATCTTATGGTTAACAGCCCAATGTTCCTGGATCAGAGCTATGGAGATTCCCCTTTTCAGCACATTTTGACAGAAGACAGCGGAGGCCGCCTTACTGTGCTGGAGGTTTATCTGAAGCATCCGAAGATCAGACATTCTTTTTCCTCTTTGATGTATTCAGTGGTCTAAGGTTGACTTGACCAAACCCGAGGTATAATTTAAACCCGCGGTCTTGAATCAACCGCAGATCCGCTGCATCCACTTCCAGTACGATGGTGTGTCCTGCATTGGTCTTCGTGCTGTTGATACTTCGCCACTCCTGAGTGTGCAGATTTGAATTCTGCACTCCAAGAGCTTTGATCACTTTGCCCGTTTCAATGGAGTTATAAATCTGGGGAGTATACAGCAGAACCTTTGATGTGTTCATCAGGGCTCTTGCATCCCCGTCCACAAGTCCGCTCCGTCCCATGGTCTGATATTCGGGACGTTCTCCATGAGCCAGTTTATAGCTGTTGATCCTATGCACCGCACAACGAGGGCCCCCCTGTCCAGGTGGTAACCCTGATATTGTGGGCCCTCAACGAGCTCTTGGCTAATAAGGGTTTGTAGCATCGAGAGTTGAACCTCTTCGGATTGTTCCTGAGTCATTTTGACCTCAGGATACTCCCGCAATGCAATGCATATCTTTGTTGTTGAGGCGGTTTCAGCAAAGGTATTAATAGCACTTGCCTGTTCCCCCTTTCTTCGTTTTTTTGAGATCTGTTTCGGGCTTGGAGTCCCATCTTCAGATCTCAATCTCTTTTCCTGTGGGTTTTTCAAGGGTTGATTCCCTGAGTCAGACCCTACAGGTATTACTGTTTCTGAGAAAGCCAGGGCTGTGGGGTTTTTTGTCCGGATTTTCCTCTTTATCGGAGGAATCGGTTTCTCCTCAGCTCTTGCTTTCTTTTCAAATGCTTTTCTCTGGGCTGCACCCGAGAGATTTTTCATTTCCACCTTAAGGAAAGGATTCTGGACTTTATCGTCCATATTTTCTGCTGGGCTGGATGCACCTGCAGTTTTTTGTGTCTCGGCGAGGTTTGCTTGTGCAGCCTCGGTTGATTCACTTTTTAAGGGAATTTGAGCCCTAGGCTTATTATTTTCTTTACTGTGTTTATTCATTTTTGATCCCACGAAAAAAATCGGGCCGTGTACTACTCCATAGGCCACTTAATGGGGAGGGCATTGATACAGTGGAGTTCGCCAGTTGCTCCGACAGCATTTAACCCTGCTGTCCTAGCCTTCGGCTAGATCTCTTGGCACAATGCCTCGCACCGTAGTTTGGGTTTTTGCATGGTTTCTTGGCCTGGCCGTGCTTCTCGAGGCTATCCTGTCCGGCATGGGTATTCCTGCCAGTAACATAGTTACCGACGGCGTAGCATAGCCCTTCATCGATGCACTTAAGCCTCTTCACCAACTAAAAGGTCCTACCATGCCTAGGAGAAGAGCAGAATTAAACTGTTTGCTATTAATAAATTGGATCATCATTTTATCGCCATAAAACCTACAGGTTATGGACCCAGTATAAACTTTTATTTATTGTTAATAATAAAAAGTTGTTAAGTTCTAATAATTTGTGTGACATTATTGAATCACCACGTGAGAACAGTATTTTGTATAACAAAATTTATAAATAACTAAAACAAAAAAATGAATTCATTAAATAATAGTGTTCGTGTGATAAAACCATTTTATGGACAAAATTTCTCAAATTGGAACTTACGTATGGAATTGTTCCTCGATGAACAAGGTTTTTTGGAATGCGTTAAAGGTGAACCGAACCCTGAAAATTCTAAATGGACGAAAAGTGATAAAAAATCCAAATCTCTTATAGCACAACATTTAGAAGATGCGTATTTAGAACAAGTCAGAAATAAAAATCATGCTTGTGAAATATGGAAATCATTATGTAATATTTATGAAAAAAAAGAACCATGTAGTAAACGAATTTTACTGTAACAAATCATGGAATTAAAGTATGGTCCAAAGCATACAATAGAATCTTTTTCCTCAACTTTTGAGAATAGTATGCAACAATTGAAAGCAGCAGGTTCAATGTTGGATGAGTCAGACTATTGCTGTATGTTATTAAATGCATTACCTACCCAGTTCGATTTGGTTGTGACAGCATTAGAAACATACCAAGAAAAAATGACTTTGGAAGATATTAAAAGAAGATTAAAAGAATATGACGTAAAATTAAAAAGTTCTACGAAACATAAAGAAGTTCCACCAAGTGAACCAAAAATAAAAAATCTTCATGCATTTAATGCAACTAAAGGAAATACAAAAAGTACTGAGATAGGGGTAAAACCTGAAGATAAAAGTAAACGATTTAATTGCGATTTTTGGGAAAGAGCAGGGCATATAAAGAAAAACTGTTTTTACTTTAAAAGAAATTCCAAATCAACAAGCTAATATAGCGCAAAATAAGGTTGAAAATAGAAATCAATCAGATGAAAGAAATACTGAATTTCTGTTTGTTGCTCAGAAAGAGAAAATTATAAATCAGAAAAGTAATGAAGTATGTTGGTATCTAGACTCCGGCGCCTCATATCATTACGTTAATTCTGAAGAATATTTGCCAAACAGAAAAACATTATCTCAACCGGTTTCAATAAAAATCGCAAACACTGACACAATGCAAAGTTCAAAAATGTGAACATTTATGGGAATAAACAAAATATCTGGATCTACGTGTGTATTTGACAATGTGTATTTTGTACCTGGTTTACGATATAACTTAATGTTTGTTCGAGCCATTACCGATAAAGGATATCAGATTGTATTTAAACAATCTTTTGTTCGTATATTAAAGGATGGCAAAATTATAGTAGAAGGAGTGATGGACGATAAACTTTTTCGTTTGGAGTTTGTTTCGCAGCTTTCGGAAGAAAAACAGACTGCATATTCTTGTGAGGTGAAACCGAGTACGAAGATATGGCATCGTCGATTAGGACGTATTAATCTGAATGGATTGAACAAACTTATCAAAGCTGACATGATTCCAAATGTTAAAAATGAAAGAAGAGAAAATAATGAAGTTTGTAAGGAATGTGCTCAGGCAAAGTTGACAAAACTTCCTTGGAAAAACAATATAACACCTTCATCAAGGCCATTAGAATTAATACACAGTGATATTTTTGGACCTGTGGTACCAGCTTCAAGTGAAGGTATAAAATACTATATTTCTTTTTTGGATGATTATACTCATTTTTCAGTAATCTATCTAATGAAAAACAAATCTGAAGCTTATGAAAAATTTGTACAGTATGTTGAAATGGCTACATCAAAAATGAATTTAAAAATTAGTCGTTTAAAATGTGACAATGGCACCAAATACCTTCAAATCAATTCAGTTTCAAAAATTTTGTAAAAATAATGGTATCGAACTTGAATATACTGCAGCATATACGCCATAATTAAATGGGAAAGCAGCAAGATTAAACAGATTAATCGCAGAAAGAAGCCGAGCTTTAATATACGACAGTGGTTTTGATAAATCTATGTGGTCCGAAGCAGCTCTAACTTCAGTTTATTTGATTAATCGAAGTTTGACAGTAAACGGAAAATTACCAGCTAAATTATGGCATAACCGAAATATTGATTTAAATAATTTAAAATTTTTTGGGTGCAGAGCTTTTGCTCACATAGCCAAAGAAAAAATGAATGTTTTATGATTGGGTATACAAACAATGGTTATCCTTTGTGGTGCGATGGTGAAATATTTTCTGCACGTAATGTTATTTTTGATGAAACAAAAACATATAAAGATTACATAAAAACGGGAAATGAACTTCAGAAGGGGATTGAAGAAAACAGTGATGATGATCTAACTCAACAAAAAGAATTAGATAACGAAGAAATATTAGAAACTAGACCCTCTAGGGTAAATAAACCCCCCACCTGGTTAAACGAATATGAATTAAATTTATGTTTACAAAGCGATATTCGATATGAAGATTTAAAGAATGAATCAGAGACAGAAAAAAGGAAATGGTTAATAGCAATGGAAGATGAATTGCAATTAATGAAGAAAAAATGTATGGAATTTAGTAGACAAGCCAATTGATTGCAATGTTATCGATACTAAATGGGTGTTAAATCCAATAATTCATACAAAGCTAGATTAGTCGCAAGGGGCTTCTCAACAACAAAATATAAATGAAGACATTTATGCACCAGTCGCGAAGATGACTTCAGTAAAAATCATGTTCTCAATAATTGTCCAACTAAAATTAAAAGTAATGCAACTAGATGTTCAAACAGCCTTTTTAAATAGTTTTGTCGAAGGAGAAGTTTTTATTAAACAACAACCTCCTGGTTTTGAAAAAGGTGATCAAATGTGCAAATTAACAAAATCTTTTTTCGGATTAAAGGATTCGCCGAAAAATTGGAACAACTGTTATGACGAATTTATGAAAAAAGTAATTTCAAAAACTTAAATGCAGATACCTGTTTATATATTAAAATTATGGACAACAAGAAATTATTTGTATTACTCTTTGTAGATGACATTCTTATGACATCTGAAGATATTGATTTATTTACGTATTTTAAAGGGGAACTCCAAAAACAATTTGGAATAACTGATCTTGGAATTAAAAATAAGTGCAAATTTTTAGGCTTTGAAGTCTTATTAAATTCTGGTTCAATGATTATTTCACAAAAGGAAACAATTGAGAAACATGTTAAAATTTTTAGACAAGAAGAATAAAAAAAAACTTTAACTCCAATGGAAGTTGGATTACAACTTGAAAAAGAAGAAATGACAGATGAACATCTCCCATATCGGCAATTATTAGGATCGTTAGTTTACATATCATCCGGAACAAGGCCCGATATTTGTTACGCCACTAACAACTTGAGCAGATTCTATTCTAATTTTAGTCACACACATTTCAAACATGCATTGTGAGTGGTAAAGTATCTTAAAACGACGTTAAATTATACATAATAAAAATGTATTGTGACGCTGATTGGGGAAACGACTGTCAAGATAGAAAATCAACCTCTGGAATGGTAGCATTCGTTTTTGGAAATCCAGTTAGTTGGTCAACCAGAAAACCACCAATTGTAGCAACTTCATCTTGTGAAGCGGAATATATTTCATTGAGTGAAGCTGTCAAAGAAGTAATTTGGTTAAAGGCCATAGTGGAAGAATTTGGAATTACGATTGATCATCCTATTCCTGCATTAAAAGACAATCAAAGTGTCATATCTCTTGTGAAATAAAAACAGATTAACAAAAAGACTAAACATATTGAAATTAAATACTGTTTTATAAAAGATATTGTTGCTAAGAATCTTATTCAGTTATTTTATGTAAGCAGTAACGAACAGATCGCTGATTTGTTAACTAAACCTTTAGGTTTAACATTTTGTGTGTTCGGCCGAACTAAGAAGTAAGAAATCATAGTAAGATAGTCAGAATAAATATAATTTTGTTCTGAGCATCTGAGTCAGCGAGTTTCGGCCTGGACTCACTTTCTTTTGCTTCTTAATCAGTGTTGCCAGATATCTCGTTTAACAGTAGATCTACTGCTTTGTTAGTATATCTACCTTTTTTTTTGAATTTGTGTCATTTTTTTCAATTTTTTATAATAATAATAAATTTAAAACTCCAGAGTCGTACAAATACAAAATCAGTCATTACAGACCATATTCCATTATTTGAAATAATAGAATATGGTTCTGTAATTACTTTAAGGTATTATTTTATAATGCGATTTTAAACAATTAGTAATGCAATATATGACAAATAAAAAGAATTAATATTATTTAATATTTGAAGAAAAAAAATTCTATAATATATTAAATACTAATGTAATATAATTTTAATTATTCTAAATAAAAGTATTTATTTCAAACTATTTAAATTGGAATTTTCACTTTTTGAATCTACCGCTGTATTTTGGTGGATTTACCGCTTTTTAAGAAATCGGACTGGCGACACAGATCATAACCTATTTGTTTATGTATCAAATTCAGAACATTTCTCATGTGTTGACAATTATTGTTATTGTAATAAGTGAGATAAAAATTTAATAAAATGGATAATTTTATAAGGAGTATTTTAATAGAGGAACTTCTATATGACCCAGCCGATTTCTTAAACAGCGGAAGATTAAGAAAAAAAGCGGTAGATTCAAAAAGTGAAAATTCCAATTTAAATAGTTTGAAATAAATACTTTTATTCAGAATAATTAAAATTATATTACATTAGTATTTAATATATTATAGAATTTTTTCTTTTCAAATATTAAATAATATTAATTCTTTGTATTTATCATATATTGCATTACTTATTGTTTAAAATCCCGTTATAAAATAATACCTTAAAGTAATTACAGAACCATATTCCATTATTTCAAATAATGGAATATGGGCTGTAATGTCTGATTTTGTATTTGTACGACTGGGGAGTTTTAAATTAATTATTATTATAAAAAATTGAAAAAAATGACATAAATTCAAAAATTTTTGTATTTACTCAAAAAAACGGTAGAACTGTAGAAATACTAAAAAAGGGGTAGATCTACCGTTAAACGGGATATCTGGCAACACTGCCCGTGACGTAGATACTAAGTAAAATGGCGGCATAAGAAAAGTTTCTTAGTAAGCATAAAGTGTCCCGGCCGACGACTAAGTATGATAATCTGACTATCTTACTAAGATTACTAACTTCTTAGTTCGGCCGACCACGACCATTATTTAGTGTTCATAGAAAGTCATTGGGAATTTCTGAAAATGATTTATAATTTTTATTTGTTTGTATCTTTTTCTCAGTGTTGAAAAGGGGTGTTGAATATAATGTTGGCAACGCTGATAAAATATCTAAAAGTTAAAAAGTACATACATTTTGTTTTTGCCAAGTTTAAAAAATAAAAGGGATAGGAAGCCAATTCAAGTATTGTATTGTCAATTAATGAGTAATCAAGAATATGCGCCATTTTTTATGTAATTAAATATCATTTAATAAATTAAACTGTTTGCTATTAATAAATTGGATCATTTTATCGCCATAAAACCAACAGCCTGAACAATTATTTATTTTAACCGACCAATTATCAGTGGATTACACTCAATCGATTAGTGCCTTTATTTTTTCTCTGTATGGAATATGGGGTGCTAAAATTTTTTTATGACCTTGAAAAAAATTTAAAACCGATAAAAAGTTTTCCATCGCTGACCATTTATGACCAATTATTGACCAATTATATGGTATAATTAGTTTTTCGAAATTGAATGGATGGGGTGCTAGCATCCTGGAGCCCTTTTGTGCACAGAAGAAAACAATTTTGATAATTCTGAGTTCGGGAGCCAGACCATTCGTCTCGTACGCTGATCGATTGTGTTAATTTGTATTTTTTTTAAATTGTTGAGAACAATTTTTTTGATGTTGTGTAAAGAAATTAAAAACGATACTGGTTGGAACGTGGATTGGTAATTTATCGACCGAAACCAAAATGTAAATCGAGTGAGGTTGGTGGTACTTTTTTGCGTGTGAGTTATATATATATATACATATACATATATATATATATATATATATATATATATATATATATATATATATATATATATAAATATATATATATATATATATATATATATATATATATATATTTATATATATATATATATATATATATATATATACATTTTGACATTTTTTTCTAATAAGTAACACAAACCAACACACCTTATTGTTTTAAAATTCGAAAATCAGTCAGCGTCAACTTCTTCAAGTTAAATTTCCAATTTCTTGAGCACGTTTCTTTCCAATTTATTTATTCAAATTCTTTAAAAATATGTGATGGTTCTTGACAACTTGATTTTTGTCATTTCCTGAAAATAATTGAATGGGACCAGTAAGAATATTGGATCATCTAGATCTCTTATCTTAGCTATAGTTTTTCATATAATTCCGTCTTATGGTCATTTATGATTAATTATAAACTTTCAGTTTTTATCATAACGATTTGACAAGCCAACATATTTTTTAAGGTTTAAGCATATTTCTGAAACTACACATTTTCAAAATAGTTGAATAGCCAGGTTTTGTATAATTTTATGGAGTTAAAAGTTTTAAGGCTTTATGAGAGATTTAACACCATTACAAGCGGTGAGTATGTGTGTGAAGTTAGCACCGCCATTTTGAAAAAAAAATCATTGTGCTAGGAATGTGCTACGTTGTGCCGCAAGCCAATTTACAAATTTTGAAAAATGAAACGAAAATTCGAATAAAAACGTTTTTCAGGCCCAACACCGCCATTTTGTTGGAATGAGAAAAAAATGGTTGTGCTAGATTGTGCTAGAGTTGTGCTAGGTTGCGCTGCAAACCACTATTCGATATCGCAATTAGTTTCGTAGAAAATGGCGTTTGGAAAAAAGCCGCAGCAACGCCATTTTGTCGGAATGGAAAAAAATAAATCTGCTAGATTGTGTTAGGGTTGTGCTAGATTGTGCCAAGGATGTGCTAGCTTGTGTCGCAAACCTCGATTCGATATCATAATTATTTTCGTAGAAAATCGCGTTTGAAAAAAAACCGCAGCACCGCCATTTAGTCGGAATGGGAAAAAAATTGTTGTGCTATATTGTGCTGGTTTGTTCTAGATTGTACTGCAAACTGCGTTTCGATACCGCAATTAGTTTTTTAGAAAATCGCGATTGAAAAAAAATCGAAACACCCCCATTTTTGAAATAACAAAATAAAAATCATTGTGCTAGTTTGTGCCGTAAGCAGCACTTAGAAATTTTGAAAAATAAAGCGAAAATTCGATAAAAACGTTTTGAGGCCCAACACCTCCTTTCCGTCGGAATGAAAAAAATAGTTGTTGTAGATTGTGCTAAGGTTGTGCTAGCTTGTGCCGCATTCCAATATTACAATTAGTTTCGTAAAAAATCACGATTGAAAATAAAAATCGCAACACCACCAATTTTTAAATGTTAACTATTTTCACGCCATTCAATTGTGCTAAACATCTGCATTTTTGTGTCGTATAAGAAACTTGTCCACGACATACAGTACTCATTAAAAATGCAGAAACTCTTGACGAATGAAGCGAAATTTCGAAAAACCCGTTTTTGAGGCCCACAGCCTTCATTTCGTCGGAATGCATATATAAATTGTTATGCTAGATTGTGCTAAGCTTTTTATATGTATAACATTATTGCATTTAATATGATTGTATGTATAACATATTGAAAAAAATATTTTTTTCGACAAAATGGCGGTGCTGCAGTTTTTTTTTCAAACGCGATTTTCTACGAAACTAATTGCGATACCGAATCGCGGATTGCAGCATAAGCTAGCACAACCCTAGCGCAATCTAGCACAACCATTTTTTTTCATTCCGACAAAATGGCGGTGTTGGGCCAAAAAAACGTTTTTTTCAAATTTTCGCTTCATTTTTCAAAATTTTTACATTCCTAGCTCAAACTAGCACAATGATAATTTTTTTGGTGTTTCAAAATGGCGGTGCTAACTTCACATACATGCGATGAGTCCTTATTTAAGTAAATACAATAATAAACTCGTATGTAAGTTTGTTGCAGTATTATTATGTCTGGTAAACCAGCAGCGCCACATCGAGATATTTAATTAAAAATAATTTTGGAGCACAAAACAAGTGTTTTTCCCTCTGTGATTTTTGTTTAATTTTCCTGTGGCGCTGTTTCTGTAAATGCTATAACTTTGGGGTCTAGGAACTGATATATATTGTCCAGAAAAATTAACCCCTGTTTCTCAAAATTTAGCGAGGCTGTCACGCGCTTTGGAGGTAAAATTTTCAAAGGTATTAGAATAGAAAATGGTTTGAATAAAATAATATATAAATTTCAAATTTTGCCCTAATTCCTTGAACAATTATTTGTATTTTATAAATACGTATTTCGACTAAAAGGTAGTCATCATCAAGATGAATTAGCCAATCGTTAAATTAGCATATCTTTGGGATATGGAGTCAGTTTAAAATGAACATTCTGTATAAATCTGAAAATCTGATTGAATATGAAATATACATATACCTAAATAAAAATTTCGATGTTGTCCAGTTATAAGTATAATATTTTTGCTTGTAACTATTAAAACAAAGATAGATATATAGTTTTTATAGTGTAAAAAGAAATATATATATATATATATATATATATATATATATATATATATATATATATATATATATATACTATGTTTAATTTACATCTTCGTATCATAGATCCCACGAGTATGAGAGAGTACGTGTACATATACATTAAGCAATGTGTATGAGAAGGAGGTCTTATAGGTTTCATAAACAAGCATAATTTTCATAACTGTTCGAGTGGTCACCTACCACTCAAACCTGTGAGACCTCCTTCTCATACACATTGCTTAATGTATACGTATGTACTCTCTCATACTCGTTATGAATATTATTCACTATTTTGAAAAATATGCTTGTTTATCAAACCTATAAGATCTCCTTCTCATACACATTGCTTAATGTGTATGAGAAAAAATATGTACAAATATATAAAATAAAAAAAATAATAAATATGTACATATGTACTCTCTCATACTCGTGGGGTCTATGATACGAAGATGTAAACTAAACAGACGGTATATATATATATATATAATGATAGTTATATTTTTTTAAATATCAAATATTTTATTTCTGTGCGAGTCATAAACAGAGTAATCCTCTAAAAAATATATGTAAACTAAATTCATGTAACGTGTTATATCTTCCTTTTACATATAAAAATTAAATAATTTGCTGTATCTATCCTCTGCATTTACTACAAGACTAATCAAAATTGTGGACCACTAATATGGTTCAGGTTGGTTCATTTTTTTTGAATGGGAGTGTATATTAAGTTTAATCGTGGCTTTGTACCTAGAGCTTGAAAATATTGATGGCAGACATAAATGTTTGACATAGGTGTTCATAGAATGATCTAATTCGGCCATTTCCGCATATTCGTCTGTCTGTGGACACGATAACTTCAAAATGAATAGAGATAACGAGCTGATAATTGTGTGTGTGTGTTCTAAAGCTAAAAAGTAACGTCAAGTTCGTGAATGGGCAAAATTGGAATGTGTATGGGCAAAATTGGGAAAATTGGTCAACTTTGAAACCGCAAGTAGAACAAATATATAAAGAGAAAAAATGTTACTCTTTTAAAAATAAAAAACTTTTGTAACAAATTTTTTTTACATAAACTCAGTATATACCGGGTACTTCAGCACAATAAACTCAGTTTATATTTTCACTTGTTAATTTAATAGTGCGATATGGTGGTGCTGGCTTCCTAGACATCAAAATAAAGGTTTTTTTAATGTACCCAAAATTTGCATGACACACTGGTGCGTTGTTATTTCATTTATTCTACGCTTATATTGCAGTCACAATATTCAACAGTCAAGTCAGTGTTTGTTATCCATATAATTAAAGAAAAAATGTTTTTTTAAATGAATTTATAATAAATTGTTGAATTAACTATTAGTGTTTTTACTAGATTCAGTGAATGTGTGACTTAACATTTTAACTGTTAACTATTACAGTGATAAGGTTGTTTGTTGGGAAAAAATATACAAATAATCTTAAAAAAAAAAACGTTATAATAATTCAAAATAATTTTTTACTGTGTAATTATTGAACTTGTGAACTCGAGAAAATAAAAAATAGTTATTATTTTCATGTAAGCTTATCGAATTTCTTATTTACATATTTTTATAAAGTTGTAACGGTTGGAAACATTTATTGTAGAGTAAAAATTTGGTACAGCCATAAAACATTTTATTACTCCACTTCCCGATGCCCGTTAATCCGATAGCTGAAAAACAATCGTGTTCTGAAGCTAAAGAGTAATCCCAAATCCTTGAATGGATTAAATCGGCCAACGCCTCTTCCCACCAAAATGTATCTCTTGTAAACACAATATAAAACAGTTCAAATGCAAAAATGTGTTTTTTTATACCAAAACTCTTGATTAAAACTATAACATAAATAAAATTCAGTATGTGATTGTAGGATGGTTCTGAAACTAGCAGTCAGAGCTGGCTGCTAGTTTCAGAGTCGAAAAAAGCATGTTCGTCAGTTCATTTCAAAAAAGCTCGTAATTTTATTTTTTAGCTACACATTAGTAACAATATTTAATATCAGACAATATTTATTATTGGCATACTATTTTTGTGGATGAAATAAAAATACATTTTAACCATCCTTTTATACTTTTAATATATTTTTAAGAAAAACTTTTTTTTCCTATCCCCAACAAGAGATGGCAACCACCCTTTAATAAAAAGCAAGTCCGCTTATGTATCCCTGAAAATTCTGTATAATGGGGAAAGCATTGCACTAGGTTTCATATTTATTATCTCCAACCGATCTTGTTTTATTTTTGTTGCCTTTCGATAGACTAGACTTTTCGATAGAGGGTTATAATAGAGGGTTATTTCAAAATTAATGAAACCGTATATATTTTAACAATTATCCAACTCTGAATTTTAAAATTCCAAATTTTCCGACATAAACATTAGTATAGCAATTATTAGCAAGTATAACTAGTCAAGATTACGTATTCTTTCAACAGCAAGTGGAAATGCAGATCGCTACAGCCGAATAATGCTGCCCATAAACGCTGTCACTCACACTTATTGTTGCCTGTAGCGTTTCTCATTTCAGCTCACGTAACATTAGCTTACACGTTTGGCAATTATTCAAAGCTTACACAAACAGAATCAATCATCTGTATTTCAAAATATATCTAATTAAAACACTATTCAAATTTCAGCATGAATCAAACATTTTTTCTCTTTTTTTTAGCGAATTTTCGAAAAAAATTACGAAATTAATTAAAGAAAATTACGAAATTATTTAAAGAATTGATTGTTGATTATAATGAATTAATCGTCTATAAAGATAGCAGAGCCAAATGAGCACAATCGATTTTAATTAACACAACTATTTATTGCTCTTTTTGTGCTAATTAATTGCGAAATTTTTAATTTTTATGCTCTAACCATTTCACTGAAATCGATGGCTGTACCAGCTTCAAAAAGGCTAGCAAAGTCATATATAAAAATTTTTTTTTATTAAATTTTCACTGGCACAGTGATTTAGTGCTGATTATGTGCTTTCAGAATATGTCATTGGAAAAAATTTCGGATCACTATTTGTCAGAAAAGCACCCCGACGAGGTGCAAGAGTAAAATACTCAAAATTATCAGCACAATCGAACTTGAATAGTCGATTTCGAATGCATTAATAATGGGCTTTAAAATTACTTAAGTGGCGCTTTTATTGCTCAACCCTTCATGTCAGAAAACCACCCACAGCCCGACGAGGTGCAAGAATTAAGTACTCGAAATTATCAGCACAATCACACTTTAATAGTCGAACGCATTAATAATGGGCTCGACGCCACCTAAATAATTTTAAAGCTTAATATTAACGCGTTAGAAATTGACTATTCAAGTTCGATTCTGCTGATAACTTCGAGTACTTTACTCTTGCACCTTGTCGAGTTAGGGGTGGTTTTTTAACATAAAGGGTTGAGCAATAAAAACGCCATATAAGTACTTTTGAAGCACATTATTAATTCGTTCGAAATCGGCTATTTAAATTCGATTGTGCTGATTAATTTGAAGCACTTTACTCTTACACGTCATCATGCTGGGGGTCGTTTTTTAACATAAAGGGTTGAGCAATAAAAACGCCACATAAGTAATTTTGAAGCCCATTATTAATGCATTCGAAATTAACGATTAAAGTGCGATTGTGGTGATAATTTCGAGTACTTTACTATAGCACCTTGTCGGGTTGGGGGTGGTTTTTTGACATGAAGGGTTGAACAATAAAAACGCCACATAAGTACTTTTGTAGCATATTATTAATGAGTTCGAAATCAACGATTAAAGTTCGATTGTGCTGATAATTTCAAGTACTTTACTCTTGCTCGTAGTCGAGCTGGGGTGGTTTTTAAACATGAAGGGATGAGCAATAAAAACGCCACATAAATAAATTTGAAGCATATTATTAATGCGTTCGAAATCGACTATTAAAGTGCGATTGTGCAGATAATTTCGAGTACTTTACTCATGCACCTTGTCGAGTTGGGGGTGGTTTTTTAACATAATGGGTTGAGCAATAAAAACGCCACCTAAATAATTTTAAAGCTGAATATTAATGCGTTAGACATTGACTATTCAAGTTTGATTGTGCTGATAATTTCGAGCTCAACCAAATAAATATAATAAAAGTAAATGAGAAAGTTGTAGGAAGTAAAAAGAGCTTTCGATTAATGCCATTTCTTGTTTTTACCATAAGTTTTTCAAATTTGAGTATTTTTATTTGAAATTTATCACAAAGGTAGATTTAATGAAACAGACTAAGTTTTTGCAGAATTGAAAAATTTTTTTTCGTTTTTGGGATATACCGATTTAAAAAAAAGGCGTCTTTGAAAATTAGCCATTGTTGCCCCACGGGAGGTCGTAGAAAAACGTTATTTTTTTCTGAAAGAGTTGTTCTTTCATGCTTTTGAAAGTTTGAGACGATTTCATAATTTTTAGCCCGAAAAAATGACTTTGAGAAATTGCTTTTTTTGTGGGGGGACGTTTTTTGCAATATTTTTTTCTATTTTCATTTTCGTCGTACAGCACTGGCCTGGAGGGACATCATTCTTGATTAGTTGTATTTCAAATAAAAAAATACAAAAGTTCATTTCAATTATTATTAGTGTATTATTATTATTTTGGTTAACTTCGCCATTTCGGATCGAATTACTCCACACCGAAACTTTTCTTAGAATTTTTTTTCCTATAAATTCACCATCTATAAATTTTATATACATGTATATATATATATATATATATATATATATATATATATATATATATATATATATATATATATATATATATATATATATATAAATATATATATAGTAATTTAGTAAACCGGAAGAGTTATTTAAGCGTCAGTCAACACGAAGTACTAGTTACCGCGAAGAGAAAGTTACCGCGGGACGTAAGCAAGTCAACGCATGGCGTTCACTTGTTGGTACTTGTTGGTAAACGCATGGCGTTAACGAACGCTACGTGTCAGCCCACGCGAAGAAGCCAACGCGTTGGTCAATGAGAAGCGTTACTAAATGGGAAGCGTTAGGTGACGTGAAAAGGTGGTTAGTCAACACGAAGCGTTGGTTTGAATGCGTCAGTTATTAAGTAAATGCGAAGCGTTAGTAAACCGGAAGTGTTATTTAACGCAAAGCGTTAAAATAACGCAAAGTGTAAGTGTGTCAGCACGAACCGTTAAGATAAAGCGACCTTAAGTGAGTGAACGCGAAGCGTTAGTGATTCAACGCGTAATGTGATTTCACGCGATGCGTCATCCAATACAAAGCAATAGTTAACGCGAAGCATTAACCCACGCGAAAAGTGAGCTAAAGCGAACCGTAAGTCAGCCAACGCGAAGCGTTGGTCAGTGAGAAACGTTAGTTGACTCAATTACACTTTGCGTTATCTTAGCCCTTCGCGCTAACTATCGCTTCCGGTATATCAACGCTTCGCGTTTACAAATTAACACTCTCAAATCAAGGCTTAGCGTTGACTAATTGCCACTTCGTCACCTAACGCTTCCCATTGACTAACGTTTCTCACTGACCAACGCTTCGCGTTGGCTGACTTACGGTTCGCTTTAGCTCACTTTTCTCGTTGGCTAACGCTTCGCGTTAACTTTTGCTTTGTATCGGATGACGCATCGCGTGAAATCACACTACGCGTTGAATCACTGAAACTTCGCTTTGAATAACTAACGCTTCGCGTTCACTCACTTAAGGTCGCTTTATCTTAACGGTTCGTGCTGACACAATTACACTTTGCGTTATCTTAAAGCTACGCGTTAACTAACGCTTCCGGTTTACTAACGCGTCGCTCCGGTTTACTTACGTTTACTAAATAATTGACGCTTTCAAACCCACGCTTCGTGTTGACTAATCACCACTTCGCGTCACCTAACGCTTCCCATTGACTAATGCTTCTCATGCTTCTCACTGTTAACGCTTTGCGTTTACCAACGCTTCGCGTTGGCTTGCTGACGCTCGGCGTTAACTTTCCTTTCGCGGTGACTAGTGCTTAGTGTTGACTGACGCTTCGCGCTACGCGCTAGTGTTGACTGACATCTTAACGCATCGCGTTTATTAAGTATCGAACGCTTTCAAACCAATGCTTCGTGTTGACTAATCACCTTTTCACGTCACCTAACGCTTCCCATTTACTAACGTTTCTCAGTGACCAACGGTTAACGTTTTGATTAACGTTTCGCGTTTACCAACGCTACGCGTTGACTTTCTTACGTCCCGCGTTATTTATCTCTTCGCGTTAACTAAATAACTATATATATATATATATATATATATATATATATATATATATATATATATATATATATAAATACTAGGAGTCGAACCTCAGGCCTCTAGTACAGGATATCTAGTACAGCATGCTTCCGCAACACCAAAGACGGCTGTGGCGTAACAACTTTTCATATCATTCTTATTTTTAATTTTGACAGTATTACGTCTGTCGATGTAATACGATGTTTTCCAAATTCCATTTTCGGTTACGTATATAGTTAGTTATGTTTATATATATACATGTAATATATATATATATATATATATATATATATATAATACTATAAATTTTGATAAACAATTTACAGAAAAATTTATTCAATTCGTACAAAACTTGAGATTATTATTTGCAAGAATTATCTAAGTCTGATAAAAGTAGAATCAATTTACGAATGTTGGCTGAATTAAAAGATCTTATTTCTATTAACATTTGCAAACTATTGTTTTTTTATGTTTATTAGTTTTGTAAACCAGGTGAATAAGTTCAAGGGTTAAGGGTTTATATATATATATATATATATATATATATATATATATATATATATATATATATACATATATATATATATATATATATATATTTATATATATATATATATATATATATATATATATATATATATATACATATATATATATATATATATATATTTATATATATATATATATATATATATATATATATACATATATATATATATATATAATATATATATATATATATATATATATTGTGACGGTAGTTTCACCACCTTGGAATCAACAAGGTGATGACTAGCCGACAAATTGTAGCACCAATTCGAAAAACAAAAAAAAACAAAAATTATGTTGGGTGCCAGGTTTTTATAGAGTACCACTCACGAATTCGACACGGCAGCTCGTCAACCCTTGCTCTGGGTGGCAGGTCAAAAAGGTGGACACTCGTCTGATTGTCACGAATAATGAAAAAAAATAAATTACGAAACAAACAAAAATTTATTAACGATAACAAAAAAAAATCAAATATTTAACAACAAAATAAAATAAAACTTGAATTTAACAATAAAAAAAAACTATCGAAAATGACAAAAAAATGTAGTCAATACAGTACCCGAACGTGTTTACGTGAATCGATTAAAACAACGAAAAATAATAATGAAATTAAACAATAAAAAAAACACAATTCGAAAAAAAAAGAAATTGACTTCGCAATACGATTTAAAACAAAATATTTCACATAAACACGCTCACACGCAAAAAATTTAACACCAAACCTCGCTCGAATCAACGTTTCGGTGAACAAAAACAAATCCAAAAAATCAAAATTAAAAAAAATTATGTTCAACAGTTCAACAAAATTCAATTCAACAACTTATTAATAATCGCTACGATACGAATCGTTCGGCTTTCGAAATCAGAATCTTTTGTCCCTCGCAAAGTCCGTCACAAGAAAACAAACAAAACAACACACAAACAACACTGTTTTTTCACATTTTTTAAATTCCTTAACATTATTTCGTCACTGCAAGTTTAAATCTGAGCACCAGGGTTGGCTTTTGAATTATTAACATTTTACAATATTCACTTGATTTGCTAACTTGGTAATGAGGATGATGCTATTTTGTTTTTCACCACCCATCATTAATTCATACAATAAAGTATGCTTTTTCAAGCTTGAATATTAAGTCCAATATACACCTCCAACATTTCCATCCAACAACTTAACGCATCGACGTACTATTTCCAATGTTAATAATTCATTATCCTTTTTATCCATCGAATTACAGAAATATAAACTTGCATATCGTTTATAAACATTTTTTAATTCTTCCGTTCAACGAAACGAATCCCAAAACAATCACACACTCGAACTTAGCCATTACCACTTCAACATGTTCATAGTACGGGCCTGTGATTTAGTTTTTAACTTTACAAATACAGTAACTGTTGACGAGCAGTAGTGGCTGTTACAAACCTCCATACAAATAGTCGGCTCCTCGTACACCATTCCAACCTCCATGTCGATGATCGATGATTGAGCGAGATCGGTAATTATTTAATGCGTGCGAACTTAAAAATAAAATAAATAAATACAAATAATTGTAATTATCAATGTCGACAGTGACATTGGATTTCGAAGCCGTTCTCTTCGTTTTCTGGCCCCGGTGTCCTTCAGCTGGCACCGGCGACCAGTCGCGTCGAATCCACATCGAATCAAAAAAAAATAAATAAATAAAAAGATTCTCATCGAAGGTTGAACTCATTTCAACCGTTACAATATATAAATATTAACCTTGAACCCTTGAACTTATATATATTCACCTGGTTTACAAAACTGAAATAAACATAAAAAAAACAATAGTTTGCATATGTTAATAGAAATAAGGTCTTTTAATACAGCCAACATTCGTAAATTAATTCTACTTTTATCAGACTTAGATAATTCTTTCAAATAATAATCACAAGTTTTGTACGAATTTAATAAATTTTTTTGTAAATTCAAATTGTTTATCAAAATTTGTAGTATTGCGACATCGTGAAACTCTTGTTGATTATGGTCACTAGGGTCTAGGAAATCTTTACTTAAAGTTTCTAATTTAAATAGACCTGGACCTCTTCTATCGACTAAAACGGTTCGGAATAAAGTCAACGTATCAACAAACCCTGAAATCAAATCTAAAATTCCGGGTTCTTTTGCATTCGCTGTAGCTCGTAAAAGTCGTGGAACGTCAAACCGGGCATTATGAATTAAAAATTGTTCGAAAGATTCCAAAGCATTCAAAATTTTGTAAATTACAACTTTTTTATCTTTATAGAACAAGTCTCCATGTTTTTGGTAAAGTTGAGTAACAGCGCTGGCTGACGCTGAAATTTTGGTCTTAGTAATCACAGATAGCTTCAACTTGTAAAATGTGTGCATTTGCAGCAAACCCGGTGGTTTCGACATCAAAAGATACGACTTTTGTCGTATCTGGTAGTATATTATTATTATTATCATAGTTTTTAGATATGGAATTAATTAATCCGCTCATTCCACAATTACTTTGATAAGTAATACCTTCATGCTTTTCGGTTCTTTTCCTCAATAGTTCTCTTTTTTTAACCCGACTTCTAAAAGGAGGATGCTTCTCAATTCGTCTGTTTTTTTTTTTTGTTTTTGTTTTTTTTTTAATGTTTGTCACCTCGGAACTCCGTCATTTATGAACCGATTTTGAATTTTTTTTTTGTATTAAATGGTTTGATTTCAGATTGGTCCCATTGTCACCAAATCGCATTCTGGTGGGGGGATCCCCTGTAAATCGAGGAAAATCCTCATTTTATATGTGATCACCGATCTTTGCGATTTTTTTTTTAATGGGTATATTCATTCATAATGGGAAAATAAGAAATTTTTTTTAAAAACCGACTTCAAAAAAATTAAAAAAAAAAAAACCGACTCCAAAAAAAAATTTTTACAAAAAAAAAACCAAATGCATGTTAAAAAAACTGAAAATCTGTTAAGAAAAAATGCACTAAAAATTAAAAAAAAAAAAAAAACAGATCAAAAAAATGTTAAAAAAAATGCACTAAAAGTTTGTAGATCGTTTAGTAGGTCTACCCATATTCTAAGACAAAAAATGCACTAAAAAGTAAAAAATAATTGCATATTCTTGTGTCAATTTTAGTTTCACCTAAGCAAAAATTTTTAAATATATATGTATAATTATTGTTATTTTTGGAGGCGGTGTCAGCATAGAGAAATTCACATAAAATTTGGACACCGCTCCAAAAATAACAATAATTGTACATATATATTTAAAAATTTTTGCTTAGGTGAACTAAAATTGACACAAGAATATGCAATTATTTTTGACTTTTTAGTGCATTTTTTGTTTAGAATATTTGATTTTTGAAGTCGGCCATTTTGTCAAAATATTTTTTATTTTCAGTTCAAGTCGTCTCAGTTTCTTAACTTTAGACTGACTAAGAATTCCTCGCTTCTTACGTTTAGAAAAAAATGTTTGGGGTGGACCACCCTTATCACTTAGGGGTATGGAAAATAGATTACGACTGATTCTCAGAGCTACCGAATATACATATAAAATTTCATAAACGTAGATCAAGCCGTTTCGGAGGAGTATGGCAACTAACATTGTTACACAAGAATTTTAAGTACAATATTACAAACTTACCTAGGACTACGGTTGAGTTGATATCAGAAAGGTTGAGTTGATATCGCCCAGTGTTAACTAAATTACATTTAGTACAAGTTTCACGTATTATTTTGAAGTAAATATGAAGTCCTTCTCTCTTAAAATCTTTTAACTTTTCCATGTCTAAAAGACTTTTGCAGCTGGTACATTTGAGGTTCTTTGCTAATTCTCCCAATGTAACTATACAGTTTTCATCGGGAATTTCAGATCTTGTTTCATTGAGTGTAGTTTCAATTTTTATTTGCTTCAGACATACGCGCAAGAGCTTTAACTATTTTATCACTAAACATTATATTATCGAATGATAATTAGTGAGAACTCTAGGTTTTTGAAATAAAATTTCAAATTTGCCCCCTTTGCCTAGATCCGTTTTTTTGTATTATAAATATGTATTTTGATTACAATGTAGTCATCATCAGTATAAATTAGCTAGTCGTAATTTACTCTTTGACAATTAGAAATAGATAGAAATTCGAAATCAATAGACAAAAATAAAAATAAATAGAAAATTAACTAAATTAAAATATACTAGTTTTAAAATATAATAAATTTTAAATCATATTGAAATTACTCTTGTTAAAATTTCATTCATTCACATTTATTCCTGTTAACTTTAATCTTATAAAAATTACTCTTATATTGTCTCAGGATATGTTACTCGTCGCTAATTTGGTGACAATTTCATGAAAAATGTATACTGATGATGACTACATTGTAGTTGAAATACGTATTTATAATACGAAAAAACTGATCAAGGCAAAGGGAGCGAATTTGAAATTTTATCACTGTTTGTTTTTACGAATCTACCATTCTTCAAACAAGAACTCATTATTATTTTATTTGCACTATCCAATATAAAAAAATAACCTTCAAAAATTGTACAGCATGTCAACAGTATAAAAATAATCTAAGTTAGAATGACAAGTTGCCGGATCGGAGAAACGACGCAATGAACGTATTTTTGAATTTCTACGTATGCAAGCAGCGGCAAAATATAACAGTGTTTGATCTATGGTAGTTTACATAATGGTATTTTTTATTTATTTGAGCATTTAAACAATATTTATAAGATAACTAATACCGCTTACTTATGTTATTTGTTAAAAAATATATTTATATATCTTCAATATTTGTTATATCTTCAATTACTTATTCCCAGTTTTTTAAAAGAATCTAAAGAAAATTACTATTTATATTTAATAAAACATGTGTGACAACGTCAATCGGGGTCAGTTTTATATGATAAACATACAAATTTTAACTGTCAATATTTACAAATTTAGTACCGTAAGGACCATTAAAAAAATATTCTACGTGTGGATGATACTTTTAACTACATATATTCAAAATTACAGAAGAATCTGAAGAAAACCGATTTTCTTGGGAACGTCCTTAATGTTTATAAAATATGAATTATTTGTTTGTTTTGTGTTAATATTATTGTAACAGTAAAAATGTTCTTACATTAATAAAAAGGAATATTAATGTTCTTAAGATTTTATAATTTTAAACTGTTAACACAAAGCGTTGGTCAACACGAGTTGTTAGGCGACGCGAAAAATTAGTCAACAAAAGTTAGCACGCGTAAGCTATACAACGCGAAAAGAAAGCCGACGCGAAGCGTCAGTCGATACGAAGCACTAGCTAACGCGTAGAAGTTAACGCGGAGCGTAAGCAAGTTAACGCGAAGCGTTAGTAAATAAACGCAAAGCGTTGGTAAACGCAAAGGTAAACGAAACGTAAGCTAAAGCGAACCGGAAGTCAGCCATCGCGAAGCGTTTGTCAATGAGAAGCGTTAGTTATGCCAAGCGAAGCGTCAGTGATTCGCGAAGCGTGATTTCACGCGAATCGTTACCAATGCTCAACGTAAACTAAAGCGAACCGTGAGTCAGTCAATGTGAAGCGTTTGTCAATTCGATGCGTTAGGCGACGTGAAACGTTAGTCTACGCAAAGTAGTGATTATTCAACGCAAAGCGTTGGTTTAGCTGCGTTAAACGTGAATAAGGCAACGCGAAGCATTAGTTTACGCGAAGCTTTAGTCGACGCGAAGCGTCAGTTATCGCCACGTATCTGTTGGTTAACGCAAAGGGTAATCCATCGCAAAACTTAAGCTAAAGCGAATTGTAAGTCAGCGAAGCGTTGGTCAATGAGAAGCGTCAGTCAATGGGAAGCGTTAGGTGACGCGAAGCGTTATTGTGACGGTAGTTTCACCACCTCGGAATCAACGATGGAGGACTGGCCGATAAATTGTGGCACCAATTTGAAATACAAAAAAAATATTTTGGGCGCCAGGTTTGGTATGAGTACCACTCACGAATCCGATACGGTTCGTCAATCCTTAATCTGGGTGGCAGGTCAGAAAGGTGGACACTCGTCTGATTTTTACGAATATTCAAAAATATTTCGAAACAAGAAAAATAAATTACATATTTACGACAACCAAAAAAAATTAAATATTTAACAACAAAATAATATAAAACACTCGAATTTTAACAATAAAAAATAAATATCGAACAAAAAAAAAATTATTTAAATAGGGTATCAGAACGTGTTAACGAAAATGATTTAAACAACAAAAATTACTACTAAAAAAAATTCGCAATAATAATTTAAAAAAATTTACTTTCGTGAACACGCTCACCCAAAAAATTTACCACCAAACCTCGCTCGAATCAACGCTTTACAGTGAACAAAAATAATCCAAAATCAAACACGATTCAAATTATAAAAAAAATAATAATAATCTTCAACAGTTTAAAACAAAAATCAATTCAACAATTTAACAATTACGATGCGGTACGACTCGTCAGGCTATCGAAATCAGAATCTCTCATTAATTATCGTTTTTATTTCTCGTCCCTCAACAAAATTCCGTCACACGAAAACAAAACAACACAAAAACACCACTGTTTACATTCCTTAAAATTGTTTGTGACTAAATGTTTAAATTTTAACACCAGGGTTGGATTTTGAATTATGAATTTTTTATAATATTCACTTTATTTTCTATTTTATTTGGTGTGATGTTGCTGATGCTATTTTGTGTTTCACCACCTATCATTAGTTCATCCAATATAAAATATGCTTTTTCAAGCTTGAAGAATGTCGAATTCACATATACTTCCAAAATCCATCCAACAACTCAACATTACGACGTACTATTTCCAATGTTAACAATTCATTATCATTTTATCTATCGTACAACAGAAATATAACCTGAATATCGTTTATAAACTATTTTTAATTCACCCAAGATCAATACTGCCAATTCTCGTTTTATTTCTTCATTTTGTTTGGATGAGCTACAAACCACTTTGGTAAACGAAGTTGACACCATCCACTGAAGAACAACATGAATGGCAAAAATCGAATACGAAACTAATCGATATATCGAATCGCGGTTTGCGGCACAAGCTAGCACAACCATTTTTTTTCATTCCGACAAAATGGCACTGCTGCGGTTTTTTTGTCAAACGCGATTTTCTACGAAACTAATTGCGATATCGAATCTCGGTTTGCGGCACAAGCTTGCACAATCTAGCACAACCATTTTTTTTTCATTCCGACAAAATGGCGGTAGCGGTGTGCATGTTCTTGTGCCAATTTTAGTTCACCTAAGCAAAAATTTTTAAATATATATGTACAATTATTGTTATTTTAGGAGGCGGTGTCCAAAATTTATGTGAATTTCTCTATGCTGACACAGCCTCCAAAAATAACAATAATTGTACATATATATTTAAAAATTTTTGCTTAGGTGAACTAAAATTGGCACAAGAACATGCAATTATTTTTGTACTTTTTAGTGCATTATTTGCTATAGAATATTTGATTTTTGAAGTCGGGTTTCCATTTTGTCAAAATAGGTTTTATGTAAATGTTAATACAGACATTACAGCATTTTAGGACCACGTGTTTCAATGTTTACAGCAAATGGCAAATGATTGGGTTACATCCAATCGATTATTGTTGAACAATAACAAAACTCAAGAAGGACTCCAGAAGGATTCTGTAAAGTTATTGGGTACTAGAATTGACAATAAGCTGACTTGGGAAGAGCATATTTGCTACCTTGCACGAAAGTTGAACCAAGCTCATTACCAGATCAGTGAGGTAAGAATTAAGAAACGACATAAATTTGGAAGCGGTAAAAACAAACTGTGTATTATAAAACTATGTATATTATAACACGATTTTTTTTTTAAATTTATATAATAAACATTTAGCTTTACTCTCCTAGTTTTTTTTAAATTCTGTGGAGTTTTTTTTCTAATACAACAGACAATAGTTGGGAGGGCATGAAGTTTCACATGCTTCTAATGAGAGAGAGTGAGAGTGAATGATAACTTTGATATTAATTATCTTGCGTTCTAAACGGTCAAAAGTTCTGAAATTTCGGGATTTATTAGGAAACGTTATTTTTAGCCTGTGAACAAAAAATGAGCAAAATCTGTCGAAAAGTGGTGGTATGCTGGAACATCCTTAATATATATATAAATATATATAACCCGCCAAGTAGCCGCGCTTGTGAAGGAGTTGTGTGTACTTGGAACTGGAAGGTTATGAGTTCGAATGCCGATGTCGGCCGTTTGTCAATTATTAAGAAAAATAAAAGGGGTGGTTAATTGACTAAACTGTCGGCTTATGGACATGAACGAAATAACCGGCTATGCTTGTGAAGGTTTTCTACAGTTTCCTTCACGAACTCCAGATGAGTATCACAGTATAGTTCCTATCAAAGTCAGCCTATCAATAGTTCCTATCATAGTTCTTACCAATTCATAGTCTATACACAGAGTTCCTTGTCCTCCTTTCACATCCTCACATCCTTAGGCATCACAATAGACCTTATGATCGAAGTGTGTCCCGTCCAGGTCAGCCTCTACAATCTATCTATAAATCTTTTTTTATCAGTTGTAAAAAATTTATAGTCAACAAGTGAAAATAACAAATAACTGAGTTTTTTGCTTAAATACCCGGTATGTAGTGAGTTCATTATCAATGCATGAACATGCATTTTAGTTTTTGAGCGAAAATTGTGACAAAACAATTATGAAAAAAAGCTACTAACAAAAGTGTATTTTTAAAATGCTTTTAAAAATAGATATTCCACTCATATGACGCCTGTAAAGTTGGCAGGACAAATTTATCTTAGCATACTACAATGTGCATAGGAATTTGCAGTTATTTTGCAGTTCAAAACATAAATTTGCAGTTTATTTATTTATTTAAATAATCGTGTGCACAGGAATTTGTAGTTTTTTTGCAGTTCTCCGATAAGCTCATTCCCGAATATGCAGTTTATTTATTTTAAAAAATAACCGTGTGCACTGCTAACTTCCGCGGAAGTAAGTCTGCTTACAGCGTATAGGGGACTCTCTCAAAACAATTTGCGAATGAGCCAGAAATTTGCAGTTTTTTAAACGACTTTTTAAAAGATAGAGTTGAGATATTGCCTCTAGAGTCTCCTTTGAAGTTCTTCTTTACGTAGATCGCATTATACGATAATGCTCGTGCTACATTTGTTTGGAGCTGTAGTCTTTGCCGTAAAGGTTCAAAGACCGCAAATTCCTCAACAATATGCGTCACGGTTTGTACTACCGTGCAAACAGTGTACCTTGGCTGATCCTAGCCGAAAAGAAAGAAAATAATGAGATAGTTGAGTAAGGCCTATTCTCAAACGAGTTAAGGCCACACTCTCTCCGCGGCTTTGATTTACAAGTGCCTGCATCTTACTGTTGGTAGGCTTGAGCTTTTCCGGGACGTTGCTCCACTCACGCTGCCATTTTTCATTGCTCTATGAGTGTGGAATAGAAAGTGATCGACGTGGTCCGAATCAACAACGACCCAGACCGTTTCATCAACCACCTCATTCTCTGGTATACCCACGTGCCCAGGTCTTCATACAAAAACGATGGATATGTGTTGAAGCACAAGGTGTACTAGCTGGATGGTTTGGACCAAAGTGTCCCTTAAAACTGTGTAGGTTAATGTTTGCATTGCGTTTAACGTATCGGAGCAAATGTGCATCACAATATCGTTGGGCCTGCAAGATTGCATATCATTCGACAGAAAGCAATAGCACTCCGCACTACAGAAATAGTTTTCAAACCATGTATACATGCACAAAGAGTGACTGTATTCGTTGATCAGTTGGTAGAAGCAGGTGCGATAGAGATGGGGACTGGCCTATTTTTTAATGAAACTGGATACCATCTGAACAAAGTGCCGCCTACCCTTAAGGATCAGTCTTTTATGAGGTACTTCATAGAAAGGGTTCGAAAGTACCTTAGCAAATTCGAACTTAAGGCTCTAAAAGCTCCTGCGTTAGAATGACCAGAGGTAAACTGACTGTGGCACGTCTCTCATAGAGTCCTTTCAGATATCATAGCTTTCTCAAGAGAGTCGGGAAACCAACGATGAGCCCAGCCTGTACGACGTGGACAAGAGGTTGAACTTCTACAGGCCATAAAAGGTTTTTAACCGATGCTTATAGGCATCGGTTTCAGCATGTCTGGGGCCCAAGCAAGTCGGTAGCCATAAGCTCGTTCTTCACATGCCCTTATGGTAAAGGTACCGCGGCCTACAACCTAGTGTGTAATATAAAGGTTATGAGTTCGATATCCAAAATTGATGTTAGGTTTATATTTAATATTTCTTGGTTTGTGCTCTGTTTTTCGGAACATCTATTATAATCCAATTATGTGGTCGGATACGTGATTTGTGATGATATATGATGATTTTATAATAATACATTATGTTTGTCTTTTTTTAAGAACATGCTGTCACCTGCGCCTCCAAGACCTTCACCTCTTCCAGAACCAAAACCATTAAAACCTACAAACGGTTTCGGTTATAAAACTGATGTATTTAGAGAAATTAATAAAGGTGGATTCAAACTGAAGAAAACAGTTACAGTGGATAAAAGCGGACCGTATATACCAGGTATGTTATTATTAAATAATAAATATAAAGAAAATCAAGTTAGATTTATAAATTACTAATCCGGCCAGCGTTCGACGTTATTTATTTTAAATAGATTTTTTGTAACCCAATTAAGCTACTGAAATATTATTCCCATAAAAGTTGTTTTTTCTGCCAGACAAAATTCTCCATCTATTGGTGAAATCCCATTTAAATCGCTTTAGCCGTCCTCAAGATCAGCCCACGTGGTCACAAATTAAAAAAATTGTCATTTAGGTTTTAAAAGCGTGTAAATAATCAAATTAATTTGACAAAATGTCAATGGTGCGATGTATGTAATGAAATTTTTCAAAGTATTCTGTTAATAAGATTTTATTTTGGGTCGATTACTGAAAATACCATCTTTATAGCATTTAAATAACCTAACTTTGTGTATTTTTACTACTTTCCGGGAGGTTGCAATGAAAAAATTGAACTTTTCCGACTTTTCTCGTCGGTTTCAAGCAGTTTCGCGTTGAAAGGTGTAGTTTTAGGGGTGATTTTGCCATTTTCGAAGGGTTGCAATGGAAAAATTTACGTTTTTCAAATAATCCTGATATTTTGAACCTATTCCACGTCGGATGGAAAACACCCGATCTTTCTATCATGAATAGAAGTGAAAAGGGCAGTTTTAGAGGTGTTTTTTCCCATTTTCAGAAAGGTTGAGATGTAGGTAATGAAATTTTTCAAAATATTCTGTTAATTTGAAAATCCTATCTTTCTAGCATGTATAGAACTGAAAAACGTCATTTTGGGGGGTATTTTGCCGATTTTCCGGAGGGTTGCCATGAAAAAGTTTTTCGATATCCTTCTTATTTTGTACCTATTTTGCATTGAATGCATAAAACCGCATCTTTCTAGCATGTTTAAAAAAAAGGGATGGTTTTAGGGGTGTTTTTACCAATTGCGAAGGGTTGTGATGGAAGCATTTATTTTTTTCAAATAATTATGTTATTTTGATATTCTTAACTGTTGTATTACCTTCTTAAATTGTAGCTATATTGCGTTGAATGCTAAAAGTCCCATGTTTCTAGCATGTATAGAAAAAAAGGGGTGCTTTTAAGAGTGTTTATTCCATTTGCGAAGGGTTGAAATGTAAAATTTTACGTTTTTAAAAAAATGCTGTTATTTTAATCCTATTCTACGTCAAATGGAAAAAACCCGATCTTCTAAATATGAATAGAAGTGAAAAGGGCAGCTTTAGGTTTTTTTTTTCACATTTTCGGAAAAGTTGCGATGTAGGTAATGATTTAACAAAGTTTTTTGTTAGTTTGGCATTATTTTGAATGGCATTATCAATGAAAAAATTAAAGTTTTCGAACATCCTTTCTAGCATGAATAAAAATAAAAAGGGTAGACTACGGATGCTTTTCTCATTTTTAGGGGGTAGCGATGAAAAATTGTATGGTTTTCGAATTACCTTCTTAATTTGTAGCTAATTAGCGTCAAATGAAAAAAACCGCCTCTTTTTAGCATTAATAGAAGAAAAGACGTGGTGTTAGGAAGTTCTCCAATTGCGAAGAATTTATTTTTTCCAATAATTCTGTTATTTTGAACCTGTTTCACGTCGAATGGAAAAAACCGGATCTTTCTATCCACTTCTATGAATAGAAGTGAAAAGGGCAGTTTTAGGGACGTTTTTTCCTTTTTCGGGGGAGGGGTGTGATGTAGGTAATGAAATTTTTCAAAGTATTCTGTTAATTTGACATTATTTCGGGTCGATTGGTGAAAATCCCATCTTTATAGCATGAATAGAAGTTAAAGGGTAGCTTAGGGGCTGATTTTCCCATTTTTAGAGGGAAGCGGAAAATTTTATGGTTTTCGAATTTTCTTGTTAACTTGTAACTAATTCGCGTTGAATGATAAAACCGCATTTTTCTAGCATGTATAGAAGAAAAGGGGTGGTTTTAGGGATGTTTATCCCATTTGCGAAGGGTTGCGATGAAAAAATTTACGTTTTCAAATAATCCTGTTATTTTGAACGTGTTCCACGTTGAATGGAAAAAACCCGATCTTTCTAACATGAATATAAGTGGAAAAGGCAGTCTAAGGGGTGGTTTTCTCATTTTTTGGGAGTTGCGATTTAGTTAAGGAAATTTTTCAAATTATTTTGTTAATTTGACATTATTTCGGGCCGATTAGTGACAATCTCATCTTTCTAGCATGTATAGAACAGAAAACCGTAATTTTGGGGGGTGTTTTTACGATTTTTTGGAGGGTTGCAATGAAAAAATGGAACTTTTCCGATTTTTCCCGTCGGTTTCAAGTAATTTTGCGTCGAATGCAATAAACCGCAACTTTCTAGCATGTCTAGAAGTGCCTTAGAATTTGTATAGATCAGTGTGTCAGTCAGTCAGCTTTACTTCTAGCTTTATAGTATAGTAGATAATAATAGATAGAACTCTTACATAGAGCATAGGGCATCATCGAATATTCGAACTTGGTTCTTGGCCAAAGTCTTAATCTATGTCCAGCTCTGTCTGCCTTTCTTCCTCCTCTCGTCCTGACACTTCGGATGTTCTTTGGTCGTCCTCTGTGTCTCTAGCCCTGCGGCTTCCAATCTAGCTCCTGGCGGGCAATGTTGTTTTCGCTGAAACGCAGGGTAAACCCGAACCACGCCCACTTTCTACAGTAAATTTCTCTGTCAAAAAGTGTTTCGCATTTTCTTCTCCACAACTCCACAACGTGGCCATTAGATCCCAAGAATACATCTCAGATTTCAGTTAATAACGCCTGAACGCCATTTATAAATTGCTTAATTGTTTTCCACGTCTCGCATCCATAGAGGATAGTTTTGACATTAGTTCGAAAAATCTGCAGTTTTTTTGGATACATTTATTTGGTGAGATCTTCATGTTAACTCAAGCATTGCAAACACGCTTTTTGGCTTTTTTTGTTATGCTCCCCAGTTAGCAGATATGGTCAACCAGTTCTATCTCCTGGTCTAAGGCAAAACTCATTTTGTTCCTGTTACTGCTGAAGCGCATCTCTGTGGTCTTTTGGGTTTTTATCTTCGGTCCGGAATTTCTTGCTTCAGTATTGAGGTCGTTTAGCTTTGCCTTAATGTCATTGAAAGAATTTGCCAGCAAACACAGATCATCGGAATAGGCAAGATCTTCTAGACGATCTGTTAAATTCCATTGAAGGCCTGTAAAACAAAATATTTCATGTGAAACAAAACCGAAGAAAGTAAGCAACCTTGGCCCATTCTGGCATGTTCAGTAAGCAGCAGTCCTATTCCTTCCTTATATTCTGCGATTTAACTTCTCCGAACCCAAGCCATCTCATTTTACTGAGATGGAAGAAAAGGATATACTGGATATACTGGCCCAGTATATTTAGCTTGTATCGTTCCATTTCCCTCTTCACTTCTTCCGGCCTTCCCGTTTGTCACATTTTCTTACGTTCCAAAATCTTTTAAGCATGTTTGTTTTCAGACTAAATTTCGTTTCCAGTTTATCCGTCCAGCATTTGTTTATTAATGTTTCATTGGTAGGAAATCTTAAGTTTATAGGTTATTAGCCCAAAGAACACAACCCAGTGGAGGTGGTGCCTCCTGTAGCATCCGGGCATGGTTACTTTCTGTTGGGGTATCTTCCCTTAGCATTTGAAGATCTAACTTCTTACTGCAAGGCAGCATAGCTAATTTTGGTCCGCTCTGAGTACTTTATTTCCTTGGTACCCGCCATATCTGGTGAGCATTCCCCTATTCGTCACCAGAAAAAGCGCCCAATAGAAGTATCAGCAACTCCGTATGGGAAGGAGAGGAATCTGTCTCCCAAAACAAAAATAAAAAATTATAATTATCTTTTATGCAACATATTCTGTAGCATAGATTACTTATTTTGAATTAATTTTGTCTCAAATTTTTCGTTGGGGTGTTTTTATGAAATTGTCTATCAAACGACTGTACAATAACAACCTAACATTCACGGACGTCTTCAAACAATTTACGTGTTTGGTGGGAGACATATTTGAAGGCAATGCAGTATGTCTTTTAAGAATTCTTTGAAATACGTTAAATTTACGGAAATTTTTTCCAACAACCGGGAATTGTTTTATTAAAACTGACTTTGCCTATTTATTCTTGAAATCCTTGTCGTCATTCTGGCTATAAGTATACGTGTGCTCTTTCTGTATATTTTAAATGATCCAGGTATTTGGAACTATTGTAGGTAACCAATAATCAGATTCCTATCCATGTCGATAGGAAACAATATTACTAATTTCGATGAAATGATATTTGATTGGGATTGGGATTCAAACATTTTATAAAATTTTAGGTAAAGTAAACAGTATCCACAACAACAGCAATAAAAATGCAAGTAATGAATTTGGATCATCTTCAACAAACACTACATCATCGAACCAAACCTCCGCAACAACATCAAATGGTGTTTTTAATTTTGGTGATATATTTGCTGGTGGAATGCCAACATTAAAACCAACAGGATTACGACCAAAAGAGAAGCTGAATCTTAATCGTGCAATATCAACCGAAACAAACAAAGAACTAAAAGAAGCAGCTAATAATTTATTAAGAAAACAAGTTGCAGTTAGAGGTCCATCACCACTACCAAGTATTCCATTTCCATCTGCAACAAAAAATGTAAGCTCAGTTTTATGTATGTAGTAGATGTCGCATAAGCTATATTTATCAATGAAAGCATTTTTGCAAGTGTTTTTAGCGAATTTTTTCCTACAGGAAAAAGATTAGTCCCGTACCTATGTCAAAATTTCGCAAAATTTTTTTCAAATGACCAACGATCTTACTTAGTAGATGTCAAAAATCACCATCTGTAAAATTTATATATATATATATATATATATATATATATGTATATATATATATATACATATATATATATATATATATATATATATATATATATATATATATATATATATGTATATATATATATATACATATATATATATATATATATATATATATATATATATATATATATATATATATATACATATATATATATATATATATACATATATATATATATATATACATGTGTGTGTGTCATCACTCTAGCGGAACACATAAAAATTTTTCTTTTATCCTTGTCGGAAAATTATTGCTCGCTTGGTTCGAATGAATTAATATTAAAATGTATTGATTTATATAATAAAAAATAATATTTTCAATAAAAATAATATTTTTAAATTTTCGTACCAATATAATTTAAAACAACTTAAGGACGTTCATCCATGAAGCTTGATAGTAGATAAAAAAATTTTTTTTAGTGAATTGAATAGCTCAATTCAGTAGTTATCCTCCCTCAAAAATTTAACACCTGTTGACGATCATTTCAAAGAGTAATTATCGATTAAAAATCAAACTTTTATTAACACAGCGTCTTATGGAGAACATAATTTTTTTGAACTTAAAATTATAATAACTATATTATTAAAGTAGACAGGATAATAAATAATGTTTATAAATATTCTTTAAAATATGCAGTTTATATAATTGCATTAAAAAAATGGTGTTGCCGAACATTTGAATTAATTATTTAATAAAATTAAAACTTTTTTGTTAGGTTTGTTTTTGCCACCATATTTTGAAAACTGGCGACCACACACACAAAAATAATATACACATACACACAAATATAAAACATAGTTTACTGTCATATCTGTCACATTAAGTCAGATTAGTTTCTAATTTACAATTTCTTGGTATTTTCCAATAAATACTTTTAAAATATTTAGGACAAATAAAAAAGGTTATAAATCGTTATAAGATTATTGACATACTTTACACCTTTTTTAAAATCCTAAATAAATTTTATTAAAGATAGTACTCATTTGACTTTAGCGTAGCAAATGAACGTCCTTTAGAGGTCACTCTTGTTACAAAATATAACCAGTATATCGATATGTTTTTTTTGATGTATTAGTATCGATATTGATATTTTTTTATATATGGATACGATATATATCGATACTTTTCGGCATTTCCGACATCCCTACACTGACCTCTAAATATCTCAGTGATGACGCAATATTTTTAATAACGCATAATGCCCATGTCAGATAAAAGAGTACAGAAAAAATTCTTATTTATGAATAAGGATAGATTATGAAGTTAATACAATATGAAGAAATACATTATGAATACTTAAGGATGTTCACAAGCTAAAAATAACGTTTTCTAATAAATCCCGAAGTTTCAGAATTTTTGACCGTTTATAACGCAAGATAATTAATATGAAAGTTATTATTCTCTCTCATTAGAACGCATGTCAAACTTCATGCCCGCCCAACTATTATCTGTTGTATTAGAAAAAATACTCGACAGAATTTAAAAAAAACGAGAAGAGTAAAGCTAAATATTTATTATATTATTTTTTTTTTTATATCGTGTATTACCGTTTTGTTTTCGAAATATAAAAGTTTAAAATTATTCTTTTCTTTCAACATAACATTATTTTGTCTATGTGTCTATAACAATTTGTCTAAAACCATTTTTAATGATTACCCTCGTAAATCTCGACGTACAAATCAGCAATTGGTTAACAAAAAACAAAGATGTTCTGAAGACTGACGACGGACTTCAACAGAGTCTCACTCTTTATACATATTTCTTGATATAAGTGAATTTTACTCAGGGATTTGATGAGGTAGTGCAATCCACGAGGCTGTAAATCATAATAATAATAAGCGGTGGGCTCTAAAAAAGTAGGTATTATTTGACATCAATGTTTAGTAAGAAATGGTGACTTGGAGTTGGAAGAGCACTGGATCGGAAAGAGGTTGTGATTTCGATTCCCCTCCAAGATGCGTATGGTTTTTCGAGATAATTCGTTTTAACGATAAAACAAGATAATTCGATTTTGAAAAATTAGAACTATTAATTTTACGTCCAAATACACTAAAAAATGAATTTATATTCCAGTATCCAATTTTGCTCTAGAGATCTATTTTATACTCGAGTGGCTTTGTGTTCAGTGAATTAGTTCTGTGTTCAATAAGCAATCTCATAATACATAGTTGAACGAGAAAAAACCACGTCCGTGAAAAATGTAAAAATATCGTTGGAAAAAATACTACATAATCACTAAACGATGCCTGACTAAATAATGACGGCCCTGTCACTGGCACTCATCTGTGGCAAGTGTGTGAAAACTCTCCCTTTTAAATTCTTACAAGAATACTTTTTTCACTAATATTAAAGCATGAATAGAATACGACAATGATATGTGCAGATGGATACTTTAAAGTATAATAGAAAAAAAAATTCGTTACGCAGGAGGTACGTCAACTTAGCGAATTTCCTTAGAATACATAAATCACTCTCTAGCGGTCACAATTTAAGTGTGATCAAAATGAAGTATAATATCTGATGACTTTAGTATTTGAAAAAATTAAATTTATTAATAGCCAAAATTGAACGATGTATAACGATTATAGTTTATAGTTACTATGGAAACGACAATCAAAATTTTTTACACTAAATTTTATTTCGTGTATTTGTGTCAAACAAACACAAAATATTAAATGTCTCTCTTAATATTAGAATAATCGAAAAATGTATAAGGAGTAAAGTTGTAGAAAATCAAGTTTGCTACAATTCATTACTTGATCATTTTTCTCAAACTCTAATGTGAACAGAGATATTTAGAATTTTAACTTTCAATCCTTAATTGTAAATATTTCTGTAAATATTAGTGTCACAGAAAAATGATAAGAAACAAAATTACAGTAAAAATTTGTACCTACAACTTAACTCCCGATAAATTTTTCGATTTTTCAAATATTAAGGGAGATAGTCAAATTTTGTGTTTTCCCCTCCTTCTAAACCCCCTTTCCACTCGTCTGATTTTACCCATTAACGAACTTGACCTTTAGAATACCAAAAGCGACTCAAATACCAAATTGCATTCCAATCGGAATAAAACTGTGACCACTAGGGAGTCCACAGACATTTAAAAAAAGTACATTTGTATACATCAGGGTGTCTAGTTATCTGGAAAATCTGGAAATGAATTTTGAGTTTCTGGAGAGAGTGTCCACAGACATGTACTTATGTATATATCAGGGTGTCTAGTTATCTGGAAAATCTGGAAATGTCACTTGGTGTTGAGATAGTGATTGTGTATTTAAAACTCCTTCTCATTTTTATATGGTTGGTAACTAACTTCATGTTGTTGGTAGTAGTGAAACAAAGTGACGATAAACGGAAATAAAGAAATAATGTTTAGTTGTGTTTAATAGTTTTAGTATTACTGTAACACTAAGAAAATGTAATTTAATTTAAATAAACCTTTTTCTAACATGGTAGCAGTAGTCAGTAGTTAAGAAGATAATTGGAAAAGTGAAATTAAGAAGATTACGACGATTGAGTCTGTATAAATAAGAAAGTTTTTTAAACGATTAAAATTCAAAATGGCTAACGACAAAAAAGATGATTTTCTGCTACAAATATTTGATGGTACACACTATGAAAAATGGAAGTTCAGATTAAATCTATTTCTTGAAATGAAAGATTGTAATGAAGTCACACTGGACCGGTTATCCAGAGGCCCGAGGTTCGATTCCTGGTTGACGAGTTAATTTTTTCATATCAGTATTTAATTTAATTAATAAATTCAATGACAATGAAATGTGTCGGGTATACGCTATAGTCTTCTACAGTTTGTCATACGTAACCGTAAGGAATTTGGACAAACACTTGTATGTTGACACGAAAGTATACACAAATAAACAAATATTAAATAAAAATATCACTTCAACGAGAAGTTTATACTGTCTAATAAATATATAAAATATATATATATATAAAAAAATTAGAATAATATGAAAAAGTTGGCTGTCACATCACAATCGTCTTTGGTGTAGCGGATGCACACTGGACCGGTTACCCAGAGGCCCGAGGTTCGATTCCTGGTTGACGAGTTAATTTTTTCATATCAGTATTTAATTTAATTAATAAATTCAATGACAATGAAATGTGTCGGGTATACGCTATAGTCTTCTACAGTTTGTCATACGTAACCGTAAGGAATTTGGACAAACACTTGTATGTTGACACGAAAGTATACACAAATAAACAAATATTAAATAATAAAAGATGGAAAACCAGAAGATATAGGAGAAGATGTGTGGAAAAAGAAAGAAATAAGAGCCAAGAACTACATTGTAAACAGCATCACAAACACACAACTTGAGCTAATTATTTCACAAGATACAGCCAAGAAAATGATTAATAAACTTGATGAAATTTATTTAACAAAGAGCAGTGCAGTTAAACTATTGTGCAAGAGAAGATTACTTGAACTAAAAATGAAAGAAAATGAAGATCCTACTGAATTTTTTAACGAATTTGAAAAACAAGTAAATAAACTTAAAAATGCTGGAGAAAATGTGTGTAATGAAGATAAATTGAATTACTTGTTGTTGGCATTGCCTGAAAATATGTCACATATAGTTGATGTTGTGGATGCTTTACTAGAGAAGGATAAATCTGTTGAATACATCAAAAGTAAAATGATGATTGAATTCCAAAAACGACAAGGTTCTAATGAAAATACTAAGGGTAATTTTCAGGCATTCAATTCTCAGATGCGAAGAAACGGGAAGAGTTCATATCAGCAAAACAATCCACAGTCTTTAAGCAGTAATTACAATTCTAAAAATAATCATAATAATCAATCAGGAAGATCACGGAATTATCAAAACTCAGGAGGTGCAAGATATTCAAACAAGTCAAATAGTCAACAGAAGCAGTGTTACAGATGTGGTTCATTTGGTCACATAGCACGTTTTTGTAACACTAATATAAGTCATTGTGATACATCAAGACAATTCAGGAGGAGCAATTTAACGAGAACAGCTGGAAATTCTACAATTGAAGATGGAATTAATAAAAATGCATTTGGAGTAGAGGTTATGTCATCACAACTTGTGCAAGATAATAAAAATAAACAATTAATAGTAGAAAACAACGGAAAAATTAAATGGCTATTGGATAGTGGATGCTCGGATCATATTGTGAATACAGACAAGTATTTTTCAGAATGCATACATTTAGAAAATCCTGTTGAAGTCAAAGTAGGAGATGGTTATTCACTACCATCTGAAAAGAAAGGAACCATTATCAATTATTTTAATGTTTCAAATAATCTAATTAAAACTGAAATTAAAAACGTCTATTATGTACCGAAAATGAAACAAAACTTGTTGAGCGTTGCAAGTATCGTGAATCAAAAAAATCGTATTCTTTTTGAAGATAATACTGCAAATATATATAACAGAAATCGTGAATTAATTGCAATTGGGATACAAAATAAGAAACTATTTGAATTAGATGGAATTACTTCAAATAATGAAAATATTAAAACAAATTCGTATAATTGTAATATGATGTCAAATAAAGAAAAATGGCATAGAATTCTAGGACATGTAAATTTCAAAGTCCTGAAACAGTTAAGCGATTGTCAGCTACTCGATGGGATGCCCAAAAAGATTGAAGACGATTTTTTGAAATGTGAAATATGTTTGGAAAATAAAATGACAAACTTGAAATTTAAGAATAATAGAAGTAGAGCCAATGATTTCCTTGAAATAATTCATACAGATGTAAATGGACCAATTAAACAAACAGGTCATGGTGGTGAAAAATTCTTTGTATCATTCATTGATGATTACAGTAAAATTGCAGTAGTATATTGTATCAAACAAAAAAGTGAAGTGTATGACCGATTTGTTGAGTATATTAAATTGTTGCAAACTCAAACTGAAAAAAGGGTTAAAGAAATTCGTTGTGATAATGGAAGAGAGTATATCAACAAACAGTTTTATGATTTAGCTAGAAGTGAAGGATTTTATTTAAAACCTGGACCACCCTACACACATGAACTAAACGGAGTAGCAGAAAGATATAATAGAACAATAATGAATAGAGCTCGATGTTTACTTTCAGAGGCTAAATTGGATAAGAAATATTGGCCTGAATGTATTTATACAGCTGCTTATATTGGAAATAGACTATTAACAAATACAAAAATTAAGAAAACTCCATATGAAATATTTTTTAACAAAAAGCCTATTGTATCAAATCTACGTTTATTTGAATGCATAGCTTATGTGAGAGTTCCAGAAGAAATGAGGTCTTCGAAATTGCAAGCCAAGGCTATAAAAGGCATACTGATCGGATATACAGATACAGGATATAAAATACTGGTAGATAATAAAACAATTACTAGTCGAAATGTACAATTCATCGAAGAAAATACTAAATATATCAGACTTAGAGATGGCAGTAATACCGATGAAGATCCTCAATTTGAAATAGATACAGAATCACAAATGGACAGTATTGATAATCCTGAAGATAATGATAGTATTGATAATGAAGTTGAAGAAGTGAGAAGATTTGAACGTCCAAGGAGAGAAGTAAAATTGCCAAAAAAATATGAAGATCATGTGATTTATATAAATTTTCTTGATGCGGCAATACCCGAGGACTACGAAGAAGCTATTAATTTCTCAGAGTCCAAAAAATTGAGAAAAGCAATGGAAGAAGAAATTCATTGTTTAGAAAGCAATGGTACCTGGTCATTAATTAATATGCCAACTGATAAACGAATTATTGATGCCAAATGGATATATAGAATTAAATCTGATGGTAAATATAAAGCTAGAGTTGTCGCCAAAGGTTTTCAACAAATGTATCAAGAAAATGAAGAAATATATGCACCGGTTGCAAGAATGAACACACTAAAAGTATTGTTGTCAGTTGCTTGTATAAATAGTTGGGAAATTGAACAAATGGATGTTCAAACAGCTTTCTTAAACGGCAATATCAAATCAGAAGTATACATTTATCCTCCCGATGGATACAAAACAAAACCAAACGAAGTTTGCTTGTTGAAGAAATCTTTATATGGTTTAAGAGAAAGTCCAAGAGATTGGTACGAATGTTTTCATAATTTTATGACGGGTGTTTTCTTCAAACGATCCAACTATGATTATTGTTTATATACAGGAAAAATGAATAGCAAACAACTATATATAATTCTATACGTTGATGATTTGTTGATTTGTGGACCCGATAAGAAAACTATTGATACGATGAAATCAGTGTTAAGTCAAAAATTTTGTATGAAAGACTTGGGTCAAATTAAAAATTATTTAGGAATCGAAATGGAGTACTATCCTTGTGAAAAGAAACTCTTGTTAAATCAACAAAAGTATATAGAAAGTTTGGCGGAAAAATATCAAATTATAGATGCAAAAGCTTTTAATACACCAATGGAAATCAACTTAAAATTGGAACCTGCAGAAATTGTTGAGAAGAGATTAAAATATCGTAACTTAATTGGAGTATTATTATATATATCAAGCGGAACTAGACCAGATGTATCTTTTTCAGTAAATTATTTGAGTCGTTATCAAAATAGCTACAATAGTACTCACTACAAATATGCTTTACGTGTTTTGAAATATTTACATTCAACTCGTTTTATAAAACTGATTTTTAATTCTCATTGTGCCGAAAAAATGGATGCTTACGTTGACGCTGATTGGGCCGCAGACATAATTGATAGAAAATCTACTACTGGAATATTAATAAGAGTTTTTGGTAATCCGGTTTTATGGAAAACTCAAAAACAGAAAATAGTATCAAGAGCTTCTACTCATGCTGAATATTATGCACTGGCAGATTGTGTAGAAGAAATTTTACCAATTAAAGGGATTTTAAAGGATCTAGGAGTAACAAGTGATTCTCCAGTGACAATTTATGAAGATAATACAGGAGCTATCGCATTTGCTAAAAATGGAAAATTTTCAAAGAATTCAAAACATATTGATGTTAGTTATCAGTTTGTGTATGATTACAATAAGAAGAATATTATAAGTGTCAAAAAGATTTCTACTGATAATCAGATTGCCGATATTCTCACAAAATCTTTAGGCAGATCTAAGTTCCAAAAATTCAGAGAATTATTAAATTTAAACTATGTGAAATAAGTTTTTTTGTAAATGCATAATCAAGGAGGTGTGTTGAGATAGTGATTGTGTATTTAAAACTCCCTCTCATTTTTATATGGTTGGTAACTAACTTCATGTTGTTGGTAGTAGTGAAACAAAGTGACGATAAACGGAAATAAAGAAATAATGTTTAGTTGTGTTTAATAGTTTTAGTATTACTGTAACACTAAGAAAATGTAATTTAATTTAAATAAACCTTTTTCTAACACTTGGAAATAAATTTGGAGTTTCTGGAAAAGTCACGGACTTGTCAGGGAGTTTCGTAAAATTCCAGGGAATTTCATGGAATTTCTTGGATTTCACATAATCGTATTTAAAATAACTTACTTCTAAAAAATTATTACTATTAATTATCTATTTTGAGGTTTTTATTTTGAGGAAATTATCTATTTTGAGGAAAAAATTTTATGAATGTTACTCATGAAACAGAACGTATATAGGATTTATCGTATTATCCTAAAAAATGAAAATAAATGAAGAAATGTATACTTTTCTTAATTTTCCTATCAATAACAAAATATTATATAAAAAAATGGTCTGGAAAAATTCAAATTCAAGTCTGGGAAACCTGGAAAAGTCAGGGAATATTTTGCCATAATATTCCATATACTCGACACATATGCCATAATACTCGACACCCTGATATATGTATATATATATATATATATAAATTTTAGCGACAGTGATTTTTAACATCTAATAGGTAAGATCGATGGACATTTGAAGAAATTCCAACATTGGTGCAAAAACAATAGCTGCATTTCCTTTGGAGGAAATTCGCTAAAAAGGCATGGTGAACAATAATAATGATTTTGTGAGTTGTTTGTTTTTGTTTTTCAGATTGTTAATGAATCAAAGCCACCACCAATAAAATTTACATCACTATTTTCATCATCAGCATATCATGATAGTAATGAATTCATAATGTTGGATAAAGTTGGTGCTAGCGCTGTTAATCGAAGAAAAGATACATTGATGAATCATGATAAACCAATTATAAAACCAAAACCAATTGGGGCTAAACCGTTACCGCCATCACATAGTAGTATTCTCAATGGTCGATTAGATCGAACGCAAAGTATGGGAATGTCAAATTCACACACAGCATCATCACCATTAGATAATGGTTATGGATTCAACACATTTCGTCATGTTAGTCCATTCCATCAATCAAATGAAACACTAAATCGACCCAATCAACCTCCAACACCAACAAGAAATGTTACGTTACCAATTACTCGATCAACACAACCGCCTTCATCTGGATCACCACTAATAAAACCGCCATCAAATGGTCGTTTAGGTAATCGAACGCAAAGTATGCGAATGTCAAATTCACACACAGCATCATCACCAGTAGATAATGGTTATGGATTCAACACATTTCGTCATGTTAGTCCATTCCATCAATCACATGAAACACTAAATCGACCCAATCAACCTCCAACACCAACAAGAAATGTTACGTTACCAATTACTTGATCAACACAACCGCCTTCATCTGGATCACCACTAATAAAACCGCCATCAAATGGTCGTTTAGGTAATCGAACGCAAAGTATGCGAATGTCAAATTCACACACAGCATCATCAGCATTAGATAATGGTTATGGATTCAATACATTTCGTCATGTTAGTCCATTCCATCAATCACATGGAACATTAGATCGACCCAATCAACCTCCAACACCAACAAGAAATGTTACGTTACCAATTACTCGATCAACACAACCGCTTCCGTTTAGTTCACCAGTAACAAAACCACCATTACCACCTAAAACTGATTCAAATACTTCTATTAGACCACCACAAAGCCCTCAACCACCGTCTTTATCACGTATTGCGCTACCTGCACCGACACCAATACATAACCGAGAGAAGCCTTTACCATCATCGGTGCATGCACAATTATCAATGGCAATTAATGATTCTGCACCACCAAAACATAAATTTTCAATGCGAAAAGGTACAAAAAAAAATAAATCGTGCACAATAATTTAATTTCTTGCTTTATAAAATTATCTGAATAATTAAATGAATCTGTTGACCTGTATTCATTTTAAATAAAATTTTTGAATAAATAAACACGCTTATGTAGTTTTTCAACTCAGTGTCTGTCGAACCCATTACAAACTAGAAATCGTTTACTGTAGATCGATTAACACACCTTCTATTATCATGTGGTGTCTGATTATCGAAATATTTTTCGATAAAAAGAAACTCCAATCAAATAAGGATCAGAATAAAGAACGGAATGTTATATTTCAAATTTTGCCCCTATTCCTAGAACATTTGTTTGTATTTTATAAATACGTATTTCGACTACAATGTAGTCATCATCAGTATGAATTAGCTAATCGTAACTATCTCTGGGATATGGATTCAGAGATATGTTGCTTGTTGCTAATTTGGTGCCTGTGTCACAATGAGATTAAAAAATTATGTCCTTTTATACGATTTGGCTGAGGGTATAATCTGACTTGAGGATTATACCCTCAGCCAAATCGTATAAAAGGACAGAATTTTTTAATCTCATTGTGACAGGCACCAAATTAGCAACAAGCAACATATCTCTGAATCCATATCTCAGAGATAGTTACGATTAGCTAATTCATACTGATGATGACTACATTGTAGTCGAAATACGTATTTATAAAATACAAACAAATGTTCTAGGAATAGGGGCAAAATTTGAAATATAATTTCAAAAAAACCTAGAGTTCTCTTTGATTATTTTAATAATCTTTATTTTTAACGGATTGTTAGTACACAAACATTTTATGCATTTTTGCATAAAACTTTTTTAAATACTTTTTATAGAATGGCAAGAAGGTATTCGTATAATCTCGTATTCGCGGATCAAGATATTATAGATCAAACACCACACAAATTGGATTTGCAAATATATCGTTTCGTATCCGTCATGTCATTATCCAGACAGCAATATAACGGCTTTATGAGTTCTTTAAGAGCTCTTATTAAAGATTTGGACGTCCTAAATTTTTACTGAAATGAACTTTCAAAGATGTCCATTAAGCCAGCAGAGCAACCTGAGCAGAAAACAATGATAATAGTCTCATAATTAGACGCTAATTAAATGCCGTAATTAAAAATTAAATGCTCTTTGTTGTGGTGCGTTACCGCATGCTCTGCTAGCTTAATGTTAAGCTAGCAGAGCAACATTTTAAAAATCAAGTAATTATATTGTTTTTGATCTCAAATTATTAAGCTATTTAAATGCTAATTAAATGCTCTAAAAAAATTTTAATGCTCTTTGTTGTACTGTGTAACCGCATGCTCTGCTAGCTTAACCAGCAGAGCATGTTTAAAAAATCAATTAATTATATTGTATTTAATAACAAATTATTAAGCTAATTAAATGCCCTAATTAAAAATGCACTGCTCTTTGTTGTATCGTGTAACTGCATGCTCTGCTAGCTTAATGTGAAGCTAGCAGAGCAACTTTTTAAAAATCAAGTAATTATATTGTTTTTGATCTCAAATTATTAAGCTATTTAAATGCTGATTAAAAATGCTCTAAAAGAAAATTTACTGTTCTTTGTTGTACTGTGTAACCGCATGTTCTGCTAGCTTAACCAGCAGAGCCATATTTAAAAAATCAATTGATTGTATTGAACTTAATATCAAACAAGTAATGTAACAACTAACTGAGTTAATTGTTTGAATACCCAGTATATACTGAGTTGTATATCAATGTTTGAATTGTTAATATTTCTGCTATTCAATGTTTATAAAATATGAATTATTTGTAAATGTTTGATTTGTGTTAATAATTAATATTGAAACAGTAAAATTGTTCTTGCATTTCAAAAATTTATATTAATGTTCTTGCGATTTTTATATATTAAAATATTGAGTTATATAATGGAGTTAATCAACGCGAGCCGTTAGGCGACTTGATAAGTTAGTCAACGCTGAGCTTTAGTAAATCAACGGAAAGCGAAAACGCAAAGCGTTAACCAACGCTAAGCGAATGGTAAACGCAAAGCGTTAACCAACGCTAAACGTAAGCTAAAGCGAACCGTAAGTCAGCCAACGCGAAGCGTTGGTCAATGAGAAGCGATAGTTATTCAAAGCGAATCGTTTGTGATTCAACGCAAAACGTGATTTCACGCGAATCGTTAATGCTTAAAGTAAATGTGAAAAGTTAGTTAAATCGTAGCGATAGTTAACGCGAAGCGAAAGCACGCGTAAGTTATATTACGCAAAGAGTTAGCTGACGCGAAGCGTCAGTCGATATACAGCACTAGATTACGAGAGGAAGGTAACGCGGAGCGTAAGCAAGTTAACGCTGAGCGAAAGGAAGTTAACGCGAAGCGCTAGTATATCAACGCAGAGCGTTGGTAAACGCAAAGCGTTTACCAACGCGAACTGTAAGTTCAAGCGAGCCATAAGTCAGCCAACGCGAAGCGTTGGTCAATGAGAATCGTTAGTCAACAGGAAGTGTTAAGTCAACGCGGAACGTTATTAAATCAACACGAAGCGTTAGTAAACGCAAAGCGTTTACCATCGCGAAACGTTCGCTAGAGCGAACCGTAAGTTAGCCAACGCGAAGCGTTGGTTAATGCGAAACGAAAATTATTCATAGCGAAACGTTGGTAACGCAAAGCGTTAACCAACGCGAAGCGTTGGTCAATCAGAAGCGTTAGTCAATAGGAAGTGTCAGGTCAACGCGAAGCGTTAGTTAATCGACGCGAAACGTAAGCTAAAGCGAACCGTAAGTCAGGCAACGCGAAGCGTTGGTTAATGAGAATCGTTAGTTATTCAAAGCGAAGCGTCGGTGATTCGCGAAGCGTGATTTCACACGAATCGTTAATCAACGCAAAGCGTTAACCAACGCGAATCGTAAGCTTAAGCGAGCCGTAAGTCAGCCAACGCAAAGCGTTGGTCAATGTGAAGCGTTAGTCAATAGGAAGTGTTAGATCAACGCGAAGCGTTAGTAAATGCAAAGTGAAACGAAAGCCAAAGCGAATCGTAAGATAGCCAACGCGAAGCGTTGGTTAGTGAGAAGCGTTAGTTATTCAAAGTGAAGCATGGGTAATTTGCGAAGCGTAATTTTACGACAATCGTTAAACAACGCAAAGCGTTAACCAAGGCGAAACGTAAGCTAAAGCGAACCGTAAGTTAGCCAACGCGAAGCGTTAGTTAATAGGAAGTGGTAGGTAAAAGCAAAGCTTTTACCATCGCGAAATGTAAGCTAAAGTGAACCGTAAGTTAGCCAACGCGAAGCGTAAGCCAATGAAAAGCGTTAGCTATCCAAAGCGAAGTGATTCGCGAAGCGTGATTTCACGCGAATCGTTACCCAACGAAAAGCATGAATCAACTCGAAACGTAAGTTACCGCGAACCGTATGTTAGCCAACGCAAAGTGTTAGTAAACTAACGCATAGCGTTTGTAAAGGCAAACCGTTAACCAATGCGACTCGCAATCTAAAGTCAAACCGTAAGTCAACCAACGCGAAGCGTTGGTCAATGAGAAGCGTTGGTCAATGAGAAGCGTTGGTCAATTGGAAGCGTTAGGTCAACGCGTAACGTAGTCTGAAGCGAACCGTTAGTCAGCCAATCGTTGGTCAATGAGAAGCGATAGTTATTCAAAGCGAATCGTTTGTGATTCAACGAAAAGCGTGATTTCACGCGAATCGTTAATGCTTAAAGTAAATGTGAAAAGTTAGTTAAATCGTAGCGATAGTTAACGCGAAGCGAAAGCACGCGTAAGTTATATTACGCAAAGAGTTAGCTGACGCGAAGCGTCAGTCGATACACAGCAGTAGATTACGAGAGGAAGTTAACGCGGAGAGTAAGCAAGTTAACGCTGAGCGTAAGCAAGTTAACGCGAAATGCTAGTTAAACGAAGCATAGGGTTAGTAAACGCAAAGCGTTAACCAACGCAAACTATAACCTTAAGCGAGCCGTAAGTCAGCCAACGCGAAGCGTTGGTCAATGTGAATCGTTAGTCAATAGAAAGTGTTTACTTAACGCGAACGTTATTCAATCATCGCGAAGCGTTGGAAAACGCAAAGCGTTAACTAAAGCGAAACGTTAACTAAAGCGAACCGTAAGTCAGCCAACGCGAAGCGTTGGTTTCTAAGAAACGTAAGTTATTCAAAGCGAAACGTTGGTGATTCGCGAAGCGTTATTTCACGCGAATCGTTAATTATCGCAAAGCGTTAATCAACGCGAAGCGTTGATCAATCAGAAACGTTAGTCAATTGGAAGTGACAGGTAAACGCGAAGCGTTAGTAAATCGACGCTAAACGTTAGCTAAAGCGAACTGTAAGTCAGCCAATGCGAAGCGTTGGTCAATGAGATGCGATAGTTATTCAATGCGAATCGTTTGTGATTGAACGCGAAGCGTCATTTCACGCAAATTGTTAATACTTAAAGTAAACGTGAAAAGTTAGTTAAATCGTAGCGATAGTTAACGCGAAGCGAAAGCATGCGTAAGTTTTATTACGCAAAGAGTTACCTGACGCGAAGCGTCAGTCGATACACGGCACTAGATTACGAGAGGAAGTTAACGCGGAGCGTAAGCAAGTTAACGCTGAGCGTAAGGAAGTTAACGCGAAGCGCTAGTAAATCTAGTTGGTAAACGCAAAGCGTTAGTCCATCAACGCGAATCAAGAGCCGATGCTGCGTTCGAAAGTCGCGTAAGTGGCGATATATATCGATATGTATATTTATATATATATATATATACATATATATATATATATATATATATATAAATATATATATATATATTTATATATATACATATATACATATATATATATATATATATATATATATATATATATATATATATATGTATATATATACATATATACATATATATGTATATATATATTTATATATATATATATATATATATATATATATATATATATATATTTATATATATGAATATATAATTAATTATATATATATATATATATATATATACATATATATTTATACATATATATATATATATATATATATATAACTATATATATATATATACATGTTTATAAATGTATACGTGTATATATGATGTATAAAAATTTTATAGATGATTTTTGATAAGACAGATGGACCTTTGAATTGAATAAACTTTTTGCAAAATTTTCTGCAAAATCTGTTCCTACTATTTTGACCTACTACCTGAGACCAACTATTTTTTTGAAAAAGAAAATCAGTTAAACCTTGACCTTATATATACACCTGGTTAACAAAACTAAAATAAACATAAAAACAATACTATTTGATGTATGTTATGTTTGCACAAATTTTGAGAAAACGGTTGACTTTATGAAAAAAGTTTTCGAACAAAAGTTGTTTATTTTAAAGAGAAGAAGATTTTTTGTTAACAAATTTTTTTTCTATCTCCTACGGTTTCACAAACATAATTTTTCCCCCCTGGCCGGGGGAAACACGTTCCGATTTAACCCATTAACGAACTTAACCTTACTTTTTTGGTCTGGAACACACACAAAAATTTTCAACTCGTTATCTCTTTTCGTTCTTCAGTTATCGTGTTCACAGTCGGACGGACAGACGAATAAGGCCGAATTAGGCCATTTTATAAATACCTTTGTGAAGAATTTTTGTCAAGGATTACTATTTTCAAGCGTTACAAAGACGGGACTAAACATAATATACCTTGTATATTTACATATACAGGGTATACAAATTGTATGTATAGTTGTAATGTATACCTACGGGTCCATGGAGACCATGCCTTCATTCGCCTGTCAATTGTATTTCTCATTTTTTTCATCTTTGAGGACAAATTTTGAGAAAACTCTTGAGTTTATGAAAAAAGTTTTCAAACAAAAGTTGTTTATTTTAAAGAGGAGAAGATTTTTTGTAAAAAAAATTTTTTTCTATCTCCTATGGTTTCAAAGATATAATTTTTCCCCCCTAGCGAGGGGAAACACGTTCCGATGTTGCCCATTAACGAACTTGACCTTACTTTTTTGGTCTAGAACACACACAAAAGATTTCAACTCGTTATCTCTTTTCGTTTTTGAGTTATCCGCTTCACAGACGGACAGACGGACAGATGGACAGACGGACGGACATGTGAAAAAGGCCGAATTAGGCCATTTTATGAATCTCTGGTGAAGCATTTTTGTCAAGGATTAATATTTTCAAGCGTTACAAAGTCGGGACTAAACTTAATATACCTTGTATATTTACAAATATACTGGGTATAATTATTAAGCAAATTAAATGCTAATTAAATGCTCTAATAAGAAATTAATTGCTTTTTGTTGTACGGTGTAACCGCATGCTCTGCTAGCGGAAGGTTGATCTAGCAGAACAAGACTTTAAAATTAAAAAAAGTACTTATGCAATGATCGTACTGTGCTTCAGATAATTATATGCACTAATTTACAATAAATTGATCTTTGTTTCAGAGGGACAAATAAACCCCCTCTCCTAGATAAATCCCATTCAATGCATGGGCTTTCAATGAGTGGGTATCGACATATTTAATTTTTACTGGATACTTTGAAAAATTGATTCCTTGCTAAATGTGAGTTCTTAATAATATGATATAAAAATCATCCTCATAGCAGTTTTCCATTTTCACTTCAGTCACATGCGCAAAACAAGGAAACCCATAGAAAATCCCAATAAATATTTTTGTAGGTCTCTTTCACTCCAAAAAAGATCTCTTTTCATTTACCCAACGTTTTCATTTACCCAACCATTCAAATAATTTTAATTTTCTTCTAAATTCTATAACTCATTGATAAAAAAAAAAACGATACATTATTTTATAGGGAATTAAATGATCTATAAAAGAGGTGGTCTAAGATCCGACAGTGAAAACCTTCCCTCATCTGTTAATTGATTGAAATATTATTGAAAACGCTTATTGCAATATAAACAATTTGGCAATGTAATGTCTGCCAGGGTAGTTCTGCTGCAATTAACATTAATTAATTAATTAAAAATTGATTTTTTTATAATTAAATCCCTCACGTGTTAATTGAATTTTGCTTGTTAAATAACATAGTATACGATACGACAAATCTTGTAATAGCAGGCAGCGCTGCTTATTACTGCTACGGTTACCTGCAGCCAGGTGTTCAAACTTAAAGTAAACTTAGGTTACTTCCCTCATATGTTAATTGAAAATTTTTTAGCTAATTTAAAAGTTCAGAATAATTAGAATACATCCATATCTGGCAGCCGTCTTAAAATCCATTACAATCAAGGGCAGCCTATATAAGAAAAATTTAAAAAAATAGAAATTATAAAAAAATACCTTGTAGAGAGAGAGAGACTATTGCAATATTCAACGTAACAAACATTATATTATTTAATTAACATTATATTTATTTAATTATTTTATAAAAATTGAACTGGTTGTCCGATCTATACTTTTCAGCGTTGTATGTATTTTTTAAATATTTAAACTGAATATACACTCAGAGTTGTACTAATGCAGAGTATGTGAAAACATATATACAAAATAAAGATGATAATAAATTGCGCATGCGCTAAATTGAATTCCACCAAACCTCGTAAAAAAAAGACTTCAAGTCTTAAAAGTCTTAAAATATTTGAAATCAACAGAAAAAATAACTTGCCGCGTTTTAAAATTTTAAATTATAAAATTTTAAAACATACTAAAGAAAACTTTCAACCAAATTTTTTTTTTCATTTTACTTTGCACTTGTATTCTTACATTTTAGTTTTAACTATTTATATAAATAATATTAAAGAGAATAATATTAAACTCTAAGATTTTTCGAAATATTTCGATTTTTGCCCCAATTTCCTAGATCAAAATTTTTTGTATTTTATAAATACGTATTTCAACTACAAAGTAGTCATCATCAGTATGAATTAGCTAATTGTAATTATTTTCCGAGGAGATGTTACTTGTTGCTAATTTGGTGACGGTCTGGTGCAGACCGTGATCCCTGATCGGTATTTTACCTGATCGGTTAAAATACTATAAGAACACCATGTCTACAGATAATATTCGAAATTGTTTTGGCTTCTTGGTTGGGTATTGGAAACGCTTCGATATATCTTGTTAAATCGTCTTGAAACGTTAACATGTATTGCCGTCATTACTTTCAACCAAAGGTCCAACTATATCTAAACTACATTTTTGAAACGGATATGAGCTAGTTGTCGTTATTTCTAATGCTTGTTTTTTTTTTGTTGGTTTTTTACTAATTTTATTAATTTGACAACTATTGCATTTATGAATATAGTTCCGAGTTTGAATTTTCATTCCATGCCAATAATAATACGAATTAATACGATAAACGGTCTTCCAATACCCTTGATGTCCACCCACAACCAAATCATGAGTTTCACGAATAATTTCTAATTTTAAATCTTCATCCTCAACTAATTCTTTCATTCTGGGACAAATTTTTACTTATATTTCAATACCGTCGAATATGTAATTTATCAGTTTTTGAATAACATTATTATCTAATTTGTCATATTTATCACTTAACGGTGGAAAGGCTAACGTTTTGATGTTATCGTGAATACAAATATCTCTTAAATTTTCTAATGATCTAAATACATTTGAGTAAGTACAAGGTTCGTTAAAACTGTCTTTCGTAATTAAGTAAAATAGTTTACCGTTATCGAGAGCTAATGTTAAGACACGACACGTTTCTAATTTTTATTTACTTAATTCCTCTAGACCCCCGAATTTGTTTCTAAACAATAAGGTAGTACCATATCTCATATTTAAATCCCTAGATATAGTACTTACTAAATTGTATTCTGAGAATAAATAAATTAAATCCGAATTATCGATACTACATAGTTCGTTGCTAAACTCGCGATCCTTGTATATGTTCATAAATAAATCAAAATCGTTTCTAGTAGCATAAACTCTACTCAATGCATATGCATTTAAATTACTCTTTCCCGGCATAGTCATATTCTTCTAATTTTAGGCGAAATTTTATTAATCGAGACCCGGGGTCTTTACTGCAAACAAATAGCAAACGGGCTTGTGGTCAATAACTATTAAAAAAATTTTTTTTTTTTAACATGATATCAACTTGCTTGTTAATTATTCCTTGCTGACCTTGCGGAAGACTAAGGTTTTTTGTAAATAATTTTATCACAAGTTGTTTGTATTTTATGTTCAACAAAATGAGTGTAACCTAATGCATCTCCTGGTAGATAAAATAAATCATTATATTTTTTACAAACATCTGTTACTAATTCTTTCTCTTCAGAATTCAAATGATAAGTACGAATGGGAGCAAGAAGAGAATCTATTCGACTTGTCGAATTAATTTCGGTATCACTAATTTCATTTTGATATGAATTACAAATTTGTAATTCATGTGTATTTTCACCACATAATGTTTTATAGCAATCTAAGTCAATAATAATAATAATAATAATAAGAAAGAGGGTTACCGCATACGGGTCCCTAGCACCTAGACCAAAGGGTCCTCTGTGCCCTCCTTGAGAACAACCTGTCACCCGAAGGCAAGACGCCGCCGGATAAGAGGTGCTATTTTAAGCAGATGAAGCTATAGGATTCTGTCAAGGCCAGACGCCACGCAGAAGGCCCACAACTTCTCCGCCAGGATTGCTCCCAGGATTGATGGATCCAAAGTTTCGGACCCAAACATTCTATATCTGACACCCTGCAGGCTTCTGCAGGTGCATATAACATGTATGGAGGTTTCATCGTCCTCCAAGTGGGATCATCAGAGATCCCCAAGTTATGAAGGTGGTAGTTCAATCGACAGTGTCCTGTCAAAAGCCCCACCACCCTTCTCAACTACATTCTATTGAGTTTCAATCGAGCACAGTCGAATGGCTTAGCTGTGTTTATGCACAACTTGGCCTGTCGCATGCCCTGCGCAAAGTCCCAGTAGTCGAGGTGAGCTTGTTTCAGCCACCCCTTGATTCGGTAAATTACGGAGCATCTTGCTATGGGAATGATAGGCTCAGGTGAAAGGGGCACTTGAGATGACCCCTCTCGTGCCAACGAGTCCGCTACTTCATTCCCCTTAACGCCAGAGTGACCCGGTACCCAGATCAGCCTGACTGTGTTACTCAGTGCCAGGCGGTTCAGCTCCTCGAAGCATTCATAGACTATCCTCGATTGGAATCTTGACGCCTCAAGAGCCCGAAGTGCTGCCTGGCTATCATAGCGAAGATTTCCGATTGAAAATCCGTCGCATATTGACCCAGAGGAATCGATTCCTTTATCCTAGGTCCATAAACCCCCACACCAGATAAATCTCCGGCCCTTGACCCATCCGTATAAAGATATGGTCCGGGAGGGGGTGAAAAGTTAAGTACATCTCGATCCCATTCCTCACGGGAGGGAACGATTACCCGAAATTTGCGGTCAAAACGATGAGTCGGAACTGTGGAATCCTGTGCCATTTCCACAAGTGGAGTCACAGTCTCCAACCTGTTCATTATACTCGCGTGACCTGTGTTTGTCCTACAGTGCCACTGTCTGCAACTCCTAAGTCAATAGGCCGCTGTCATGGCCTCCGCCTCAATCATTAAATGAATCGGCGGAATACCTAGAAGCGCGTCCAGCGCAGCAGTAGGGGTCGTTCGCATGGCTCCAGTGACACTAAGGCATACGACTGAGCAGGTGATCCAATTTTTTCCTGGCTACAGCCAGAGACGTTCTTGTCCACCATACTACACAGCCAAATGTGAGCATTGGCTTTACAATCATTGTAAATAACCAGTGCACCATGTGAGGTTGGAGTCCCCAAGACTGTCCAAATGCTCTCCTGCACATCCAGAAGAAACTATTTGCCTTGGTTAGTCTCCAATCCAAATGATCACTTCAGTTCAGTTTTGCATCCAGGATGACTCCCAGATGCTTAACCGTTCTGGTTTGTGTAATTTGAATGCCAGATATGCTGATCATCCGTTGAGCAACTCTTCGTCTCCTAGTAAACAGTACACAGCCCGTTTTTTCCGGTTTGACAGAGAGTTCTTTGTCAATGCACCAGTGCTCCACGTACGAGAGCGCTTGTTGCATCAGATCATAGATAGTGCCCTCGTCTCGGCCATTGACAAGTATGGATATGTCATCAGCGTAGCCTTGAGCAAATATCCCTAATTCCTTGAGACCGGTTAGTAAGCTATCCACGACGAGGCACCACAGTAATGGCGAAAGAACTCCACCCTGCGGACACCCTCTACCTACAAAGCCTCTAACCGATTGTCCCCCTAAAGTTGTGGTAATGCACCTCACTTCGAGCATGTTGCAGATCCATCTTACCAAGATGTCTTCCACGCCGCGCTCAATTAGTGCAGTGCGAATCGCCCCAACCGTTGTATTGCTGAAGGCTCCCTCGATATCAAGGAAAACCCCTAAGGCCATTGCCTTTTCTGAGAGCGCACCTTCTTTCGACCCTACTAGTCGGTGAAGTGCTGCATCCACAGAAAGGCCGGCTTGGTAAGCAAACTGGCACTCTGATAGCGGTCTCTCTACAAGACTCGTATCACGAATATGCCTGTCTATTAGCCGCTCAAGAGTTTTGAGCAAAAATGACATCAGGCTTATCGGCCTGAAGTCTTTTGCGTCGCCATAGCTTGGGCGTCCAGGTTTAGGAATGAATACCGCGCGGGATTCTTCCCATTTCCTGGGTATGTAGCCTAAAGCTATGCATGTTTTAAAGATCTCCTTGAGCTTTCCAACAATTATATCCAAGCCCTGTTGTAGCAGTGCCGGGAAGATGCCGTCGGTACCCGGAGACTTGTAAGGAGCAAATCTAGCCACAGCCCATCTCGCTTTTGTAATGCTTACGATGAGTTTTGCCATCGCCCAATCCTCCCTGTTTGCCCTTCCACCATCACGCCTCTGATCGTCCGGTTCTCCCATGGTAAAGCCAGGGAAATACGTGGACAGTAAATGCGTCATGGTCTCAGACACTGTAAGTGATTGACCTGCTAGTTCGAGGCAACCCAACTTTGCAGTATTATCCTTGGATATTACCTTTTGCACTCTAAAGAGAGCGGGCATCATGTTAATGTTGCCACAAAGCTCTCTCCAGGAGTCTTTTTTCGAATTTTTCACTGACTTCTCCTGGGCATGGTAGGACCTTGTAGTTGGTGGAGAGGCTTAAGTGCATTGATGAAGGGCTATGCTATGCCGTCGGTAACTATGTTACTGGTAGGAATACCCACGCCGGACAGGATAGCCTCGAGAAGCACGACCAACAAACCATGCAAAGCACCCAAGCTACGGTGCGAGGCATTGTGCCAAGAGATCTAGCCGAAGGCTAGGGCAGTAGGGTTAAATGCTGTCATAAGCAATCCCTTTGGAGCAACTGGCGAACTCCACTGTATCAATGCTCTCCCCATCAAGTGGCCTATGGGGTAGTACATGGCCCGATTTTTATCGTGGGAACAAAATGGATAAACACAATAAAGAAAATAATAAGTCTGGGGCTCAAATCCCCTCAAAAAGTGAATCAACCGAGGCTGTACAAGCAAACCTCGCCGAGACACAAAAAACTGCAGGTGCATCCAGCCCAGCAGAAAATATGGACGATAAAGTCCAGAATCCTTTCCTGAAGATGGAAATAAAAAATCTCTCGGGTGCAGCCCAGAGAAAAGCATTTGAAAAGAAAGCAAGAGCTGAGGAGAAACCGATTCTCCGATAAAGAGGAAAATCCGGACAAAAAAACCCACAGCTCTGGTTTTGTCAGAAACAGTGATACCTGTAGGATCTGACTCAGGGAATCAACCCTCGAAAAACCCACAGGAAAAGAGACTGAGATCTGAAGATGGGACTCCAAGCCCGAAACAGATCTCGAAAAAACGAAGAAAGGGGGAACAGGCAAGTGCTATTAATACCTTTGCTGAATCCGCCGCAACAACAAAGATATGCATTGCATTGCGGGGGTATCCTGAGGTCAAAATGACTCAGGAACAATCCGAAGAGGTTCAACTCTCGATGCTACAAACCCTTATTAGCCAAGAGCTCGTTGAGGGCCCACAATATCGGGGTTACCACCTGGACAGGGGGGCCCTCGTTGTGCGGTGCATAGGATCAACAGCTATAAACTGGCTCATGGAGAACGTCCCGAATATCAGACCATGGGACGGAGCGGAACTTGTGGTCGGGGATGCAAGAGCCATGATGAACACATCAAAGGTTCTGCTGTATACTCCCCAGATCTATAACACCGTTGAAACGGGCAAAGTGATCAAAGCTCTTGGAGTGCAGAATACAAACCTGCACACTCAGGAATGGCGAAGTATCAACAGCACGAGGACCAATGCAGGACACACCATCGTACTGGAAGTGGATGCAGCGGATCTGCGGGTGATTCAGGACCGAGGGTTTAAATTATACCTCGGGTTTGGTCAAGTCAACCTTAGACCACTCAATACTTCAAAGAGGAAAAAGAATGTCTGATCTTCGGTTGCTTCAGATAAACCTCCAGCACAGTAAGGCGGCCTGCGCTGTCTTCTGTCAAAATGTGCTGAAAAGGGGAATCTCCATAGCTCTGATCCAAGAACCTTGGGCAGTTAACCATAAGATTCTTGGACTAGGAGATACTAGAGGACAAATTATCTACGATAAAACCTCGGAGAGACCCAGAACTTGCATTTATGCAAGAAAGGACATCAATGTCTTGCCGCTGTTAGAGTTTTGTCAGAGAAATCTAACAGCAGTAAAAGTAAAATACAACATGGAGAACGGAACTGGAGTGGTAATCATCGCTTCGGTCTACCTACCCTATGATGCATCTACTCCACCACCATCAACAGAGATGGAAGACCTGATTCAGTATTGTGAGGCAAAAAACCACCAACTGATCATGGGATGCGATGCAAACGCGCATCACACTGCGTGGGGTAGCACAAACACAAACACAAGAGGTGAGTACCTCTTTGATTATATCATAGCTAACAAATTAGATATAGTTAACCAAGGCAACAAGCCGACTTTTATTAACAAAGTGCGGAAGGAAGTCATTGATGTAACACTGAGCATTTATGAAATCAGTGGTAAAATCAAGAAATGGCTAGTGTCTGATGAACCATCTGCATCGGATCACAGACAAATCTATTACAATGTGGAGGTAAGAACGGACCAATGTAATATACAATATCGGGATCCGAGGAGAACCAATTGGGACGAATATAATTCGACACTAAAGTTCAAACTCGCCACAATTCCAAAGAAAGTTAAAACAGTATTGGACATTGAGCTTACTGCAACTGAGCTTCAGCATGCAATAATTAACTCTTTCCAAGAAAACTGCCCGGAGGTCTCAAAAGACATCAGCAGGTCAACTTGTTGGTGGAATGAGGGCCTAAGGAGTCAGAGGCGAAGGGTTCGCCAGCTATTTAACAGAGCAAGGAGGTTGGGGAACTGGGATAATTACCATGAAGCCCTTACCGAATACAAAAGGTCTCTGAAGAAAGCCAAAGTGGACTCATGGAGGAAGCTCTGTCATGATGTTGAAAACACATCTGAGGGAGCAAGGCTCCATCGTGTCCTGGCGAAGTGAGTATACTAGCTCCGCGAAGGATACACTCGAGACACTGCTCCGGATTCATTTCCCGGATTCGGTGACAGTGGACGATGAAAACACTTCTCAAGAGCAGTTTAACCAGTGTCTCCCGCCGACTGACGAGGACTAGAGAAGAGCGGCGATTGCCATTAACCGCTCAAAAATCGAATGGGCAATAAACTCATTCGACCCCTACAAAGCACCGGGACCAGATGGGATATACCCAGTTCTTTTACAAAAAGGAGCAGAGCATCTTTTAACTCTGCTTGGTCATATATTCAGGGCAAGCCTGGCTACGGGTTATATCCCAACCGTATGGAAGCCAGTAAGAGTGACCTTTTTGCCAAAACCGGCGAGGCTTAATCACTCCACGGGAAAGGAATTTAGACCAATTAGTCTGTCATCGTTTCTACTGAAAACAATGGAACGACTAATAGGATTTCATTTGACTGAGGGGGCATTGTCAAGAAATCCGCTTCATGCCAACCAACACGCTTATCAGGTGGGGAAATCCTGTGAATCTGCCCTCCACAACCTAATATACAGGATTGAGGAGGGATTCGCAAGGAAACAAACCACCTTGTGCGTTTTTCTTGACATAGAGGGGGCATTTGACAATGCTTCTCACAATTCCATGGTTGATTCTGCAGGTCGGCACGGAGTTGAAGACACCTTTTGCAGGCTATTGCCAACATATGGGAGAAGCGAGTCTCGTCAGACTGAGTTAGGAGGGGGAGCACAATGGACCATAGGGTCGAAGTGCAATAATTTTTACCCCGATATCAATCAATCAATCAATACTCTCGCTGCTTCTCCCTAAAGATTAGCCAGTCCGAGTCCAGACCGGTCATTTTCGCTTTGTTGAAGGATGCTCTAGTGTCATGGCGTAGTCTATCAAGATTTCTATTCCACCACGGAACATCCCTAGAACCGGTAGTAACACTTGCAGGACAGTTTTTTCATACGATGAAATAATGGCATCCTGAAGTACACTAGCCGCAGATTCTACATCTTCCTTCGTGTGCAACCTATTCGCACCGCCGGCAAGTAGCCCAGAGAGCTCCCGCCTGTAAGCATTCCAGTCAGTGCGTCTGGGATTGTGATACGAGGTTACGGTACACGGTTTGGTGAGAATATTAAAGACAATGTGTCTATGATCAGATAGGGAAGGTTCATTTGAAACTTTCCACCCCGACAGAAACTGTAGCAGTCTCGGGGAGCAGAAAGTAATGTCAATGACCTCTGACCTAATTCTGTTTATAAAGTTTGGAGACATGCCTCTATTGACAATCTCCAGACCGTTGGCCGAAATGAATTCCAGGAGAGCCCGACCCCTTTAGCATTTATGTCGGAACAGCCAAGGATCAATGGCAAACCCCGAGATTCACAATATTAGACCACAGTTTCCACCTCTATTGGAGGAGGAGGTGATTCTGAGTCGTACAATCAAAGTTAACTTCTGGTATATTAATATTAACATCTTTTTCAGAAATATTAATAACGTTTACTAAACACGAATTATTTTTTGCTACAGTTAAACAGTTCCCTAATATCACATCCGAAGATATGTGCTTCAAATTCGAAATGCCGATTCCATTTAAATGAGTCAAACCACTAATTATCTTTTCGCTTCTGGCAGGAGTTGTTACTAAAGATTGATTATCTAAGTTACTAAGTAGTTTAAAATTAGCGAATTTAGTTTTAACAATATTATCTACATAATCAATCTTGGCTTCTAATTTTTGTCTTCTAAGAAAATCTAATCCAATTATGCCTTCGGCGTCTAAAATTAAATTATTCTTAATCGTATGAAAAACAAAATTACTATCATCTAAACCAGGGATGTCAAAGATACGGCCCGCGGGCCGTATCCGGCCCCCGGGTCGTTACAATACGGCCCGCGATCGCAATGTGTGACAGACAGAAGAATCATGACTTCACTCGATTCCTCTACGGAAGTTTTAAAATGCGCACACTACAACATTTATAAGTAATTTCAAGGGCAGCGCATGCCTAGACAAGCGAGAGAGGTGGACAGTAACGCCATCTCTTAGCAACAAGCGGAAATACTACGAAGGCTAGAATCTTCCACGCGCTTCGGGTCTAGACTAGAACCTTCCTTATTGATATAAAAGGAGTGCGTCGGCACGATGTTAGTCAGTTGAGTCGAGTAATCGAAGCGATACGGTCGGAGAAAGATTTTAGTTAATTTAGTTGTACTGCGACATAGTGATTGTGAAGTCCAGTGATTGTGCAATCAATTCTTAAAATAATTACAACGAATATGATACCTGACATCAATGAGCTTGTCAAAAACAAGAGAAGTCAGGTATCTGGATCCTCGAGCTCAAAATAATTACCTTCTTTTATAACTTTGATGTGATTTTTAACAACCGTATATTATATACTATATAATTAAGTAAACAAAATGTTATAATAATTCAGTACATTTTTTTTATTTGAATTGGCCCGCCTACACATTCTAAATTTAATATATGGCCCCCTGCAAAATTGAGTTTGACACCCCTGATCTAAACGAACATTTATAGATCCTAATGTAGAAATCAATTGTTCTGTAATACCACGTAATGATCTTTTATTAGATGTAGTGATAAGTTCGTTATCACTCACACAACCGATTTTAATAATGTTAACATTGAATCCAGTATCCACTAATAGTTTCGTCGAATTATTAACAAAACATTTTGATTCTAATATAATGTAATTAGCTAAGTTATTATAGTTGATATTCATTATAACTTGTTGTATATCACGAATTTTTGAATTATTTAATGTTGAACTTTGATACTCTCCTTGATTTTGCGAGCCTCTTGGTGAGTACCAGATGCCGAAGGCTCTGCATAGTTTCCCGAATTATTTTGAACTGACCTATTTTGTTCCTTAAAAATTCTTTTTCTACATTGAGATATTCTGTGACCTCGTTTCTTACAATAAAAACAGGTATCGGTAGAACAGACATAATTAACCTTAGATTCAGTTTTAACTATTGCCGGACTAGGTATTTTTTGTTTAAAAAAACAATGAGCCGAAGAATGACCTAACCTATCACAATTTTGGCATTTGATAATATTAGTTTCTGTCGTAAATTTAGGAGCTTCTTTTTCACTAAGGAATTCTCTTTCTTCTGCAACAGCTAACTCGATTGCGTCACTAAGTGTATCTGGATTCCTAGCCTTAACTTGTACGTTTAAATTATCTAATAGTCCACTAAAGAAAATATTTTTAGCCTGCTGTCGAAGCAAGTTCGAAATTTCATTATCAACAACGGATTCTTTGTTTTCGGTACAATTTTCGATTAATTTGTTGCAATATTTTTCTACCTTTTAGAAAAATCTAGCAACAAGCAACATATCTCTGAATCCATATCCCAGAGATAGTTACGATTAGCTAATTCATACTGATGATGACTACATTGTAGTCGAAATACGTGTTTATAAAATACAAACAAATGTTCTAGGAGTAGGGCAAAATTTGAAATATAATTTCAAAAAACCTAGAATTCTCTTTGATTATTTTAATAATCTTTATTAATGTTGAAGTTTAAATATTTTACAATAAATATATTTACAAGTTCCAGTAATTATAACAAAGGTTCTGAATAGTTCTGATAGTTCTGATAGTTCTGATAGTGATTTTCTTTTTCAAAAAAATAGTTGGTCTCGTACAGATGTCAAAATTTTGCAAAAAGTTTATTCAAAGGTCCATCTGTCCTATTAAAAATCATCTATAAAATTTTTATACATATATATATATATATATATATATAATATATATATATATATATATATATATATATATATATATATATATATATATATATATATATATATATATATATTATATATATATATATATATATATATATATGTGTATATATATATATATATATATATATATTTATATATATACATATTATATATATATATATATATATATATATATATATATAAATATATATATATATATAAATATATATATATATATATATATATAATATATAAATATATATATATATATTTATATATATATATATATATATATATATATATATATATATATATATATATATATATATATTGTGACGAAATGTTTTTCGCCACATAAAATATCTAACATCCCTCAAATACAAAAAATTACAAAACATTTTTTAACAACAAAATTCACCACTGACGACAACAACAAAACAACATAGAAGACAACAACAGAGGTGTAATGGACGGTGGAGAAATATAATAAGTCAGTTCACTTACTTTTGGATAGTCGAGCGGTCGAATGCATTCGTCATCAACAGAATCAATAATTATCTTGAAACTCGAATCCAATTCGATTCAGTGAGTAATCACAAGAATTTGATTCTGTTGTCAGACGATTGTATTCGATTGTGAAATAACTATATAGTTGATTACAATTTTTACTATATATTATATTAAAACAAGTAATGTAACAACTAACTGAGTTAATTGTTTGAATACCCAGTATATCCTGAGTTGTATCTGAGTTTATCGTTCTGTTTAGTAATTAAATCTTTTATAATTTATATTTCCTCAGCATGTTTATTAGCATAAATAGAACGTATATTGTTTGTAGTGGGTTTTAAGATTTGATTATCTCTGATTCCCTTTATAACATCGAAAGGTGTAAGCTTGGTACTTGAATGTATGGCATTATTATAAGTTAACAAAGCCTTATCTAATTGCTCCACTATTGTTAGATTTTTATGAGTACTTTTTAGTATAGTTATTAATTCTACTAAGGTTGAATGAAATCGTTCAACTGGTGAGTTGCCGGTTGAGTTTCTAGCACAAGTAGTGTGGTTACGAATATTATAAAGATTCTGAAAATCTTTAAAATCATTGCCTTCAAATTCCATTCCGGGGTCATGAATTATAAGATCAGGGATACCGTGCCTTGATAAATAATGTCTAAGTGCATCTAGAGCGTATTTAGAATTTCTAGCTTTCATAACCGTAGCTTCTCCATATTTACTAAATTTATCTATGATAGAATATTTGTATTATCTACATGAAATATATCTATGTGTAAAATTTCAAATGGTTTGCCTGTTGTGTTTGCGTCAATTTGATTTTTAGTGGATGCCTTTCGTATTTGTTTATTTTACAGATATCACAATTATTTATATATTTTTGAATCTTTGATTTCATATTGTCAAAATAATATAGCCTTTTAAGATGGTTCAGTGTTTCATCAATCCCACGATGGATTGATAACTCGTGATAGTCTTTTATCAGTTTCGTTTAGTCATCTATTTTTTCAACATCCTGTGAGAATTTAGTACACCGAATGATTTTTAATTTCGAATCAAAATGTTTTACATATGCGCTTTGAACTATGTTGAAGATATTGTCTTCTGTATAGATAGCATTTTGTTTATTGTTATCCATTTCTGTCTTTAAAATGTTAATAGCTATGGATTCGTCTATTTTTGGTATTGTCAATACAATATGTTGTCTTGTTTAAATAATTTAGTTAGTTTTCTTTCAGCTTTTTTTCCTAATTTAATTATTATTTGTTGTGAAAACTCATTCAATGCTCGTTCGGATATTCGAATCCTGGGATTAAGGTTTTCTTCGGCTGAATGTTGGGTACTATTGCTACTTAAATTATTTATTTGAACTCTAAATAATGCGTTTACATTGGTGTTTATTTTACCAGGTTTACGGTCTATATTAAAATTATAGTCGAGTAATTTTATTTTCCATCTTATTAATTTTGAATTGGCCTCTTTTAAGGAAAATACCCATTTTAATGGCTTGTGATCTGTCAATATATATTAACTTTTGTCCGTATAAGTATGGTCTAAACTGTGTTTAAACCATAATTGTTTGCATCCCCAAACGATTGCAAGCAATTCCTTTTCAATTGTCGAATAGTTTTGTTCGCTTTTGTTTAATGTTCTTGAAGCATAGCATATTATAGACGCGTCTGTTGTTAAAATAAAAGGCTTTATAAAATCAGAATATTGGAGAATTGGATCTCCTTTTAACAATGTTTTACAAATTTCAAATGATTCTATATTGTCTTGATTTTTACAATCTACTACTTTATTTTTACGAAGTTGTGAAGTCATTGGTTTTGTTATCTTAGCGAAATCTTTAATGAATTTGCGGTAATACCCGATTAGTCCTAAAAATGATTTTATTTCAGTGACAGTTTTTGGAAGTGGAAATTTTTCAATGGCAGCTATTTTTTTTGGGTTAGGTTTAATTCCTTCGGTTGTAACTACATGTCCCAGAAATTCAATTTCTTTATGTAAAAATTAGCATTTGTCTAATTGTGTTATAAAATTGTGTAATCGTAATTTATCAAAAACTTTTTGAAGAGTTTCAATGTGTTCTTGTAAAGAAGAAGAGAACACAATTATGTCATCCATATATACTAATACATTTTTTCCAATGTATTCGCGAAGCATGTTATCCATAACTCTTTGGAACGTTGCAGGAGCGTTCTTAAGGCCGAAGCACATACGAGTATACTCATAGTGTCCGTTATCGACGGAAAATGCTGTCTTGCTTACATCCTTGGGATCCATTTCTATTTGATGGAATCCTGAAACTAAATCCAAGGTCGTGAAATATTGACATTTACCTTACTTATCAAGAATGTCAGATATATTTGGCAACGGGTAGCGATCGTCAATAGTCTTTTCGTTCAGTTTTCTAAAATCGGTTACTAAACGAAATTTCTTTATGCCAGAAGAATCTGCTTTTTTACTTACGATAAAAACAGGAGAATTCCAAGGGGAATTCGATGGTCGTATGATTTTTTTTTTCAACATTTCATTGATTTGTTTTGTTACTTCTTCTTTTTGAGAATGAGGCAACCTAAATCATTTAGTATATATCGGGATTTCGTCGGTGGTATGGATGGAATGTTTTACATCAGACGTGAACGTCATGCTTGCTGTTGTTAAGTAAAAAATGTCTCTATATTTAGAACATAACTGTATTAAAGCATTTTTTTCTTCGTTATTTAGATGACTAACACGTAAATTATGTTTAGCAAACTCGTAATCTGAAACGTCATCATGTCGTTCGTTTATGTTTGTTAAAGTTTGGTAGCGATTTAGAATTTCTGCTGTAAGTGGTTGGCTAATTATAACGCTCTGTTGTAAGTCAGAATTGTTAACTAATAGAACAGGTGCTTTATTGTTTATCACGGTATACAAACCGTCTATGATTTCTACAAATTCGTTAAATTAATGCATGGTAAAAATACGTCGCCTTGTTTTATGTTAACTGGAGCCTCGATATATTTTTGTTGATAAGGTTCCAGATGATATATTTGATACTGATGTAATGTTTTTTTATACAATTTGTTTTGAATTCTACCAAAAGTTATTGTATCGTTTTTATAATTAATGTTAGCATTTAGTTTTTTTAAGTATTACTGCCTATAATTCCATCAAAATAGTGATGAAATTTAAAAATTAAAAATTCTAATGGTTCTGGGTTATTCAGTTGCGGGATGTAGTTAACATAAATTTTTTCGGTAATTTCATGATTTTTAAGAGCTGTTGCAATAGTTACTTTAGTTTTAAATTTTTGAGAATTAGTAGTATGTTTCGGATCTATAAAATTTGCATCTGCTCCTGTATCAATTAGAAAGCGTAAATTTTCTATTCTGATAAACGGTAAAGAGCTATGATGCATATTATTTAATTCTATGTATCCTGAAGATTCAAGGCTTTTTGAGTAAAATTTTGATCATCAGGTATTTCTAAAATTTCTGACTGTTCATTTTCAGGAATTTTATTAGTTTGATTATATGAAATAGAGTTATTAGGATCGATATCATATGAATAATATTGGTCACTTGGATAACTATCATATGGGTTGTTTTGAGAATATTCAAAGTTATCAAAAGCATTAATATTAGTCATTCGATGCAATACTTGTCTGGTATTTCCACTTGAAATATCCATAGGTTCAGGCCTGGGTACTTGAGATCTATAAATTGGCGAACTGTTAAATCGACTTTGTTGAGGTTGAATTTGATTTTGATTCCAAGTCGGTCGATTATACTGTGGGGGACGGTAATGCATCGGGTTATTAAATGGGTTGTTTTGAATGGGTTGTGGTGGTCGTAATTGCATACGATTCGTTGGAAAGTTGGGTATTTTATAATTATTTACATAATTCTGGGTAGGTACACGATTGTTATGAGGATAATTATTTTGTATTTGTCTCGGTTGGGAATTTACATTTGATCGAGAGATTCTATTTCTATCTAGATTAGATTGTTGCATTGAAATTTCGTTGACACAAATATCATATGCTTCTTTGATTGTTGTTGGTCGATTGGATCTCACGATATATCCTAAATTTTGATTTAACCCTGCTATAAAGGATTTTAAAACAATATTCAAGTATACTTCATTTTGGCCCTTTATGAATTCTTGTGATTTTGTTCGATCTATTGAGTTTAACAGAACGGTTTGTAAATCGACTACTTCTGTATAGTAATCTTTTAATGGTTTATTTCCTTGACAAATAGTATTTAGTTTATGAAGAATTGATTCTATAGTTCGTTTGTCTGAGAAATGAGTTATTAATATTTCTTTAATAGTTTCCCAGTCAGAAGGGGTTCCAGATGCTGTAAGAGCACCTCGAGCTGGTCCTCTTATTTTTTGCTTTACCATATTAGTCAATAAAGAACTTTTAGCATTTTCTCCATGGAGAACGACATCTCCCATTTCAATAAATGTATTTAACATTCCTGGACAACCTTCGTAGGTGTCCATACTTCTAATTATATCAATCACTGATATGCTAGTAGCCATATTAGCGTTTTTATTTTCGAATATTAATTTTGAGTTATTTGAATTATTTGGTAAAATATTATTTAAAATATTGTTATTATTTTATTTGAATTTTCTAAATTATCATCAAGCGATATTTTATTTAATAAATTTTCTATTTGTTTTATTTTAGAATTGTTTTCTTTAATTGTTGGTAAATCTTCGTTCGTATCTGAGTCGGAGCTAAGATTTTTTAATAAACTAAAGTTTAGTTTATTTTTTACTTTAGATTTAATTGGATGTTTAGGCATTAAGGTGTAGGTATTCGAATATTCAATAAAGAAAAATTTACTTACATTTGAAATATGAACACCAACCACATTGTTACTTTAAAATTCCAGATAAGTCCAAAAAGAATACCATAAATTTTCGATATGCAGTCGAAATGAATTTAACCAGTTCCAATGCTTCCAATCCAGTAAATTTTATTTTGTACTCTCTTTTGGCTGATATTAAAAATTTATTTGGAGTGTAGATGCGTCCCAAAGACTTAAGAGCCACTCGTAGAATTTTCACAAATTAACGATGGACGCGATAATTCTCGAAATATGTTTTTCTCGAATTATCCTACCGGCTGCGCCATTAAGAAATGTGTTATTTAAACCACCCATCTGTACAATCTTAGTGAACTGTGAACTACGTCACCTTTGACCATCTAGGAGAGATAGTATAAAATTAACGTTATGAGAAATAGTTGTCAAATATTTAAAATAAACTTAAATATTCTAATCTATATGAACTTTGAACTTGATTTTGAATTATTAATTATATCATAAAAATGTAACATTAACTATATTAAAAATAGATAATTAATACAGAAAGTGTAATTAACGCGAAGCGTTGGTAAACGCAAAGCGAACCGTAAGACAGCCAACGCGAAGCGTTGGTCAATGTGAAGCGTTAGTTATGCAAAGCGAAGCTTCAGTGATTCACGAAGCGTGATTTCAAGCGAATCGTTAGCAAACGCAAAGCGTTAACCAACGCGAAACGTAAGCTTAAGCGAACCGTAAGTCAGCCAACGCGAAGCGTTGGTTAATGAGAAACGTAAGTTATTCAAAGCGAAACGTTGGTAATTTGCGAAGCGTGATTTCACTCGAATTGTTAATTAACGCATAGCGTTAACCAACGTTGGTCAATCAGAAGCGTTTGTCAATAGGAAGTGTCTGGTCAACGCGAAGCGTTAGTAAATCGACGCGAAACGTAAGCTAAAGCTAACCGTAAAACAGCCAACGCGAAGCGTTGGTCAATGTGAAGCGTGAGTTATACAAAGCGAAGCGTCAGTGATTCGCGAAGAGAGATTTCAAGCGAAACGTTAACCAACGCAAAGCGTTAACCAATCCGAAATGAAAGCTAAAGCAAACCATAAGACAGCCAACGCGAAGCGATGTTAGTTATGTATGTTAGTTATGCAAAGTTAGTTATGCAAAGCGATGCTTCAGTGATTCACGAAGCGAGATTTCAAGCGAATCGTTAACAAGCGCAAAGCGTTAAACAACGCGAAACGTAAGCTTAAGCGAACCGTAAGTCAGTCAACGCGAAGGGTTGGTTAATGAGAAACGTAAGTTATTCAAAGCGAAACGTTGGTGATTCGCGAAGCGTGATTTCACGCGAATCGTTAATTAACGCAAAGCGTTAACCAACGTGAAGCGTTGGTCAATCAGAAGCGTTAATCAATAGGAAGTGTCTGGTCAACGCGAAGCGTTAGTAAATCGACGCAAAACGTAAGCTACAGCTAACCGTAAAACAGCCAACGCGAAGCGTTGGTCAATGTGAAGCCTGACTTATACAAAGCGAAGCGTCAATGATTCGCGAAGAGAGATTTCAAGCGAAACGTTAACCAACGCAAAGCGTTAACCAATCCGAAACGAAAGCTAAAGCGAACCGTAAGTCAGCCAACGCGAACGTTGGTCAATGAGAAGCGATAGTTATTAAAAGCGAATCGTTTGTGGTTCAACGCGAAGCGTGATTTAAATTAAACGTGAAAAGTAAGTTAAATCGTAGCGATAGTAATCGCGAAGCGAAAGGACGCGTAAGTTATATTACGCGTCAGTCGATACATAACACTAGATAACGAGAGGAAGTTGACGCGGAGCGTAAGCAAGTTAACGCTGAACGTTAGCAAGTTAACGCGAAGCCCTAGTAAATCGACGCATAGCGTTGGTAAACGCAAAGCTTTAACCAACGCGAACCATAAGTTTAAGCGAGCCGTAAGTCAGCCAACGCGAAGCGTTGGTCAATGAGAATCGTTAGTCAATAGGAAGTGTTAAGTCAACGCGAAACGTTAGCTAAAGCGAACCGTAAGTCAGCCAACGCGAAGCGTTGGTTAATGAGAAACGTAAGTTATTCAAAGCGAAACGTTGGTGATTCAATCGTTGGTGAATTAACGCAAAGCGTTAATCAACGTGATGCTTTGGTCATTCAGAAGCGTTAGTCAATAGGAAGTGTCAGGTCAACGCGAAGCGTTAGTAAATCGACGAGAAACGTAAGCTAAAGCGAACTGTATGTCAGCCAACGCGAAGCGTTGATTAATGAGATTTCACACGAATCGTTAATCAACGCAAAGCGTTAACCAACGCGAATCATAAGCTTAAGCGAGCCGTAAGTCTGCCAACGCGTAGCTTTGGTCAATGTGAAGAGTAAGTCAGTAGGAAGTGTTAAGTCAACGCGAAGCGTTGGTAAACGCAAAGCGAAACGAAAGCTAAATCGAACCGTAAGATAGCCAACGCGAAGCGTAAGTTAATAGGAAGTGGTAGGTAAACGCAAAGCGTTTACCAACGCGAAACGTAAGCTAAAGCGAACCGTCAGTCAGCCAATGCAAAACGTTGGCTAATGAAAAGCGTTAGTTATCCAAAACGAAGTGATTTGCGAAGCGTGATTTCAGGAGAATCGTTACCCAATGAAAAGCATGAATCAATTCGAAACGTAAGTTAACGCGAACCGTATGTCAGCCAGTGCAAAGTGTTAATAAATCAACGCATAGCGTTGGTAAACGCAAAGCGTTAACCAACGCGACACACAAGCTAAAGCGAACCGTAAGTCACCCAACGCGAAGCGTTGGTCAATAGGAAGCGTTAGGTCAACTCGAAGCGTCAATCAACACGAAGCACTAGTTAACGCGAAAGAAAGTTAACGCGGAGCGTAAGCAACTCAACGCAAAGCGTTGTTAAACTCAAAGCGTAGCGTAAGCTTAAGCAAACCGTAAGTCAGTAAACGCAAACGTTGGTCATTGCGAAACTTTAGTGCATGGGAAGCGTTAGGCGATGTTGGTCACGCGAAGTGGTGATTACTCAACTTGAAGCGATGGTGTGGCAGCGTTAGTTATTCAACGCGATCGTTTTTTAACGCTAAGCGGTAAAATAGGGCGACGTAGAATAGAAGCGTTAGTCCATCAACGCGAAGCAATAGCCGATGCTACGTTAGAAAGTCGCGTAAGTAGCGATATATATCGATATGTATATTTATATATATAGATATATATTGAAACGAAAATTTTCTAAACTACTTTTTATAAATTTTAATTTCCTTGTTCAAGTTCCAATTGTCAAATTGTTGGTTTTTTTAATATAATATATAGTAAAAATTGTAATCAACCAATATAGTTATTTATTTTTATTTTTTAATAATTTGATGTAAAGATGTCAATACATAGTTAATTTGGATAAATCTCACAATCAAATACAATCGTCTGACAACAGAATCAAATTCTTGTGATTATTCACTGAATCGAATTGGATTCGAGTTTCAAGATAATTATTGATTCTGTTGATGACTAATGCATTCGACCGCTCGACTATCCAAAAGTAAGTGAACTGACTTATTATAGTTCTCCACCGTCCATTACACCTCTGTTGTTGTCTTCTATGTTGTTTTGTTGTTGTCGTCAGTGGTGAATTTTGTTTGTTAAAAAATGTTTTGTAATTTTTTGTATTTGAGGCACTTGGATGTTAGATATTTTATGTGGCGAAAAACATTTCGTCACAATATATATATATATATATATATATATATATATATATATATATATAAATATAAATATATATATGTATATATAAATATATATATATTAGGATTTTAGGACAGATGGACCTTTGAATAAACATTTTTGCAAAATTTTGACATCTGTACGAGACCAACTATTTTTTTGAAAAAGAGAATCACTTAAACCTTGACCTTATATATACACCTGGTTAACAAAACTGAAATAAACATAAAAACAATACTATTTCATATATGTTATGTTTGCACATGTGCCCGTCTTCGATCGACTCATTTTCAACTTTAAGCACAAATTTTGAGAAAACGGTTGGTCCCCCTGGCCGGGGGAAACACGTTCCGATTTTGCCCATTAAAGAACTTGACCTTATTTATTTGGTCTTAAACACACACACAAATTTTCAGCTCGTTGTCAACGCTTTGCGTTGTTTAACGATTCTCGTGAAATCACGCTTCGCAAATTACCAAATTACTTTGATAAATTACCAAAGCAAATTACCAAATTACTTTGAATAACTAACGCTTCTCACTGCCCAACGCTTCGCGTTGGCTATCTTACGGTTCGATTTAGCTTTCTTTTCGCTTTGCGTTTACCAACGCTTCGCGTTGACCTAACACTTCCTATTGACTAACTCTTCACATTGACCAACGCTTCGCGTTGGGTGACTTACGGCTCGCTTAAGCTTACGATTCGCGTTGGTTAACGCATTGCGTTGATTAACGATTCGTGTGAAATCACGCTTCGCGAATCACCGATGCTTCGCTTTGAATAACTAACGATTCTCATTAACCAACGTTTCGCGTTGGCTGACTTACAGTTCGCTTTAGCTTACGTTTCGCGACGATTTACTAACGCTTCGTGTTGACCTGACACTTCCTATTGACTAACGCTTCTAAATGACCAACGCATCGCGTTGGTTAACGCTTTGCGTTAATTCACCAACGTTTGAATCACCAACCCAACGTTTCGCTTTGAATAACTTACGTTTCTCATTAACCAACGCTTCGCGTTGGCTGACTTACGGTTCGCTTTAGCTAACGTTTCGGATTGGTTAACGTTTTGCGTTGGTTTACGATTCGCTTGAAATCTCTCTTCGCGAATCACTGACGCTTCGCTTTGCATAACTCACGCTTCACATTGCCCAACGCTTCGCGTTGACTGTTTTACGGTTAGCTTTAGCTAACGTTTCGCGTCGATTTACTAACGCTTCGCGTTGACCAGACACTTCCTATTGACTAACGCTTCTGATTGACCAACGCTTTGCGTTGGTTAACGCTTTGCGTTAATTAACGATTCGCGTGAAATCACGCTTCGCGAATTACCAACGTTTCGCTTTGTATAACTTACGTTTCTCATTAACCAACCCTTCGCGTTGGCTGACTTACGGTTCGCTTAAGCTTACGTTTCGCGATGGTTAACGCTTTGCGTTTGTTAACGATTCGCTTGAAATCTCGCTTCATGAATCACTGAAGCTTCGCTTTGCATAACTACAGCTTCACATTGACCAACAATTCGCGTTGGCTATCTTACGGTTCGATTTAGCTTTCGTTTCGCTTTGCGTTTACCAACGCTTCGCGTTGACCTAACACTTCCTATTGACTAACGCTTCGCGTTGGCTGACTTACGGCTTGCTAGAGCTTACGGTTCGCGTTGGTTAACGCTTTGCGTTATTAAACGATTCGCGTGAAATCACGCTTCGCGAATGACCAACGCTTCGCTTTGAATAACTAACGCTTCTCATTAACCAACGCTTTTCGTTGGCTAATTGACGGTTCGCTAACGTTTCGCAAAGTTGGTAAACACGAAGCGTTTACCAATGCTTCGCGTTGACTTAACACTTCTAATTGACTCACGCTTCTCATTGACCAACGCATCGCGTTGGCTAACTTGTGTTCCTCTTCAGCTTACGTTTTGCGTTGGTAAACGCAAAGCGTTTAGCAACGCTTTGCGTTGATTTACTAACGCTTCGCGTTGACCTAACGCTGTCTATTGACCTACGCTTCGCGTTGGGTAAATAATTTATGCGGTTCGCATTAGCTTACCTTTCCCGTTGGTTACTGCTTTGCGTTTACCAATGTTACTAACGCTTCGCGTTAACTTGCTTACGCTCCGCGTTAATTTCCTCGCGTTAGCTAGTGCGTCGTATCGACTGACGCTTCGCGTCGGCTAACTCTTCGCGTTGTATAACTTACGCTTGCTAACGCTTCGCGTTAACTAAAGCTACGATTTGACTAACATTTCACGCTTACCTTAAGCGTTAAAGATTTGCGTGAAATCGAGCTTCGCGTTGAATCACTGACGATTCTCTTTGAATAACTAACGCTTCTCATTGACCAACTTTTCGCGTCGCCTAACGGCTCGCGTTGACCAACGCTTTGCGTTAACAGTCGCTTCGCGTTGATTAACTCAATAATATAACTCAATATTTAAATATATAAAAATCGCAAGACCATTAATATAAATTTTTTTAAATGCAAGAACATTTTTACAGTTTCAATATTAATTATTAACACAAAACAAACATTAACAAATAATTCATATTTTATAAACATTGAATAGGCAGAAATATTAACAATTCAAACGTTGATATACAACTCAGTATATACTGGGTATTCAAACAATTAACTCAGTTAGTTGTTACATTACTTGTTTGTTAATGACATAACATTCCAAATATTTTTAAAGATAAATATTTTTAGGATAAAATTTATCAGACCTACATGAAATCATTGAGAGAATCGTCATTTAATACTCCAGTTCAATTCATAATAAATAAAATTGTGAAACTTCAGATTTTTCATATATTCCTGATTGTCATAGCTTATCTATAAAAATATATACGACGATTTGTAATTTACAGATTTCGGTAATTATTTAGAAGTGGGGTTCCAGACAAAACTCGATCTAAATAATTTTCCACCCTCTGGAGACTATTCTATAGGGTAGTGCTGTAGTTTTACTTGTGCGTTTTATTAAGAAAACAGTTTCATTTCACATTTTAATTTTATTGTTCACAATCATACCAACGCACGCACGTCTTACTCGTATGTATACCGGGCAAAATCTGTCATGATGCTCGTGCCTGATTTATAATATTTTCAGAAACCTACAATAAAGTTACAATTTGGTAATTACTGATCTTATTAAAGTTTCAATTTGGTAACACATGACCTGATTACCCGAGTAAAAAAGATTATATATAATTATACATAATTTATATATAATTTATATATAGAAAATGGCCATATATAATTATATATAGTTATATACAATTATATATAAGCATATATAATTATATATAAGCATATATAATTATATATAAACATATATAGGTACATATAATTATATATAATTATATATGGCCATTTTCTATATATCATTATATATAATTATATATAACTATATATGCTTATATATAGTTATATATGACTATGTATGATTATAAGTACCCAGATTTTTCCCTTAATTTCAAAATAACAATTTTTTCAAAAAAATTTTTAGACAAAAGTTGTAAAAAGCTTAAATTTATGCAAAAAATATCTCTTAATATGATGTTTCATAGGACTAATAATTTCACCGTAATTTCATAAGTAATATTTATATATAATTATTATAAAATTTAAACTATATTGATTATGAACTTTAATTTTGTAATTACAGGAAAAATATTAGTTTCTTTTAAACTGTATAAGAAACGTTTTTTGTAGAAAATTAAATTTCTTACAACTTTTGTTTGAAAAATTTTTTGTAGGACTAATATTTTCACCATATCAAAAATTTTAACCATTTATTTTGAAATTGCGGTAAAAATTCTGTCCTTGATGATTATACATTAATATTTCTTTAGAATGATTAGATAGAATTTCACTTTTTTAGGTATCATTTATATACTGACGTGGATGTTCTTTTTAGTTTAACACTTCCTGCTATTGAAAAGATCTTGATATGTGCATATAGGATTATAAATAATGCAGTGCGTCCTAGTATTTATATTATTTATAATATGAACTTAGTATTTATTTTTTTATTAATTATATTGCAATTACTCATTACACATTAACTATTATAAAAAATATTATTAATTTTTAAGTTATTTACTATGATGCAATAGGTTTTTTTGTTATATTCATTATTAGAATATACAAAGTAATAAAAAACTTCACATTAACAGCAATACTTGATCTTAGGATGAGGCACAATTTTTCACAATGAACTACACACAATAGAAAAAAAGACGCTATGACGCCATTTGCACAAAATGTAGTAAACATTACAACCTGCCGGGTGATGGCGGTGTTGTCCTACACGCTCATGCGCACATACTCGTGATCACACACGTGTTGCTGCTAGTGAAAAAAAAAAATTTGCTTTAAATGAGTTTTCAATACATTCATTGAAATATTTCAAAATTATTATTAATATAAATTTATAAAATTAAAAAAACAAAAATTCCATTTATTTTTGAAAAAATATCGATTTGTGACACTAAAAAATCGATTGTCATTCTTCAACACAAGCAGCTACATATATATTGCATATATTTGTTGTACGTCTGGAAATTTGTGTACATCTGTTCCACGTGGTTACAATAATTTTTATTTATATTTTTTTGGTATTACAAAGTCAATTGAAGTATATTAAAGCTGTGATTATAAAAAGTATTTTAGTTCTGTACTTTTTACATTTTATGAATATTTATATTGAAAGCTTTCATAATAAAAAATGTCGTCTGATTCGATAGTACATTTGATACAATAATATAGAAATTTAGTATAAATATTGATCGCTATAGATAAGGTGGCAATAAAGAAAATTATGTATGATTATATATAGTTGTATATAACTATATATAATTATATATAGTTGTACATGACTCTTGAGAGAAGTATATATAGTTATATATAATTTTATATAATTACATATAGTTATATATAATTATATATAACTATATATACATCTGTCGAGAGATTTATGTATAACTATATATAATTATATATATTTATATATAATTATACGAAACCACAAATAACTTTATACATAATTATATATAATTATATATAAATTATATATAGTTATATATAATTATACGAAATCACAAAAGTCATTATATATAATTACATATAATTATATATAATTATATATAAATCCAAAAAACTTTATATATAATTATATATAATTGTATATAATTATACGAAATAACAAAAAACTTTATATATAACCATATATATGAATTATATATGGTTATATATGATTATATATAATCTTTTTTACTCGGGTAGGTAGTCACGAGAACGTTACAATGTGATGACCCCGACGTGATAGTGTCAACGTTATAGTTTAGACATTTGGTATTTTGTGAATTGCTAAGACTGTAGCCGCTAAGACGCGATGAACATTGTATATAAACTTTAAAATTCAATTTTAAAAATTCAACCATTTTAGATCAACTCAAAAATATAGCAATCAACATGGATGAAGAAAAGAATATCTTGGAAAATATAAACGACAGTGGATTAGATGATTTATTTATTTATTTAAGTCAGTAACTCAACTATGAACTCAGGTGGTGTTATGGATATTTTATTATCAATGAATTCAAATTTGAAAGCATACAAGCAGGAAATGAAATCAACTTTTAAAACTGTTTCTAAGCAATGCAATATAAATAAATTCGAATTAAAAACTAATATTGACAAAGTAGAAAATAAATTTAACTCGGAAATCAAGGAAATAAATTCGGATATAAGCAACATAAGTTATAATGTTTCTATGCATACATTAACACTCCCATTATCAGAGACAAATATTGATTGTATTTGACTTGTACAAATATTGAGGAATTCAAAAAAATTTATAATATCGAAAAAAAAAATTAAAAAAGTTGAAACTCAAATTGATAATAATAGTTCTTTTAGTGTAAATTCACCAGTCAATATCTTAACTATCACTTACTTACCTTTTTTGAAAATAATCTACATAGTTACCATCCGGTAAAATTTATCGATGATCTCGATAGTATCTCTTTTTAATACATATAATGTCTCGGAAAGTTCAAAAATACAATATGCATTGAATAATATTGGTAAACAAGTGATGCAATTTTTTGAAATTGAACGGCATAAAATTTCAACTTTTGATGAATTTTGCGATTGGTTATTAAATGAATTTTGGAATAGGGATATTCAGAATAGTGTTCGAATAAATTTTGTAACAAATGACAAACATGGTTATCACATAAGTAATCTAACAAGTCATACACTGTATTGGTACGAAAAAACGAAATATTTACAACCAAAATACAGCAAATCAGATTTTATTTTGCGTCATTTTCCACCAGATTTATGCATTTTATTGAGAAGTAATTGTAATACTTAAAAAAATTTCATTGATCAATGTAAAATTTTAGATTCATATCATATTGATGGTATTTTTGGTAGAAATATTATTGGCAATATAAATCAAAATTCAATAAGACAATTTGATACATATAACAATTACAATCGATATCATGAATATAATTATAATAGAAATTTAAATGCACATAATCAATATCCCAGAAATCAATATCCTAATTACACGTATAACTCTTCCCGTCAAGAAAATTTTAATAATAGGTATCATGTACAGAATGACCCACAAAATTATCAAGGCAATAGATATCAAAATTAGTCGCTCATTATTATGGCTGAAATAAATCAACTGAAATTTTGCCACAAGTTTAATCAAAAACCGATTTGTTATTAAAATATAGTTTTAATTCAAAATTGAATCCAAATGCCTCAGAATTTATACCAACATTCGAAAGCGCATCTAAAATAGTGTTACCTGATAATAAACTAGAACATCGCAATGAAACTAAAAGTAGGTGGTGATGACAAACCAATTATTGAAATTAAAGTTTTGGTCGACAAGAAACATTGTAAAGTTTTGCCAGATTCTAATGTAACCAGTGAAACTAAATCTACAATCGAAACTAAGTCTAAAGTTATAGATTCTAAACTTTTGGGCGAAACTACAATTGTTGAAACTAATATTTCAAAAGATACACCCTTTAATTCCAGTTCATTAATAAATAATTCGAATCATTTTTTAGACATACAATTCATTGAATTTTGTTTAAATAATACCGTTCAAAACAGTACCGGTTTTTCTCCCACTGAATTACTATTAGGAAAAAATCTTTACAATTAGTTCAAAAATTGATTAAATATCCCGAATATGACGAAATAGATAAAGATTGGAAAATAGAACAAGCTCGAGAAAGATTTCGTTTACGTGCTCTAAAAAGAAGAAACTTGAATGACAAAAAGAAAGTAATTAAATATAAAGTCGGTGACAAAATATTAGTGCGTACACCTTATAAATCCTCAGCTAAAAACAAATTAATTAAAAAATTCGTTTTATTATCTGAAGGCCCATACAAAATTACACAAATTAAGTCATGAAATGCATATGTGCTCGTACACCCTAAAAGTAAAATTGTACGCGGAACTTAACACTATTAATCTTAAAAAATTTATATAGCGAAGAAGAAATTAGACAAGGATAAAGAGTGTCTAACTTTAGTAAATTTTTTTTTTTTTTGATCAATTAATATAAAAATGATTCTGAAAAATATTGAAATGAATATCATGTCAGTTTTGTAATTGAATTTTGTAATCAATTGTAAGTTTGGTTTTTATATCGCAAAAAAAAAGAAAGAGGGTATTTATGACGTTCTTGCTTAAAAGGGTGGGTAGTTTTAAAAAATTATGAATTCATGTATTAATTCAGTAAATAATCAAGTAATAGATTTTATTTTTTCTGCGATATAAAAAAACTAACAAACACCAAAATAGCATTCGAATTTGTTATTATATAACTTAAGCATATACATTAAGATATAGCTTTTGATTGAATAATAGTAGGGATTTGTTTATCAACAGCGAGTTAATATTAAAGGGAATTTTTTGGGTAGTAGATCACTTTTAAAAAGGCACTTGAAGAGAGCTAAAGAGTTCACTTACAAAAAGTCATTGGAAAGATTCATTAAATAAGAAATATTTCAAGAGGAAATATTCAAAAAAAGTAAAATTAATAATCAAAAGTTTAATTCAAAGAAGAACAATCAGTGATTTAAGTATAAAATCAAAAGTGAATTGGGAAATAGTAGAATAAAATAGTAAAATAGAGAAATTCGGTTGTTATAAGAAAAAGAATAATTAATCGAGTACCTATAAGTGATAATAATCATATTGAAATGAAACAAACTAATGCTAGTGAAATTAACAAAAATACAACGTATTGTTACGTTTTTCTTTGTGTGGTTTACAATTCATTGCATTTGGGGTTATAAACCAACAAATAATTAAACATGTGTTCGATTGTTCAAAAATTATGTAGTAAATGGGTTTATTTCCTTCACACAGTTCAGAAAAACAAGGTGTTATATATGAAATTAAATACAGTTATTATTGTAATAGATTTTCCGATTAACAGAGTTTTCTTGCTTATAATGGTGTTGTATACAATCAGTTACTATTATTAGATTTTGAACCCATTAATATGTCAAATGTATGTGTTCGTAACACGTGGTTTGAGTTGAAATTTCCACCTGGTGATATTTAGCAGAGTGCAAAACCTCGTAATTACAATTGTTTAATAACGTGGTGATTTAGATCTCCTGTTCGGTTTTCTCGTTGTTATATTATATCCCCACGAATCCTATTCGAGCTAATCAGAGCTTAATTATTAGTATTCTCTAATGCCCAAAATATGGAATAACGCCGAGTTCCAGGAATTTGGTCGAATAAAGCTCCGGAAAAATGGTATCCGTTTACTTTAATTAAATGTTGCTTGTATATTATTTTATACTGTTTGATTGATCATATATCAAAAGAAGATTGAAAGTCAAGTAACATATCCTGCGACAATATAAGAGTAATTTTAATAAGAGTAAAATTAACAGGAATAAATGTGATCAATGAAGGAAAGTTTACCAAGAGTAATTTCAATATAATTTAAAATTTATTATATTTTAAATCTAGAATATTTTAATTTAGTTAATTTTCTATTTATTTTTATTTTTGTCTATTGATCTCGACTTTATATCTATTTCTAATTGTCAAAGAGTAAAGTACGACTAGCTAATTTATACTGATGATGACTACATTGTAGTCGAAATACGTATTTATAATACAAATAACTGATCTAGGTAAAAAGGGGTGATTTTGAAATTTTATTTCAAAAACCTAGAGTTCTCACTAATTATCATTCGATAATATAATGTTCAAATAGTATTAAGTCCCGACTTTGTAACGGTTGAAAATAGTATTGATGACATACATCAAATAGTATTGTTTTTATGTTTATTTCAGTTTTGTTAACCAGGTGTATATATTAGGTCAAGGTTTAAATGATTTTCTTTTTCAAAAAATTAGTTGGCCTCGTACAAACCATCGCTTCGAGTTGAGTAATCACTACTTTGCGTGACTTACGTCGTCCAACGCTTCCCATGCACTAACGTTTCGCATTGACAAAAGTTTCGCGTTTGTTGACTTACGGTTCGCTTAAGCTTACGCTCTGTTTCGAGTTTAACAACGCTTAGCGTTGAGTTCCTTCGCTCCGCGATAACTTTCTCTTCGCGTTAACTATTGCTTCGTGTTGATTGACGCTTCGAGTTGAACTAACATTCCCATTGACCAACGCTTCGCGTGAGGTAACTAACGGTTCGCTTTAGCTTGCGTACCGCGTTGGTTAACGCTTTGCGTTAACTAACGCTGTGCGTTAATTTACTAACGCTTTGCGAGTTGGTTGATGCTTTGCGTTGGGAAACGATTCGCGTGAAATCACGCATCGCGAATCACTGGCGCTTCGCTTTGTATAACTAAAGTTTCTCATTGGCTAACGCTTTGCGTTGGCTGACTGACGGTTCGCTTTAACTTACGTTTCGTGTTGATTTTCTAACGCTTCGCGTACACCTTACGCTTCCCATTGACTAACGCTTCTCATAGACCAACGCTTCGCGTTGGCTGCACTTTTGTTGTTGCGTTGATTTACTAACGCTTCGCGTTGGCTAACTTATGTTTCGCTTTAGCTTACGTTTTGCGTTCGATCAGGTTTTTCATTGATTATCGATTCGCGTGAAATCACGCTTCGCGTATCACTGACGCTTCGCTTTGGATAACTAACGCTTCTCATTGGCCAATGCTTTGCGTTGACTGACGAACGTTTCGCGTTGATTTTCTAAGCGTTGTTAAACTCAAAACAGAGCGTAAGCTTAAGCGAAACTTTGGTCAATGCGAAACGTTAGTGCATGGGAAGCGTTGGGCGATGTAAGTCACGCAAAGTAGTGATTACTCAGCTCGAAGCGATGGTTTGTACGAGGCCAACTAATTTTTTGAAAAAGAAAATCATTTAAACCTTGACCTAATATATACACCTGGTTAACAAAACTGAAATAAACATAAAAACAATACTATTTGATGTATGTCATCAATACTATTTTCAACCGTTACAAAGTCGGGACTTAATATACCTTGTATATTTACAAATATACTGGGTATAACAATAATATTTGAACATTATATTATCGAATGATAATTAGTGAGAACTCTAGGTTTTTGAAATAAAATTTCAAAATCGCCCCTTTTTACCTAGATCAGTTATTTGTATTATAAATACGTATTTCGACTACAATGTAGTCATCATCAGTATAAATTAGCTAGTCGTACTTTACTCTTTGACAATTAGAAATAGATATAAAGTCGAGATCAATAGACAAAAATAAAAATAAATAGAAAATTAACTAAATTAAAATATTCTAGATTTAAAATAGAATAAATTTTAAATTATATTGAAATTACTCTTGTTAAAATTTCCTTCATTCATCACATATATTCCTGTTAATTTTACTCTTATTAAAATTACACTTATATTGTCGCAGGATATGTTACTTGTTACTAATTTGGTGACAGTTTCACAATCTATCTTGGTTTTACGCTACTTCTATATGGATATACGCTACTTATGGTTATACGATTACTCACAAAAAGTTCACAAAGTGCTAGACGAACATTTCTCTTACAGAACTCAAAGGACCAACCCATTATCGGCATTCATAAAAGAAGTTAAAGATTCTTTAGAGTTTTAGACGAATGTCCAAAAACCATAAATGAACCAACAAAATACCAACTCCAATGTTCAAACCCGGTAACACCAAGATTATATTGCCTTCCAAAAATTCATAAAAACGACGGATCAATCAGACCGATAGTCTCGGGAATCAACTCTCCGACATACAAAATAGCAAAATAGCTAGTTGCAAAATTCCTGGCCTTTAACGTTGATTTACTAACGCTTCGCGTTAGCTAACTTATGTTTCGCTTTAGCTTACGTTTTGTGTTGTTTCACGTTTTTCGTTGATTAACGATTCGTGTGAAATCACGCTTCGCGAATCACCGACGCTTCGCTAACTAACAATTTTAATTAACCAACACTTCGCGTAGGCTGACTAACGGTTCGCTTTTGCTTACGTTTCGCGATGATTTACTAACGCTTCGCGTTGACCTGACACATCCTATTGACCAACGCTTCGCGTTGGTTAACGCTTTGCGTTAATTAACGATTCGCGTGAAATCACGCTTCACGAATCAGCAACCGTTAACTTGCTTACGCTCCGCGTTAACTTAGTTAAGTAGCTAACCTCTCGTTAGCTAGTGCTGTGTATCGACTGACACTTCGCGTTAGCTAACTCTTCGCGTTGTATAACTTATGCGTTTACTTCACGTTTACTTTAAGCTTTAACGATTCGCGTGAAATCACGCTTCGAGTTGACCTAACGCTTTCTATTGACCTACGCTTCGCGTTGGGTGATTTACGGTTCGCTTTAGCTTACGTTTCGCGTTGGTTATCGATTCGCGTGAAATCATGCTTCGCAAATCACTGACGCTTTGCTTTAAATAACTAACGCTTCTCATTGAACAACGCTTCGCATTGGCAGACTTACGGTTCGCTTTAGCTTACGTTTCGCGTTGGTTATCGCTTTGCGTTTACTAATGTTGCAAACGCTTCGCGTTAACTTGCTTACGCTCCGCGTTAATTTCCTCGCGTTAGCTAGTGCGTCGTACGAATGACGTTTCGCGTCCGCTTACCCTTCGCGTTGTATATTCACGCTTGCTAACGCTTTGCGTTAACTAACGTTACAATATGACTTACGTTTCACGCTTACTTTAAGCGTAAACGATTTGCGTGAAATCGAGCTTCGCGTTGAATCATTGATCATTCTTTTTGAATAACTAACGCTTCTCATTGACCTACGGTTCGGACCTACGGTGACTAACGGTTCGCTTTAGCTTGCGTTTCGCGTTTGTTTTGCGTTTACCAACGCTATGCGTTGATTTACTAACCCTTTGCTGAATACGGTTTTTTTATCACCGTATTTCAATTTTGAATTCACCGCTTTAACTTGACTGTATATTTTTAAAATATAATAATTGTTTATTACAAAGTTAGTGAAGGACATTTAATATTCTTTTTCTTTGTCTTATTTTTTTAATTTTTTTATTTCAGTATTATATAATAACAAATTTGTTTATTCAATTTTCAATATTGAAAAAGGATATCATGTACTTTTCTTCTTTGTCTTATTGTTTACTTCTTGCCAGTATCAAATAATTTAAATCAGTTTTTATTCAACTCAAGAGTCTAATACATGTAGTATAACGACACTAGTCTAACTACAGCACTCTAACAAAATGAGTCTTCGTTGACATCACCAAACTACCATCATCGCATAATTGTTTTATATTGTACTTTGAATATTTCTTTTTGATACAATTTAAAATGAGTCTTTTTGGAGATTGTCAAATGGATATCATCTAATAATTATTTTATGTTTGACTTAAAAATTTTTTTTTTTTTGGCACAATTTAATATCACATATCTGGAAATAAAAATCATTAATTCATTTTACTTTGGTATTTTAAACAAAAGTCGTATTCACCAGGTAGGTCAAAATCTTTAATTATTAACAATAGCGTACTCACTATGATTTGTTTATAATCTTGGGTGATGCGTAGTTGTTGTTTGGGAATTATTTTCCTAACTTCGATGGATGCTAAAACTTTGGGGTCCTTTATAAGTGAGTTTCGTAATAAGTCTTGTATCGGCTTATTACGTATATTTTTATATTAATTAATTTATTTATGTGAATCTCTTGTGTGAACTTTTTGTATAACGTAATTTTTTGATTACTTTTTTTTTGTAATTTTATGGAATCAATAATCAATTTATACGATTATTAGTTTGGGTTCCAAATTTACAAGTTATTTATTACTTCCCAGATATTTTCTTTAAACACATTCATTTCCATGATGTGTTATCCGGGATTGTATTATTTCGTTTAATTATCATGTGTTTTTTTAACTTTCAATTATTTTAATTAGTTTAGCATGTGGTATATTTTGGTTATATTATGTTCACATGAGAATGAGATTATTTCATTTGTTAGGCTAGAATAACTTTTGTTAATTTAGCAGTTTGTTTTTACATATAACTGTCAATTCGATTGAATTCATTTATTTATTTTTCTTTCACATTATTTTCTAGTTATTAACCACTTACAATTTTCCAAATTGTTTTAACATATATTATGCGAATATTGTCCACAAATTTCGTTTAAAAAAAATAATTTTTAATGAATACATTTGTATTTAAAAATTCATGTTGTTTGTAAAGAACACACACATTTTTTTTTAAATAAAAATAAATAATTGTGAACAATACAGATGGCTTTAATTGTAAATAAATAAATAATACAGTTTGTAACGATACGCATGTATCTGTTGAATACTTCCATAATTATTATATATTTTTTTTATGAGTTACAATAAATACTATGAATTTATATATATTATTATTGATTGTTTGATTACAAAATTAGTCGTTATTGATTTTCTTTATATTTCAGTGAACAACTATTGTACTAAGCTTACGATCCACGATATCCTACCATATGCTCTTTTACTTTCGAGTGTGGATTCCTGGATCCACACTCTGGTACACTTTGTTATTGATTTTCTTTATATTTCAGTGAACAACTATTGTACTAAGCTTACGATCCACGATATCCTACCATATGTTCTTTTACTTTCGAGTGTGGATTCCTGGATCCACACTCTGGTACATTGATGATAGACTACCTCCTCAATATATATATATATATATATTAATTTGTTGTATATCGATTTATTCCAATTGTTGTAGATATATTTTGCGACAACTGTAATTTGTTTCCACACACTTAATTATGTGATTGTTGTTCAACGGGAACATAATCACATTTGATATTTTCTTGGATTGTATTGAATAATATTTTTCAAAATCTGATTGTTTAGCTCTGCTATATCAAAATTGAAAGTGATTCAATTTTGATTTCCTCAAGTCAGTGCTTATTTACTTTCGAGTGTGGATTTGACATCCACACTCGAATTCTAGGCTGATCTAAAAATTCTTTTTTTGCTATCATTGCGTTGGCTGACATGCGGTTCACGTCATCTTACGTTTAGAGTTGGTTCATGCTTTTCGTTGGGTAACGATTCGCGTGAAAACATGCATCGCGAATCACTGGCGCTACACTTTGTATAACTAACGCTTTTCATTGGCTAACGGTTCACTTTAACTTACGTTTCGCGTTGGTAAATGTTCGCTTTAAATTCGCTTTGCGTTGATTTTCTAACGCTTCGCGTTCACCTAACGCTTCCCATTGACTTACGCTTCTCATAGATCAACGCTTCGCGTTGGCTGACTATCGGTTTGCTTTAGCTTGCGTTTCGCGTTGGTTTACGCTTTGCGTTTACCAACGCTATGCGTTTTGCGTTAACTATGCGTTGGTTCACGTTTTCGTTGATTATCGATTCGCGTGAAATCACGCTTCGGGAATCACTGACGCTTCGCTTTGGATAACTAACGCTTCTCATTGGCCAACGCTTCGCGTTGGCTGACTTACGGTTTGCTTTAGCTTAGGTTTCGCGCTTTGCGTTTACCAACGCTTCGTGTTAACCTAACACTTTCTATTAACTAACGCTTTGCGTTGGCTAACTTAAGGTTCGCTGTAGCTGTCGTTTCGCGTTGGTAATCGCTTTGCGTTTACCAACGCCTCGCGTTGACCTAACACTTCCTATTGACTAACGCTTCGCTGACTTACGGCTCGCTTAAGCTACGATTCGCGTTGGTTAACGCTTTTCTTTGATTAACGATTCGTGTGAAATCACGCTTGGCGAATCACCGACGCTTCGCTTTGAATAACTAACGATTCTCATTAACCAACGCTTCGCGTTTGCTGACTTACAGTTCGCTAGAGCTTACGTTTCGCGTTGATTTAGTAACCCTTCGAGTTGATCTGACACTTCCTATTAACCAACGGCTCGCTTAAGCTTACGGTTCGCGTTGGTTAACGCATCGCGTTAACTTGCTTACGCTCAGCGTTAACTTGGTTACGCTCTGCATTTACTTCCTCTCGTTAGCTAGTGCTGTGTATCGACTGACACTTCGCGTCAGCTAACTCTTCGCGTTGTATAACTTACGCGTGCTTTCTTTGAAATCACGCTTTGCATTACTAACGCTTCTTATTGACCAACGCTTTCCGTTGGCTGACCTACGGTTCGCTTCAGACTACGTTACGTGTTGACCTAACACTTCCAATTGACTAACACTTCTCATTGACCATCGCTTCGCGTGGGCTGTTTTACGGCTCGCTTGAGCTTACGGTTCGCGTGAAATCACGCTTGCGAATCACCAAAGCATCGCTTTGAATAACTAACGCTTCTCTTTAACCAACGCTTCGCGTTGGCTGACATACAGTTCGCTTTCGCTAACGTTTCGCATTGGTAAACGTTTTGCATTTACCAATGCGAAGCGTAAGTAAGTTAAGCAAGTAAGTTAAGCGTAATCTTAACACTTTCATTATTAACTGACGCTTTTCATTGACCGACGCCTCGCGTTGACTAACTTGTGGTTCGCTTCAGCTTACGTTTCGCGTTGGTAAACGCAATGCGTTTAGCAACGCTTCGCGTTGACCGAACGCTTCCTATTGACCTACGCTTCGCGTTGGATGATTAACGGTTCGCTTTAGCTTACGTTTCGCGTTGGTTAACGATTCGCGTGAAATCAAGCTTCGCAAATCACTGACGCTTCGCTTTAAATAACTAACGCTTCGCATTGGCAGACTTATGGTTCGCTTTAGCTTACGTTTCGCGTTGGTTATTGCTTTGCGTTTAATTTCCTCACGTTAGCAAGTGCGTCGTATCGACTGACGCTTCGCGTCGGCTAACCCTTCGCGTTGTATAACTTACGCTTTCTAACGCTTCGCGTTAACTGACGCTACGATTTTACTTTTTCACGCTTACTTTAAGCGTTAACGATTCACGTGAAATCGAGCTTCGCGTTGAATCACTGACCATTCTCTTTGAATAACTAACGTTTCTCATTGACCAACGCTTCGCGTTGGCTGACTTACGGTTCGCTTTAGCTTACGTTTCGCGTTGGTTAACGCTTTGCATTTACCAACGCTTTCCGTTGATTTACTTCGCGTTAACTAACTTTTCGCGTCGCCTAACGGCCCGCGTTGACCAACGCTTTGCGTTAACAGTCGCAAATCATGGTAGATTTTTATTTATTTATTTTTTCTCTCATGGAATCCAACAATTCAATTTAGTAAGAATCGTTTCTTTTTATTTTATTTATTGATTTATTTTTTTCTTATCGAACATTATTAAACGGCGTGGCGTTTCCAATATTATTCTAATTATTCTAATTATTCCTTTTGTTTTTTTTTGTTTTTTAAAGGATTGATCCTTTAAAGTCTGGGGGAATGGTGACGCCACTGGTTTAATTTATTGACTATTATTGTTTTTATACATATTTTGTAAAATCTAGTAGATTATGTAAGGATTTTGTATAAACAAGCTATTTTGATCTTAAATTGCACAAAATAAATAGAATGACAGTTTTTCTCACGGATTGAGTACGCACCTCTCGTTTGTGAACTGAAAATTAAATTCATCCAAAATCACAGTAAATTTAGCATAAGTGAAGAATAGTTTTCAATGTAAAAATACTTAATGATATTAAAGGAATTAAATTCAGTGATTCTACCCATGTGTTATTTAATCCCTCCTTTTGACCAATTTATCCCATTTCCCTAATCTCATCGAGGCGGTAAAGCATCTGTATCACGGGAAGATAAATATCTGGTAAGTGTTTTTGCATTATTTCTTCACTTTCTATTTATTGTGATATATTTTCTTACAGTAACAAATACAGTCCACGCAAACAATTTCTCGAAGTCCGAAGCAATAGCTTTATCATTAAGATATTCTCGACTTCACCTTAACACACAGTATCCCAATTAATAAACACTTCTACCACAATCGACATACAAACAATCCCAAAAATTTACACAACCCCTAAAGAATAAAAAACGCCAAAAAAACATTCCCTTCCAACAAATCCCCCGGACATGACACAATATGAAAATAAAATACTAAAAAATTTCACAAAAAAAAAAACTATCGTAAAACTCAGATACATTATAAATGCCATCTTGAAACTGGGGCATTTTCCAGACCAGTGGAAAAGAGCCACAATCATACCTATTCCAAAACCAAATAAAAACCACACAAATCCCACAAACTACAGACCCATCAGCCTATTAAGCACTCTATCAAAACTCACTGAAAGAATAATACTGAAACGAATCAACAGGGTAGATCGTGATAAAAAGATAATTATAGATAAAAAATTTGGTTTTAGACCCGGTCACAGCACGACGATGCAAGTAACCAGAATCATACACTCAATACAAAATCAATTCAGCAAACACAACACCACCTCAATGGTACTATTAGATATAGACACAGTATGGACAGACGGACTAATATATAAATTAACTAAATAAAAAATACCCGACTACCTAATAAAACAAATTCACAGTTATCTTAACAACAGAACCTTTACAGTTAGAATCAACAACTCCTTCTCTGAAATTAAACATCCAAAAGCTGGAGTACCGCAAGGAAGCGTGCTGGGACCAGTTATCTTTAATTTCTTCATCAACAATCTACCCAAATTTGCAAAAACAAAAACAACAATATACGCAAATGACACAGTCACATACGCACATTTATTTAACGCACAAGTAGCCACCATTCAAACACAAATGCACACAAACATGATACACGAATGCAAAAAACTTTGGAAAATTAAACTAAATGACACTAAAACACATTATTGTCACGAGAAAACACACGGATAATCACATCTCAACCCACATGGGTCCATGTGGGTCCACATCTAAACAAAATATGCTAAACAAAAGGGTAAAATTGATGTGGGTCCTGATAATCCTATTTTACAAAATACCAGTCTTGGTTGGATATTGGGTGGTAGTGTAAATTTAAAGGATGAAGCTAAACCGACGATGTGTTCAAACGTAACTTCTTTAGCTTTGACAACAAATGATTTAAATAAAACGCTTACAAAATTTTGGAATGTTGAAGAGTATACAACAAAACCAGTTCGATCTTGTCAAAGAAAATTGGCTGACAAATTATTCGTTGAATCAGTTTCTCGAGATTTATCAGGAAGATACGAAGTTGAATTGCCAATTATTCAAGATCGTTTCAAAATGCTAGGCGAGTTCTTTAATGTCGCATACCGCTGCTTTCTATCGTTAGAAAGTAAATTCGCGAACAACCCGTTATTTTTCAAGGATTATAAATCGATTATCCTCGAACTCTTATCATTGGGCCATGCCCATGAAATACATACATTTCCGCATAAACTATCGAAAATCACCGAATATTACATGCCTTATCATGCAATAATGAAAGAGAGTAGCTCTACCACAAAATTGCGCGTTGTATTCAATGCGTCAGCGCCTTCATCTGGTGTAAGTTTAAATAATGTTTTATTAGTTGGACCCGTGATTCAACCTAACTTGATGTCCATTATAATTCGCTTTCGAACTTTTATTATAGCTATAATTACCGATATAGCTAAAATGTGTAGTCAAGTTACGGTGAAAGAAAATTATTAGGCTTTGCAACGAATTTTGTGGTTTGATTCGCCCAAAGAAAACATCCGATGTTTTCAACTAAATAGAGTAATTTATGGTACCGCGTCGGCGAGTTTTTTGGCTACGCGTTATCTTCTTCAGCTAGCACAAGACGAAGGTACAAAGTTCCCTTTAGCAGCAATTGATGATGTAATGAAGGAGTGGAGCGTCAAACTTAGAAACGGCTCATTCCTTGCAGAAGCAGTTGATTGAGTTGTTGGGAAAGGGAAAATTTGAGCTACACAAATGGTACTCTAATGACCCCCGTGTGCTTAACATTATCGACGAGGACAAACGTCAGAAATGTTCTTTCCATTTTTTCGATGGAGATTCGGCTATTAAAACATTAGGTTTAATTTCAAATCCACATACTGACGTATTTCAGATTTCAGTACCTGAAATAATTAACTCAAACAATACTAGAGAAATTTTGAGTTGTATAGCGAAACTGTTTGATCCTCTTGGATTAATAGCTCCAGTTTGCATCTCCGTAAAAATTATCATACAGAAAATTTGTCATGAAAAATTAAATTGGGATGATATTGTTCCCGAGGCAATATACGAAATGTAGATATTCCTAAAAAGCGATTTTAAAACATTAAAAAATTTACATTTTCTCCGATTCATTTTAAATGTGAACTCTGTTCGATATCAGTTACATGGGTTTACTGACAACTCAACAAAGGCGTACGGTTGTGCTATTTATCTGGTATCATTCGACAATCATAATAAAGGGATATCAAGATTAATATGTTCTAAATCACGGGTAGCCCCAATAAAACCGGTTACGCTACCTCGTTTAGAATTGTGTGCTTGCGTCTTGTTGGTGTGGTTTATGAAGGTAATTCAAATTTCACTGCTTTTGGAAATAAGTGGATTTTTTTTCTGGATAGATTCCATGATTGCGTTATCGTGGATTCAATCAGACGCATCTCGTTGGAACGTTTTTGTTGCTAACAGGGTATCTGACATACTAGACCTTTCTGCAAAGGAAGACTGGTACCACGTTAGTTTGTAGCGGTATCGCTTCTTCGTTAAATTATTATTATAATTTTGTTCATCATTTTTATTTGTTGCATAACAACTATAACTTCCCCCTATTATCACGGTTGCTTTGAATGTTTATAACCTTGGTAATTTACATATAAATAAATATAATATTTCATAAATCAAATCAATAAAGATCAATTATATCTTTCACATATATTTATTATTTATTTAAATAATAATTTAAAATTAAACAATAAAGATCAATTATATCTTTCACATATATTTATTATTTATTTAAATAATAATTATTTAATATATCAATCATCTACCTCTACAAGTTCAAAAGAACTTTGGTGGAGTGGTCCATCGTGGTTATTATTATCTCAAAATGAACGGCCTTGCACTCAAGTTTCGAATCCTGATTTATTACTGGTACCTAACGCACGAACTATTTCATGCGTAACAAAAATAAGTCAACAGCAGCCAAATAAATTTATTGAATTTTTTGAAATATTTTCGTCTCTTAACCATGTACAACGCATTGTTGCATACATATTACGATTTATTAATAATGTAAGGATTAGTAATAAGAACTCCAAACGAACTGGATTCTTAACAGTGAAGGAACTAAACGAAGCATTTTTATGTATTTCGCGTATCATACAAGGTGAATATTTTGCTAAGGAAAAAGCGTTGTTAGAAAGTCAAAACCAGGATCCAGACCGAGTTCTGATTTCAAAATCAAATAAATTAAAATATTAGAGTCCATTTTTGGATGAACAGAATATTATTAGAGTTGGTGGTAGACAGAAATGCTCCTCAGCTTTCACTTGGTTGTAAATTTCCCATTGTATACCCTGATAACGCTCATGTGACAAAACTTTTGATAAAAATGGAACACGAAATATTGATTCATGCTGGTCCTCAATTGACGTTATGTTTACTCCGCCAGAAAGTGTGGATATTAAATGGGAGAAATGCGGTTCGAAAAATGATTCACAATTGCATTCGTTGTTTAAGATTCAACGCAAAACCAGCCGAGCAAATTATGTCTGACCTCCCCTCAATTCGTGTGTACTGTTAGAATATTATTGTTCAATTGGGACGCCACTGAATGAATCAGTATAGTTACAACACTTATTGTGTGGTGGCATTAGTTTGCAATGATTGCAGTGTGTGTATGAAAGTAGTAGACATTATTGACTATGAATGTAGAAGCGTCAACATATATTATTAATAACCTATTGTGTAACTGTATGTGTATATATATTAATAAATAGAATATAGAATAAATTCTCTAAAATTATATGGTCATTTATTTTTACGCTTTACTCTGCTCCGTGAAGCATATGAGCTTCTAACAATTACGGAGGTCCCATTAATGTGAAGCTAAGATCTGCAAACCTCTAATAACAAAGGGTTATATTTGTTTATTTATTTGTATGGTAACCAAAGCCATTCATTTAGAATTGGTGTCCGATATGACAACGAAGACATTTTTGAATGCCTTTGACCGTTTTATTGCCAGAAGAGGCACATGTAAAAAGGTATTTAGTGGCAATGGCACTAATTTTCACGGAGCCAATAATCAGCTCAAAGAATTATCCTGATTATTGAGTGATCGACAAAATGTTTCTCTGATTCATGATTCGATGACAAAGAACGGAGTGGAATGGAATTTTATAGTACCACGTGCTGCTCATTGGGGTTGATAATGGGAGTCGGGTATTAGAATGATAAAATGTCACCTTAAACGCATGATAGGGGATACAAGTCTCACTTATGAGGAACTCACTGCCATTCTTTGCCAAATAGAGAGCATAGTTAATTCTCGGCCACTTTGTCCTTTGTCAAACGATCCTAATGATTCTGAGTGTTTCCTAATATAGTGTTTCCTAGCGCATTTTCTAATAAACGATACCTTCACCTCTTTACCGAAAAATGATGTAATCGATATTCCGTTGAACAAAATAAACTTCTGGAACCAAATCAGAAAAATCAAACAGCAATTATGGAAGAGATGGAGTACAGAATACCTCAACATGTCCGTCCGTCCGTCCGTCTGTGAAGCCGATAACTCAAACACGAAAAGAGATAACGTGCTGAAAATTTTTTTGTGTATTCTAGACTAAAAAAGTAAGGTCAAGTTCGCTAAGGGGCAAAATCGGAACCTGATTCCCCCCGCTAGGGGGGAAAATTATATCTTTGAAACCGTAGGAGATAGAAAAAAAGTTGTTTTACAAAAAATCTTTTTCTCTTTAAAATAAACAACTTTTGTTTGAAAACTTTTTTCATTAACTCAACAGTTTTCTCAAAAATTACCCTCAAAGTTGAAAATATTAATCCTTGACAAAAATGCTTTACAAAGGTATTCATAAAATGGCCTAATTCGGCCTTATTCGTCTGTTCGTCCGTCTGTGAACACGATAACTCAAGAACGAAAAAAGATAACGAGCTGAAAAATTTTGTGTGTATTCTAGACAAAAACGTACGGTCAAGTACGTTAATGGGCAAAATCGGAACGTGTTTTCCCCGGCCAGGGGGGGAAAATTAGACCTTTGAAACCGTAGGAGATAGAAAAAAAATTTTTTTACAAAAAATTGTCTTCTCTTTAAAATAAACAACTTTTGTTTAAAAACTTTTTTCATAAAGTCAACCGTTTACTCAAAATTTGTGCTTAAATTTAAATAAAATGCTTAAATCAGAAAGTGTTTCCGCTCGCCAGGGGGGAAAAATTATATCTTTGAAACCGTCAGAGATAGAAAAAAAATTTTTTGACAAAAAATCTTCTCTTTAAAATAAACAACTTTTGTTTGAAAATTTTTTCATAAAGTCTACCGTTTTTTTCAAAATTTGTGCTTAAAGTTGAAAATGAGTCGATCGAAGACGGGCACATGTGCAAACATAACATATATCAAATAGTATTGTTTTTATCTTTATTTCAGTTTTGTTAACCAGGTGTATATATAAGGTCAAGGTTTAAGTGATTTTCTTTTTCAAAAATATAGTTGGTCGCGTACAGAAGTCAAAATTTTGCAAAAAATTTATTCAAAGGTCCATCTGTCCTATCAAAAATCATCTATTCAACGCGATCGTTTTTTAACGCCAAGCGTTAAAATAAGACGACGTGAAGCGTTAGTCCATCAACGCGAAGCAATAGCCGATACTGCGTTAGAAAGTCGCGTAAGTAGCGATATATATCGATATATATATATATATATATATATATATATATATATATATATATACATATGAAATCACGCTTCGCAAATAACCGACTCATCGCTTTGAATAACTAACGCTTCTCACTAACCTATCTTACGGTTAACTAACGCTTCTCATTAACCTATACGGCTATCTTACGGTTCGCTTTAGCTTTCGGGTCGCTTTGCGTTTACCAACCGCTTCGCGTTGACCTAACACTTCCTATTGACTAACGCTTCACATTGACGAACGCTTCGCGTTGGCTGACTTACGGCTCGCTTAAGCTTACGATTCGCGTTGGTTAACGTTTTGCGTTGATTAACGATTCGTGTGAAATCAGTTATTCGCTTTGAATAACTAACGACTCTCATTAACCAACGCTTCGCGACGGCTGACATACGGTTCGCTTCAGCTTACGTTTCGCGTCGATTTACTTACGCTTCGCGTTGACCTGACACTTCCTATTGACTAACGCTTCTGATTGACCAACGCTTCGCGTTGGTTAACGCTTTGCGTTAATTCTCCAACGTTTGAATCACCAACGTTTCACTTTGAAAAACTTACGTTTCTCATCAACCAACGCTTCGCGTTGGCTGACTTTCGGTTCACTTTAGTTAACGTATCGCGTTGATTTAATAACGCTTCGCTTGACTTAACACTTCCTATTTACATACGATTCTCATTGACCAACGCTTCGCGTTGGCTGATTTACGGCTCGCTTAAACTTACAGTTCGCGTTGGTTAACACTTTGCGTTTACCAACGCTATGCGTTGATTTACTAGCGCTTTGCGTTAACTTGCTTACGCTCAGCGTTAACTTGCTTACGCTCCGCGTTAACTTCCTCTTGTAATCTAGTGCTGTACATCGACTGACGCTTGGCGTCATCTAACTCTTCGCGTAATATAACTTACGCGTGCTTTTGCTTCGCGTTAACTATCGCTACGATTAAACTAACTTTTCAGGTTTACTTTAAGCATTAACGATTCTCGTGAAATCACGCTTCGCGTTGCATCACAGACGTTTCGCTTTGAATAACTATCGCTCCTCATTGACCAACACTTCCCGTTGCCTGACTTACGGTTAGCTTTAGCTTACGTTTCACGTCGATTTACTTACGCTTCGCGTTGACCTGACACTTCCTATCGCTTCTGATTGATCGCTTCTTACTAACGCTTCTGATTGACCAACGCTTCTGATTGTCCAACGCTTCGCGTTGGTTAACGCTTTACGTTGGTTAACGATTCGCTTGAAATTTCACTTCGCGAATCACTGACGCTTCGCTTTGCATAACTCACAATTCACATTGACCAAAGGCTTCGCTTTGGCTGTTTTACGGTTCGCTTTAGCTTACGTTTCGCGTCAATTTACTAACGTTCGCGTTGACCTGATACTTCCTATTGACTAACGCTTCTGATTGACTAACGCTTCGCGTTGGTTAACGCTTTGCGTTAATTAACGATTCGCGCGAAATCACGCTCCGCGAAGCACCAACGTTTCGCTTTGAACAATTTACGTTTCTTATTAACCCACGCTTCGCGTTGGCTGACCTACAGTTCGCTTAAGCTAAAGTTTCGCGTTGGTAATCGCTTTGCGTTTTCCAACGCTTTGCGTTGATTTAAGAACGCTTCGCGTTGACTTAACACTCCCTATTGACATACGATTCTCCTTGACCAACGATCGCGTTGGCTGACTTACGGCTCGTTTAAGCTTACGTTTCGCGTTGATTAACGCTTTCCGTTTACCAACGCTATGCGTTGATTTACTAGCGCTTCGCGTTAACTTGCTTACGCTCAGCGTTTACTTGCTTACGCTCCGCGTTAACTTCCTATCGTTATCTAGTGCTGTGTATCGACAGACGCTTCGCGTCAGCTAACTCTTCGCGTAATATAACTTATGCGTGCTTTCGCTTCGCGTTAACTATCACTACAATTAAAATAACTTTTCACGTTTATTTTAAGCATTAACGATTCGCGTGAAATCACGCTTCGCGTCGAATCACAAACGACTCGCTTTGAATAACTATCGCTTCTCATTGAACAACGCTTCGCTTTAGCTGACATTCGGTTCGCTTTAGCTTAACGCGTTGGTAAACGTTGGTAAACTGTAATCGTTGGTAAACGATTCGCTTGAAATCTCGCTTCGGAAATCACTGACGCTTTGCTTTGCATAACGCTTCACATTGACCAACGCTTCGCGTTGGCTCTCTAACGATTCGCTTAAGCTTTCGTTTCGCGTTGGTACACGCTTTGCGTTTACCAAAGCTTCGCGTTGACCTAACACTTCCATATTACTAACGCTTTTCATTGACCAACGCTTCGCGTTGGCTGACTAACGGCTCGCTTGAGCTTTCGGTTCGCGTTGGTTAACGGTTTGCGTTAATAAACGATTCGCGTGATATCACTCTTCGTGAATCACCAACGTTTCGCTTTGAAAAACTAACGACTCTCATTAACCAAGGCTTCGCGTTGGCTGACTAACGGTTCGCTTTAGCTTCGTTTCACGTTGGTTAACGATCCGCTTAAATTCTCGCTTCGCAAATCACTGACGCTTCGCTTTGCATTTCTAACGCTTGTCATTGACCAACGCTTCGCGTTGGCTGACTTACGGTTCGCTTTAGACTACGTTACGCGTTGACGTAACACTTCCTATTGACTAACGCTTCTCACTGACCAACGCTTCGCGTTGGCCGATTTACGTCTCGCTTGAACTTACGGTTCGCGCTAATAAACGATTCGCGTGAAATCACGCTTCGCGAATCACCAACGCTTCGTGTTGGTTGACTCACGGTTCACTTTCGCTAACGTTTCGCAAAGTTGGTAAACGCGTAGCGTTTACCAACGCTTCGCGTTGACTTAACGCTTCTAATTGACTAACGCTTCTCATTGACCAACGCTTCGCGTTGGCTAACTTGTGGTCCTCTTCAGCTTACGTTTCGCGTTGGTAAACGCAAAACGTTAAGCAACGCTTTGCATTGATTTACTAATGCTTCGCGTTGACCGAACGCTTTCTAATGACCTACGCTTTGCGTTGGGTGATTTACGGTTCGGTTTAGCTTACGTTTCGCGTTGGTTAACGCTTTGAGTTGGTTAACGATTCGCGTGAAATCACGCTTCGCAAATCACTGACGCTTCGCATTAAATAACTAGCGCTTCTCATTGAACAACGCTTCGCATTGGCAGACTTACGGTTCGCATTAGCTCCCGTTGGTTATCGCTTTGCATTTACCAATGCTACTAACGCTTCGCTTTAACTTGCTTACGCTCCGCGTTAATTTCCTCGCGTTAGCTAGTGCGTCGTATCGACTGACGCTTCGCGTCGGCTAATTCTACGTTGTATAACTTACGCTTGCTAACGCTTCGCGTTTACTAACGCTACGATGTAACTTTTCACGCTTACTTTAAGCGTTAACGATTAGCGTGAAATCGAGCTTCACGTTGAATCACTGACGATTCTCTTTGAATAACTAACGCTTCTCATTAACCAACTCTTCACGTTGGCTGACTTACGGTTCGCTTTAGCTTACGTTTCGCGTTGGTTAACGCTTTGCATTTACCAACGCTTTCCGTTGATTTACTAAAGCTCCGCGTTGACTAACTTTTCGCGTCACCTAACTGCTCGTGTTGACCAACGCTTTTCGCAAGAACATAAATAAAAATTTTTTTAAATGCAAGAACATTTTTACTGTTTCAATATTAATTATTAACACAAAACAAACATTTACAAATAATTCATATTTTATAAACATTGAATAGGCAGAAATATTAACAATTCAAACATTGATATAAAACTCAGTATATACTGGGTATTAGAACAATTAACTCAGTTAGTTGTTACATTACTTGTTTTATAAATATACTGTTGTGAAGTTATTTCAAATAGCCAGCCAGACAATATTTATAAAATAATTTAAAAACAAGTAATGTAACAACTAACTGAGTTAATTGTTTGAATACCCTGTATATACTGAGTTGTATATCAATGTTTGAATTGTTATTATTTCTGCCTATTCAATGTTTATAAAATATGAATTATTTGTAAATGTTTGTTTTGTGTTAATAATTAATATTGATACAGTAAAAATGTTCTTGCATTTAAAAAAATTTATATTAATGTTCTTGCGATTTTTATATATTTAAATATTGAGTTATATAATTGAGTTAATCAACGCGAGCCGTTAGGCGACTTAATAAGTTAGTCAACGCTGAGCTTTAGTAAATCAGCGGAAAGCGTTGGTAAACGCAAAGCGTTAGCCAACGCTAAGCGAATGGTAAACGCAAAGCGTTAACCAACGCTAAACGTAAACTAAAGCGAACCGTAAGTCAGCCAACGCGAAGCGTTGGTCAATGAGAAGCGATAGTTATTCAAAGCGAATCGTTTGTGATTCAACGCGAAGCGTGATTTCACGCGAATCGTTAATGCTGAAAGTAAACGTGAAAAGTTAGTTAAATCGTAGCGATAGTTAACGCGAAGCGAAAGCACGCGTAAGTTATATTTCGCAAAGAGTAAGCTGACGCGAAGCGTCAGTCGATATACAGCACTAGATTACGCAGGGAAGGTAACGCGGAGCGTAAGCAAGTTAACGCTGAGCGTAAGCAAATTAACGCTGAGCTTAAGGAAGTTAACGCGAAGCGCTAGTATATCAACGCATAGCGTTGGTAAACGCAAAGCGTTTACCAACGCGAACTGTAAGTTAAAGCGAGCCGTAAGTCAGCCAACGCGAAGCGTTGGTCAATGAGAATCGTTAGTCAATAGGAAGTGTTAAGTCAACGCGGAACGATATTAAATCAACGCGAAGCGTTAGTAAACGCAAAGCGTTTACCATCGCGAAACGTTCGCTAGAGCGAACCGTAAGTTAGCCAACGCGAAGCGTTGGTTAATGCGAAACGAAAATTATTCATAGCGAAACGTTGGTAACGCAAAGCGTTAACCAACGCGAAGCGTTGGTCAATCAGAAGCGTTAGTCAATAGGAAGTGTCAGGTCAACGCGAAGCGTTAGTAAATCGACGCGAAACGTAAGCTAAAGCGAACCGTAAGTCAGTCAACGCGAAGCATTGGTTAATGAGAATCGTTAGTTATTCAAAGCGAAGCGTCGGTGATTCGCGAAGCGTGATTTCACACGAATAGTTAATCAACGCCAAGCGTTAACCAACGCGAATCGTAAGCTTAAGCGAGCCGTAAGTCCGCCAACGCAAAGCGTTGGTCAATGTGAAGCGTTAGTCAATAGGAAGTGTTAGATCAACGCGAAGCGTTAGTAAACGCAAAGTGAAACGAAAGCCAAAGCGAATCGTAAGATAGCCAACGCGAAGCGTTAGTTAGTGAGAAGCGTTAGTTATTCAAAGTGAAGCATGGGTAATTTGCGAAGCGTAATTTTACGACAATCGTTAAACAACGCAAAGCGTTAACCAAGGCGAAACGTAAGCTAAAGCGAACCGTAAGTTAGCCAACGCGAAGCGTTAGTTAATAGGAAGTGGTAGGTAAAAGCAAAGCTTTTACCAACGCGAAACGTAAGCTAATGTGAGCCGTAAGTTAGCCAACGCGAAGCGTTGGCCAATGAAAAGCGTTAACTATCCAAAGCGAAGTGACTCGCGAAGCGTGATTTCACGCGAATCGTTACCCAACGAAAAGCATGAATCAACTCGAAACGTAAGTTACCGCGAACCGTATGTTAGCCAACGCAAAGTGTTAGTAAACCAACGCATAGCGTTTGTAAACGCAAACCGTTAACCAATGCGACTCGCAATCTAAAGCGAACCGTAAGTCAACCAACGCGAAGCGTTGGTCAATGAAAAGCGTTGGTCAATAGGAAGCGTTAGGTCAACGCGTAACGTAGTCTGAAGCGAACCGTAAGTCAGCCAACGCGAAGCGTTGGCCAATGTGAAGCGTTAGTTATGCAAAGCGTCAGTGATTCGCGAAGCGAGAATTTAAGCGAACCGTTAACCAACGCAAAGCGTTAACCAACGCGAAACTTCAGCTAAAGCGAAACGTAAGTCAGCCAACGCGAAACGTTGGTTAATGAGAATCGTTAGTTTCTCAAAGCGAAACGTTGGTGATTCGCGAAGCGTGATTTCACGCGAATCCTTAATTAATGCAAACCGTTAACCAACGCAAACCGTAAGTTCAAGCGAGCCGTAAGTCAGCCAACGCGAAGCGTTGGTCAAAGGGAAGCGTGCGTCAATTGGAAGTGTTAGATCAACGCGAAACGAAAGCCAAAGCGAACCGTAAGACAGCCAACGCGAAGCGTTGGTCAATGTGAAGCGTGAGTTTTGCAAAGCAAAGCGCCAGTGATTCGCGAAGCGAGATTTCAAGCAAATCGTTAACCAACGCAAAGCATTAGACAACGCGAAACGTAAGCTAAAGCGAACCGTAAGTCAGCCAACGCGAAGCGTTGGTCAATGAGAAGCGATAGTTATTCAAAGCGAATCGTTTGTGATTCAACGCGAAGCGTGATTTCACGCGAATCGTTAATGCTTAAAGTAAATGTGAAAAGTTAGTTAAATCGTAGCGATAGTTAACGCGAAGCGAAAGCACGCGTAAGTTATATTACGCAAAGAGTTAGCTGACGTGAAGCGTCAGTCGATACACAGCAGTAGATTACGAGAGGAAGTTAACGCGGAGAGTAAGCAAGTTAACGCTGAGCGTAAGCAAGTTAACGCGAAACGCTAGTTAAACGAAGCATAGGGTTAGTAAACGCATAGCGTTAACCAACGCAAACTGTAACCTTAAGCGAGCCGTAAGTAAGCCAACGCGAAGCGTTGGTCAATGAGAATCGAAAGAATCAATAGAAAGTGTTAAATCCACGCGAACGTTATTCAATCATCGCGTAGCGTTGGAAAACGCAAAGCGTTAACTAAAGCGAAACGTTAACCAAAGCGAACCGTAAGTCAGCCAACGCGAAGCGTTGGTTACTAAGAAACGTAAGTTATTCAAAGCGAAACGTTGGTGATTCGCGAAGCGTTATTTCACGCGTATCGTTAATTAACGCAAAGCGTTAATCAACGCGCAGCGTTGGTCAATCAGAAACGTTAGTCAATAGGAAGTGACAGGTAAACGCGAAGCGTTAGTAAATCGACGCGAAACGTAAGCTAAAGCGAACTGTAAGTCGGCCAACGCGAAGCGTTGGTCAATGAGAAGCGATAGTTATTCAATGCGAATCGTTTGTGATTGAACGCGAAGCGTCATTTCACGCAAATTGTTAATACTTAAAGTAAACGTGAAAAGTTAGTTAAATCGTAGCGATAGTTAACGCGAAGCGAAAGCACGCGTAAGTTATATTACGCAAAGAGTTACCTGACGCGAAGCGTCAGTCGATACACGGCACTAGATTACGAGAGGAAGTTAACGCGGAGCGTAAGCAAGTTAACGCTGAGCGTAAGGATGTTAACGCGAAGCGCTAGTAAATCTAGTTGGTAAACGCAAAGCGTTAGTCCATCAACACGAATCAAGAGCCGACGCTGCGTTAGAAAGTCGCGTAAGTGGCGATATATATCGATATGTATATTTATATATATATATATATATATATATATTTATTTATTTATTTATATATATACATATATATATGTATATATATATATATATTTATATATATATATATATATATATATATATATATATATATATATATATATATATATATATATATATATATATATATACATATATATATATATGAATATATATAAATATATAATTGTATATATATTTATATATATATATTTATATATATATATATTTATATATATATATATACATGTTTATAAATGTATACGTGTATATATGATGTATACAAATTTTATAGATGATTCTTGATAAGACAGATGGACCTTTGAATTGAATAAACTTTTTGCAAAATTTTCTGCAAAATCTGTTCCTACTATTTTGACCTACTACCTGAGACCAACTATTTTTTTGAAAAAGAAAATCAGTTAAACCTTGACCTTATATATACACCTGGTTAACAAAACTAAAATAAAAATAAAAACAATACTATTTGATGTATGTTATGTTTGCACAAATTTTGAGAAAACGTATGACTTTATGAAAAAAGTTTTCAAACAAAAGTTGTTTATTTTAAAGAGAAGAAGATTTTTTGTTAACAAAATTTTTTTCTATCTCCTATGGTTTCAAAGATATAATTTTTCCCCCCTAGCGAGGGAAAACACGTTCCGATTTTACCCATTAACGAACTTGACCTTACTTTTTTGGTCTAGAACACACACAAAAATTTTCAACTCGTTATCTCTTCTCGTTCTTCAGTTATCGTGTTCACAGTCGGACGGACAGACGAAAAAGGCCGAATTAGGCCATTTTATGAATACCTTTGTGAAGCATTTTTGTCAAGGATTACTATTTTCAAGCGTTACAAACACGGGACTAAACATAATATACCTTGTATATTTACATATACAGGGTATAAAAATAGTATGTATAGTTGTAATGTATACCTACGGGTCCATGGAGACCATGCCTTCATTCGCCTGTCAATTGTATTTCTCATTTTTTTCATCTTTGAGGACAAATTTTGAGAAAACTGTTGTGTTTATGAAAAAAGTTTTCAAACAAAAGTTGTTTATTTTAAAGAGAAGAAGATTTTTTGTCTTTAAATTTTTTTTCTATCTCCTATGGTTTCAAAGATATAATTTTTCCCCCCTAGCGAACTTGACCTTACTTTTTTGGTCTAGAACACACACAAAATTTTTCAGCTCGTTATCTCTTTTCGTTTTTGAGTTATCCGCTTCACAGACGGACAGACGGACGGACATGTGAAAAAGACCGAATTAGGCCATTTTATGAATACCTTGGTGAAGCATTTTTGTCAAGGATTAATATTTTCAAGCGTTACAAAGTCGGGACTAAACTTAATATACCTTGTATATTTACAAATATACTGGGTACAATAATTTAAAATAAATAATTTTGACAATAATAACAGTAAACTTAAAATAAATATTCGCGTTAAATTTGCAATAACTTCGAAACATATTTTTCAATATGATACGCAACGTATTATTACCAAAAATTATGCAAAACAAGTAAAGTAAGAACTAACTGAGAACACACACAAAAATTTTCAGCTCGTTATCTCTTTTCGTTCTTGAGTTATGAATACATTTGTGAAGCATTTTTGTCAAGGATTAATATTTTCAAGCGTTACAAAGTCGGGACTAAACTTAATATACCTTGTATATTTACATATACAGGGTATGATAAGTAATGTAACAACTAACTGAGTTAATTGTTTGAGTACCCAGTATATTGTTGTATCCCAAATTAGATACCACTTGTGAAGGCGGTTTGAATTCGGCTATTCGCTGTCACCAGGGTAGTTGATGAGTTCAACTCCATAAACTAATTGAATTTACAGTTGTTATAAATGATGTCGTCCAACGTTCGTTGTCCAATTAACTTCATTCAACAGATTAGTAAATTTAAGTTACTAAAGATTGTCCCAAAAAAAGTCGTCCAAATGTAATTTGTACTAATTGACTTCGTTCCAAAGAAGTCGTCCAAACGTAATTTGTCCAATACTTTAGGAAAATTTAATGTAACACACAGTTTGAAATTATAATACTTTATATAATTTTAAATTGAAAGTTATTTATTAAAAAAAATTAATAATAAAATATATTTTAAAATACAAAGTTTTGACAATAATTATGCTGATTCGAATAATATTGTATATTCTACTGTTACTAAAAAAATTCTGATTTTATTTGCTTTAACATAGTCTATTTATATTAATTAATTGCGGGATCAGCAATAAGTGCCATCCTGTCACGTTGTAGTCGATATCCATAAATCTCATGGTCTCCACAATATACTGAGTTGTATATCAATGTTTGAATTGTTAATATTTCTGCCTATTCAATGTTTATAAAATATGAATTGTTTTTAAATGTTTGTTTTGTGTTAATAAGTAATATTGAAACAGTAAAAATGTTCTTGCATTTAAAAAAAATTTATATTAATGTTCTTGCGATTTTTATATATTTAAATATTGAGTTATATAATTGATTTAATCAACGCGAAGCGACTGTTAACGCAAAGCGTTGGACAACGCGAGCCGGTAGGTGACGCGAAAAGTTAGTCAACGTGAAGCTTTAGTAAACCAACAGAAAGCGTTGGTAAACGCAAAGCGAAACGTAAGCTGAAGCGAACTATTACGCGAAACGTAAGCTGAAGCGAACCACAAGTTAGCCAACGCGAAGCGTTGGTCAATGAGAAGCGTTAGTCAATTAGCAGTGTTAAGTCAACGCGAAGCGTTGCTAATCGCTTTGCGTTTACCAACGCGAAACGTTAGCGAAAGCGAACCGTAAGTCAGTCAACGCGAAGCGTTGGTTAATGAGAAGCGTTAGTTATTCAAAGCAAAGCGTTGATGATTCGCGAAGCGTGATTTAATGCGAATCGTTAATTAACGCGAGGCGTTTACCAACGCGAACCGAAATCTCAAGCGAGCCGTAAGTCAACCAACGCGAAGCGTTGGTCAATGAGAAGCGTTTGTCAATAGGAAGTGTTAGATCAACGCGTAACGTAGTTTAAAGCGAATCGTATGTCAGCCAACGCGAAGCGTTTGTCAATGAGAAGCGTTAGTTATGCAGAGCGAAGCTTCAGTAATTCGCAAAGCGAGATTTTAAGCGAATCGTTCACCAACGCAAAGCGTTAACCAACGCAATGCGTTAACCAACGCGAAACGTAAGCTAAAGCGAACCGTAAGTCAGCCAAAGTAAAGTAAACCTTAAAAGTTAGTTAAATCGTAGCGATAGTTAACGCGAAGCGAAAGCACGCGTAAGTTATACAACACGAAGAGTTAGCTGACGCGAAGCATCAGTCGATACACAGCACTAGCTAACGAGAGACTTCCTCTTGCTTACTTTTGAGACTTACTCTTGAGATTTTCTCTCTGCTTACGCGGAGCGTAAGCAAGTTAACGTTGAGCGTAAGCAAGTAAACACTAAGCGCTAGTAAATCAACGCATAAAGTTGGTAAACGCAAAGCGTTAACCAAAAAGCAAAGCGAGATTTCAAGTGAATCGTTAACCAACGTGAAACGTATGCTAAAGCGAACCGTCAGTCAGCCAACGTAAAGCGTTAGTCAATGAGAAGCGATATTTATTCAACTGATTAATATCGATATTTAAAGCGATATTTATTCTGTCTATTTTAAGTGATATTTATTGTGTAAACGCAAAGCGTTGGTCAACGCGAGCCAGTAGGCGACACGAAAAGCTAGTCAACGTGAACCTTAGTAAACCAACGGAAAGCGTTGGTAAACGCAAAGCGTTAACCCACGCGAAACGCAAGCTAACCCGAACCGTAAGTTAGCCAAAGAGGAGCGTTGGTCAATGAGAAGCGTCAGTTATTCAAAGAGAATCGTCAGTGATTCAACGCAAAGCGTGATTTCACGCGAATCGTTAATGCTTAAAGTAAATGTGAAAAATTAGTTGAATCGTAACGATAGTTAACGCGAAGCGAAAACAAGCGTAAGTAATACAACGCGAAGAGTTAGCTCGTCGATACACGGCACTAGCCAGCAAGAGGAAGTTAACGCGGAGCGTAAGCAAGTTAACGCTGAGCGTAAGCAAGTTAACGTGAAGCGCTAGTAAATCAACACATAGCGTTGGTAAACGTTGGTAGCGTTGGTTAACGCAAAGCGTTAACCAACGCGAACCGTAAGCTGAAGCAAGCCTTAAGTCAGCCAACGCGAAGCGTTGGTCAATGTGAAGCGTTAGTCAATAGGAAGTGTTAGGTCAACGCGAAACGTAAACTAAAGCGAACCGTAAGTCAGCCAACGCGAAGCGTTGATTAATGATAATCGTTAGTTAGTAAACCTGGTTAACCTGTTTCACCTGGTTAACAAAACTGAAATAAACATAAAAACAATACTATTTGATGTATGTTATGTTTGTACATGTGCCCGTCTTCGATCGACTCATTTTCAACTTTAAGCACCAATTTTGAAAAATACGGTTGACTCTATGAAAAAATTTTCAAACAAAAGTTGTTTATTTTAAAGAGAAGATTTTTTGCCAAAAAATTTTTTTTCTATCTCTGACGGTTTCAAAGATAAAATTTTTCCCCCCTGGCGGGCGGAAACACTTTCTGATTTTGCCCGTTAACGAACTTGACCTTCCTTTTTTGGTCTTAAACACACACAAAAATTTTCAGCTCGTTATCTTTTTTCGTTTTTGAGTTATCGGCTTCACAGACAGACTGACAAACAGACAGACATGTGAAAATGGCCGAATTAGGCCATTTTATAAATATCTTTGTAAAGCATTTTTGTCAAGGATTAATATTGTCAAGCGTTACAGGGCCAAATCGGGACTAAACTTAATATACCTTGTATATTTACAAATATACTGGGTATAAAAACAGGTATAAACTCATACTAAGTAAAAAAACAATACTTGGCGACATATACAAGATATCCTTGGTGAAAATTTTCACTTTTACATGGAATTTTATACAAAATAGTTGTAGTTAATTTATACTTTTGAAATATATTTTTTTATTTAACAATCGATACTTGCTTTTATTTGGCTGATACATCTTTTGTTCAAACTTCTTTTGATATATGATCAATCAAACAGTAATAATAAACAAGTAATGTAACAACTAACTGAGTTAATTGTTTGAATACCCGGTATATATTGAGTTGTATATACTTTGTATTGTTAATATTTCTGCCTATTCAATGTTTATAAAATATGAATTATCAAAAAATCAGCACTGTTGCTGGTTTCGTTCAGAAGATATTTCGGTGTCAAATCATCTATGATACTTCCTGTAGTAATAGCACTGTAAGTGAGAAGGCCAAATGTCCCTTAAACTAGGCCTTGCGAACTACCGTGCTCTAGATTTGTAATTGTTTGTTTTTGTTAATATTTAATATTGAAAAAGTACAAATGTTCATGCATTTAAAAAAATTGATATTAATGTTCTTGCAATTTTTATAAATTTAAATATTGAGTAATATAATTGAGTTAAATAACGCGACCGACTGTTAATGCAAAGCGTTGGTCAACGCGAGCCGTTAGGCGACGCGAAAATTTAGTCAACGCGAAGCTTTAGAAAATTAACGGAAAGCGTTGGTAAACGTAAAGCGTTGGTAAACTCATAGCGTTAACCAACGCGAAAGGTAAGCTAAAGCGAACCGTAAGTCAGCCAACGCGAAGCGTTGGTCAATGAGAAGCGTAAGTCAATAGAAAGTGTTAGGTCAACGCGAAGCGTTAGTAAATCAAAGCGAAACGAAAGCTAAAGCAAACCGTGAGTCAGCCAACGCGAAGCGTTGGTAAATGACAAGCGTTAGTTATTATGACGTGTTAGGACAACGCGAAGCGTTGGTAAACGCAAAGCGTAACATGAAACGTAAGCTAAAGCGAACCGTCATTCAGCCAACGCGAAGCATTGGCCAATGAGAAGCGTTAGTTATCCAAAGTGAAGCGTCAGTGATTCGTGAAAAGTGATTTCACGAGAATCGTTAACCAACGCAAAGCGTTAACCAACGGGAAACGAAAGCTAAAGTAAACCGTAAGTCTGCCAACGCGAAGCGTTGGTCAATGGGAAGCGTTAGTCAATAGAAAGCAATAGGTCAACGCGAAGCGTTAGCAAAACGTTTACCAACACGAAACGTAAGCTCAAGCGAACCGCAAGCCAGCTAACGCGAAGCGTTGGTCAATCAGAAGCATTTACTATTCAAAGTGAATCATCCGTGATTCTACGCGAAGCGTGAATTCCTGCGAATCGTAAATGCTTAAAGTAAGCGTGAAAAGTTGTTCAAATCGTAGCGATAGTTAACGCGAAGCATTAGCACGCGTAAGTTAAACAGCGCAAAAAGTAAGCCGACGCGAAGCGTCAATCGATACTCAGTACTAGCTAACGAGAGGAAGGTAACGCGGAGCGTATGCAATTTAACGCAGAGCGTAAGCAAGTTAACGCGAAGCGCTGGTAAATCAACGCATAGCGTTAGCAAACGCAAAGCGTTAACCAACGTGAAACGCGAGCTAAAGCAAACCGTTAGCCACCCAACGCGAAGCGTTGATTAATGAGAAGCGTTAGTCAATAGGAAGTGTTAGGTCAACGCGAAGCGTTAGTTAATCAACGCGAAGCGTTTGTTAATCAACTCGAAGTTAATCAACGCAAAGTGATGGTAAACGCAAAGCGTTTAGTTACGCGAAAAGTAAGCTGAAGCGAACCGTAAGTCAGCCAACGCGAAGCATTGGTCAATGAGAGGCGTTTGTCAATAGGAAGTGTTAGGTCAACGGGAAGCGTTTGTTAATCAACGCAAAGCGTTAGGTCAGCGAACCGTAAGTCAGCCAACGCGAAGCGTTGGTCAATGAGAAGCGTGGGTCAAAAGGAAGTGTTAGGTCAACGCGAAGCGTCAGTAAATCAACGCGAAGCTTTGGTAAACGCAATGCATTTACTAACGAGATACGTAAGCTAAAGCGAACCGTATGTCAGCCAACGCGAAGCGTTGTTTAATGCGAAGCGTTTGTTATTCAATGCGTTAGCGTTAGTTATTAAACGCGAACCGTTAAACAATTCAAAGCATTAACCAACGCGAACCGTATGCTTAAGCGAGCCGTAAGTCAGCCAATGAAATCCGCCGTAAGTCAGCCAATGTTGGTCAATGAGAACCGTTAGTCAGTAAGAAGTGTTAGGTCAAGGCTTTGCGTTTACCAACGAAACGTAAGCTATAGCGAACTGTATTCAAAGCGAAGCGTCAATGAGAAGTGTTAGTCAATAGGAAGTGTAAGGTCAACGCTGAAGTATATCAATCGCGATCGTTTTTTGACGCTAAGTGTTAAGTAAGGCGACGTGAAGTTAGTTTATCAACGCGAAGCAATAGCCGATGCTGCGTTAGAATACAAATTTGTATATATATATATATATATATATATATATATATATAAATATATATATATATATATATATATATATATATATACATATAAATATAAATATACATATATATATATATATATATATATATATTTATATATATATATATATTTATATATATATATATATATATATATATATATATATATATATATATATGGGTGATTATACAAAAATTGGGTAACTCGATGTCATTCAGTCAATAGATTAACATTTTATTAATTTTACTATATATGTTATTAAATTACCTGTGCTTGCACGATCCACGAAAACATGGACCTCAAACTTGCTGCTCTAAAAAATGCAAATTGTATTACAACAGTGAGTAATCATCAAATTATGCTGGAAATGCTTTGTTGCGATCGATATTCTGAAAGATGTCTGGAGAGAACGTGTGAGGGCTGTTGCTTAAAAACATTAACTTACACAGAATTCGATCATTCAAAGCCGAATTTATTGAAGCAGTGGGTAAAAAAAAATGGAGTCCATATTTGATCCCAAGACAAAGAAAAAACGGTTTGTGACGAAGTTTAAAAAAGAAACAGAGGAAATCTTACCCAGAACTCTCATTACAAAACTTGAAAGTGATTTAATTTTTAAAATATGTGCCATTATTAGAATCTAAGAAATTTGGTGTAAAACATGCTCAGAGTAACAATAAACCTTATGATTTCCTATGAAATTTTGTATTTAATCAGTACCATGTTACCCTCGTCAGTCCCCTGGAAGTCAAATTTAGAAAAATTCAAATAACTCACAAACTATTGAAAAAAGTGACTGGCCCCATCTAGTACAGTATATTAATTATATTGCCGATATCCTCATACCGAAATTTACATGAATTATACTTAAAAACTATACGAAACAAAATAAGGTCAAATGTTACCCAACTTTGGTAGAATGACCCATATATATAAATTTTAAAGATAATTTTTGATAGGATCGATGGACCTTTGAATAAACTTTTTGCAAAATTTTGAGATCTGTACGAGACCAACTATTTCTTTGAACAGAAAAATCACTTAAACCTTGAACTTATATATACACCTGGTTTACAAAATTGAAATAAACATAAAAAAAATACTATTTGATGTATATTATGTTTGTACATGTGAGGACAAATTTGGAGAAAACTATTGAATTTATGAAAAAATTTTTCAAACAAAAGTTGTTTATTTTAAATAGAAAATAATTTTTTGTAAATAAAATTTTTTTCTACCTCTTACGGTTTCAAAGATATATTTTTTCCCCCCTGACGGGGGGAAACACTCCGATTTTGCCCATTAACGAACTTAGCCTTACTTCCTTGCTCTAGAACACACAAAAAAAAATTTCAGCTCGTTATCTCTTTTCGTTCTTGAGTTATCGGGTTCATAGACGGACAGACGGACATGCCAAAATGACCGAATTAGGCAATTTTATGAATACATTTGTGAAGCATTTTTGTCAAGGATTTATATTTTCAAGCGTTAAAAAGTTGGGACTAAACTTAATATACCTTGTATATTTACAAATAAACTGGGTACAACAATACTATTTGATGTATGTTACGTTTCCACATGTGCCCGTCTTCGATCGACTCATTTTCAATTTTAAGCACAAATTTTGAAAAAACAGTTGACTTAATGAAAAAAGTTTTCAAACAAAAGTTGTTTATTTTAAAGAGAGAAAGATTTTTTGTTAACAAATTTTTTTTCTATCTCTGACGGTTTCATAGACGGATTTTTCCCTCCCTCCTAGTGGGGGGAAACATATTCCGATTTTGCCCGTTAACGAACTTGACCTTACTTTTTTGCTCTAGAATACACACAAAAATTTTCAGCTCGTTATCTCTTTTCGTTCTTGAGTTACCGGGTTCAAAGACGGACAGACAGACATGCCTAAATGGCCCAATTAGGCAATTTTATGAATACATTTGTGAAGCATTTTTGTCAAGGATTACAAAGTCAAGGATTACAAGCGTTTTGTCAAGGATTACAAGCGTTACAAAGTCGGAACTAAACTTAATATACCTTGTATATTAACATATACAGGGTATAACAAGTAATGTAACAACTAACTGAGTTAATTGTTTGAATACCCAGTATATACTGAGTTGTATATCAATGTTTTAATTGTTAAGATTTCTGCCTATTCAATGTTTATAAAATATGAATTATTTGTAAATGTTTGTTTTGTGTTAATAATTAATATTGAAACAGTAAAAATATTCTTGCATTTAAAAAAATTTATATTAATGTTCTTGCGATTTTTATATATTTAAATATTGAGTTATATAATTGAGTTAATCAACGCGAAGCGACTATCAACGCGAGCCGTCAGTCGATACGACGAACAAGCTAACGCGAGGGAATTAAGGTGGAGCGTAAGCGAGTTAACGCGAAGCGTTAATAACATTGGTAAACGCAAAGCGATATCCAACGGGAAACAATAGCTAATGTGAACCGTAAGTCTGCCAATGCGAAGCGTTGTTCAATGAGAAGCGTTAGTTATTTAAAGCGAAGCGTCAGTGATTTGCAAAGCGTGATTTCACGCGAATCGTTATCAACGCAAAACGTAAGCCAAACCGAACAATAAATCACCCAACGCGAAGCGTTGGTCAATAGAAAGTGTTAGGTCAATGCGAAGCGTTAGTAAATCAACGCAAAGCGTTGCTAAACGCTTTGCGTTTACCAACGCGAAACGTAAACTGAAGAGGACCACAAGTTAGTCAACGCGAAGCGTTGGTCAATGAGATACGTTAGTCAATAAGAAGTGTTAAGTCAACGCGAAGCGATATTAAATCAACGCGAACCGTTGGAAAACGCCAGCTAAAGAAACGTTAGCTAAAGCGAACCATAAGTCAGCCAACGCGAAGCGTTGGTTAATGAGAAACGTAAGTTATTCATAGCGAAACGTTGGTGATTCGCGAAGCGTGATTTCACCGTTAATTAACGCAAAGCGTTAACCAACGCAATGCGTTGGTCAATCACAAGCGTTATTCAATAGGAAGTGTCAGGTCCACGCGAAGCGTTAGTAAATCGACAGTAAATATCGAAGCGTTAGTAAATCGAAACGTAAGCTAAAGCGAACCGTAAAACAGCCAACGCGAAGCGTTGGTTAGTGAGAAGCGTTAGTTATTCAAAGCGAAGCGTCGGTAATTTGCGAAGCGTGATTTCAAGAGAATCGTTAAACAACGCAAAGCGTTAACCAACGCGAAACGTAAGCTAAAGCGATCCGTAAGTTAGCCAACGCGACGCGTTAGTTAATAGGAAGTGGTAGGTAAACGCAAAGCATTTATTAACGCAAAACGTAAGCAAAAGCGAACCGTAAGTGAGCCAATGCGAAGCGTTGTCCAATGAAAAGTGTTAGTTATCCAAAGCGAAGTGATTCGCGAAGCGTGATTTTACGCGAATCATTACCCAACGAAAAGCATGAATCAACTCGAAACGTAAGTTAACGGGAACCGTTTGTCAGCTGACGCAAAGTGTAAGTAGATCAACGCATAGCGTTGGTAAACGCAAAGCGTTAACCAACGCGACACGCAAGCTTAAGCGAATCGTGAGTCACCCAATGCGAAGCGTTTTTCAATAGGAAGTGTTAGGTCAACTTGAAGCGTCAATCAACACGAAGCACTAGTTTACGCGATGAGAAAGTTAACTTGAAGCGTAACTCAACGCTAAGCGTTGTCAAACTCAAACGTAGCGTAAGCTTAAGCGAACCGTAAGTCAGTAAACGCAAAACGTTGGTCATTGCAAAACTTTAGTGCATGGGAAGCATTAGGCGATGTTTGTCACGCGAAGTGGTGATTACTCAACTTGAAACGATGGTATGGCAGCGTTAGTTATACAACGCGAAGCAATAGCCGAATAGAATGTTGCGTAAGTAGCGATATATATCGATATGTATATTTATATATATAGATATATATATATATATATATATATATATATATATATATATATATATATATATATATATATATATATATATATATATATAAATATATATATATATATATATATATATATATATATATATTTTATATATATATATATATATACATAAATATATATATATATATATATATATATATATATATATATATATATATATATATATATATATATATATATAATATTTATATTTATATATTGTTGTATCCCAAATTAGATACCACTTGTGAAGGCGGTTTGAATTCGGCTATTCGCTGTCACCAGGGTAGTTGATGAGTTCAACTCCATAAACTAATTGAATTTACAGTTGTTATAAATGATGTCGTCCAACGTTCGTTGTCCAATTAACTTCATTCAATAGATTAGTAAATTTAAGTTACTAAAGATTGTCCCAAAAAAAGTCGTCCAAATGTAATTTTTACTAATTGACTTCGTTCCAAAGAAGTCGTCCAAACGTAATTTGTCCAAATTGACTTCGTCCAATACTTTAGGAAAATTTAATGTAGCACACAGTTTGAAATTATAATACTTTATTTAATTTTAAATTGGAAGTTATTTATAAAAAAAAATTAATAATAAAATATATTTTAAAATACAAAGTTTTGACAATAATTATGCTGATTCGAATAATATTGTATATTCTACTGTTACTAAAAAAATTCTGATTTTATTTGCTTTAACATAGTCTATTTATATTAATTAATTGCGGGATCAGCAATAAGTGCCATCCTGTCACGTTGTAGTCGATATCCATAAATCTCGTGGTCTCCATACTCCATCCCCCTTAATAAAAAGTTTTCGAATCTAAATTTGGTTTGGAGAAAACTTTTTCTTACTAAGTTGATTTTGGCTATTCGTAGAATTAGCGTATTTTCTAGACGTTACTTGGGACTGTGGCGTTGAATGGGATGTTGGCGAAAATATTACTATTTGTTTACTCGATTCTTCGTCGGATGATATTTCTGGATTGTACGATATGGTTTCGTTATACGGTGCTGTTGGTTTAAATTGATTTCTGGGTTGATTTCCATTACCAAAACAACAGTTGATGAAAGACATACCAGTGGTGTTTTTCTTGTTTGGTCTTAGCTTTTTCCAAATTATCTGAAAAATTTTAAAACGGTATATGCCATAAATTATTGTTACACTTGTTAGTGTTATTATGAAGATCTTGGCGTAGTGTAATATATTTGTTTCGTATTCGATGAAAAATGGTTTATTTAATTGCTGTTGTAATTGTTCATCAAATTGGTTTAAGCGATGTTGAGCATATTTAAGTTCACCAAGGTCCATGTGGGTTAATTTGATAGGTGTTAGGTGTAAATTTTGCAATGTTGTTTTATTGGCTTTGTTTTTGTTACAACAGTCGTCGTCTTCAATGTTGATTGTTGGCATAAAGTCGTGAAATGTTGAATTCTTCAAAAGTGTCTGTGGTTCCAGAATAACGGTATCTGTATATGCTTTACATTCTTCATGTAGTTGTAAAATTCCTACTTGATTTAGTATTGCTGTGGTATCCTCCAGGTTATTTTTACATAATATTGTACACCTGGTGTCTTGAGTGGTGACAAATATCCATCTATTTTGGTTAATATTTTGCTATATTTCTGTAGTAGCATGTATTGTTTGTGTGGAGCAACTCGTGGGTATTGTTTTGGATGTAACTTGGTATAAAGCGGTTTCGCAGTTTTCGGTCATTTTTTGATAAGATGTGGATACATGTGTGCAAATATATTCATCGTTCCTGTATTCTTTACATTTATCCAATGATTTAAATAACACATACTGTGATCGACTTTTGGAAATAATTAGGTAATCATAATTTGGCTTTATGAAGGATAATAATTCGGGGTTTGTTCTACTAGGAATTGGTAAGGAATATAGTTTGTAAATGTTAAATGTGTCTATTGATGTAATTGGTATTTTTATTATAATTACTAGTTCTTGAAATGTTATAAATGATTTTAAAGTTATCATTTTATAATAAGATTCTTAATTTTGCCAAGTAGGTTCTAACGGTAGTTGAAATTTAATAGAGTTTTTCAGTTCCGTCAGTAAAGTTTGTGGTGGTAATATTTGATAATCTATTATTCCATGTCTAGCTAAAGATAATGAAGTTGTGTATTTATTTATTTCTCTTTGAACTAATTCATTGATCTGTTTTATGAGAAGTAGATTATCAATAATTGCGATCTGTAATGTATTCTGGTTAAGTATTCTACTTGAGTCGTTCATGAAAATGTTAAAAATTTTTATGTTAGAATTTAGTTTTTCTTCAATTTCGTTCAGATTAAGGACGGTTTCATTAATATGCCTAATAGTATCAGTAATTACTCGAATTTGCGATTGCATTAACACGTGTGTTTGTTTTTGGTCATTTATTAAGTCATCAATAGAAGATTTATAGAATTTGGCATCCTCGGCGTCGGGAATTCCAAATAACCAATTTATTGGGTAACTTAATCCATCTAAAATACCACGTCTGTGTCTTTTAGTATTTGATTTAATGTTTACGTGTTGATTTTCAATATCGTCGTGTTGTATTTTTAAAGTAATTAGTTGTTGTTCTATTAAAGACAATGTCATTTTGCATGTGCTCGAGGCATTGTTTGGTATAATATTACATAATGATAGAGAGTCAGAATAGCTTTTGTAAGCAATATTCAGCATACTATTAATGTTAGAGAAATTAAAATAGTGTAAAAGATTTAAGTATTGGTTGGATATTTTGGCTTGACCTATATTATTGTAATATAAGCCTGAGGAGTTTGTTACTTTAAGTATGTTATAGGAGTTCGCGTTCACCCGGGTCAGGGGGGTCATCAGAAGCGTTGTCCAAATCATTGAGTTGAACATCTGATACAAAGGGTTTCAGTTGGTTGAGATGATACGTTTTAAATTTATTTTGAGTTAATTTAATCTTGGCAGTGTTATTATCGTAAACTTGTATTACTTCATACGGACCTTTATATGTTGGGTTGAGTTTCTTATTAAAATGACTCAAGTTTATTGAATCAAATAGAAGAACAAGGTCACCTATATTTATTTTGATTTCTTTTGCTCGTCTGTCGTAATATTTTTTACTAATTGTTTTGGAATGCACCAAATTTTCTGTGGCGGTTTTTCTAATAACTTTCGCTTTGTCTATAATGTCTTTTGTTAAATTTTGATAAGTTGGTAGCTCTTTAGGTTTTTCTAGACTATGTGGAATTTTGGGTTCTCGGCCAAAGACTAACGTATAAGGACGTTCTTTGGTAGATCTGTTTTCATGGGTGTTATAACTATGACAAGCCAAATAAACAAATTCGTCCCAATTTCTGGTACTATTATCTACATAAGATTTAATAAAGGTCTTTATGCTGGCATGGGATCTTTCAAGTGATCCATTGCTTTGTGGATGATACGGAGAAGTTATTTTGTGTTTTATTTGTAGTATTTTGTTAATTTCCTTAAAGAGATTACTGAGGAAGTTTGTGCCCTGATCCGTAAGGATTGTGTTCGGAAAACCGAATATTGTGCAATATTTTAGTAAATGGACTGCACAAGTTTCAGCACTGATTTCCTGAATTGGGTAGGCTTGAATGAATTTAGTTAATTCATCTTGAATCGTTAGTATGTAGCGGTTATTACTATCTGTAGTGGGGTAAGGACCCATTATGTCCATTGCGATAGCATCACCAAAGTCCTGAGCAGTACTGGTGATAACCATTGGTGTTTTGATTGTTGATTTCCTTACTCTTTGGCAAGTTTCACAGGCTCGAATGTATTTTTCAATGTCTTGTTTCATGCCTTTCCAAAAGTATTTTTTCTTGATTTCCTGACATGTCCTATTTACGCCAGGATGTCCGGATAGAACATCGTCGTGATATTCTTTCAGGATTTGTTTTCGTTGTTCTTTACGAGGATGTATCAAATCTCCAGTTATAATATTTATTTTTATATTATTTTTATTTAAATATTGCAACATTGACTCAAAAGTGTCTTGTTTAATTTTGATACATAATTGAGGGACGTTTACAATATTTATCTCAGTTTCATTATTCAAGGTCAGTAATAAAAATAAATTTGATAGAGCCTTGTAAAGATTTTCATATGTGATATCGTCTCTAGCTTTTTCTTTGACAAATAGTAAATATAAATTTTGATTAGGTATTGTAGTGATTAATTTAGCAATCTCACTAATTTTATTAATTTTTAATTTTGTTAAATTACATTGCGTATTAACATAAAAAGAATGTGAATTATTCATTGATAGATCCGTTGAGTAGGGAATGATCAATGTTTTTAAATCATCAAAAGGTCGATTGATTTTATTAAAGGTTTGAATATTTAGATTTTGTTGATGAAATAATTTGAAATTTTCGTAAGACAATTTATCAACTGGGTCTTGATCATGAGTAATATTCATTACGGGTCTAGAGAGTGCGTCGGCATTAGAATTTGCTTTACCGGATTTATAAATAATTTTGTATTGGTATTCCGATAATTTTAAACGCCATCTGAATAAACGACTTGAAGGATCTTTGCAATTCATTAGCCATTGTAGTGGCTTGTGATCCGTGATTATTGTAAACTCTTTACCATATAGATACGGTCGGAAGTGTTTACAACTTTTGACTATACTCAAAAGCTCTTTTTCTGTCGTACTATAATTTCTTTCTGCTGCATTCAGTGTAGCAGAATAATAGGCTAATGGTAAGTCTTTGTTGACTTCACCTTGAGAGAGAACTGAACCAATGGCATCATTTGATGCGTCTGTGGTTAGAATAAATGGTATGTTGAAATCTGGGTATTTTAATATGGGCTCAGAAGTCAGTATTGATTTGAAAGTTTCAAAAGACTCTTGGCATTTTTTATCAAAATTTAATTTTACATCCTTTTTTAACAGAGATGTTAATGGTTTTGCTAATTGTGAATAATTGGGTATAAATTTCCTATAGTAACCGGTAAGCCCAAGAAATGATTTAATTTCTTTAATGTTCCTTGGTGCTTTTCGTTCCATTATAGCTGAAATTTTATCTGGGTTAGGCTGTACGCCTTTGTCTGAAATGACGTGCCCTAAATATCCTACTTCTTTTCGTAGAAACTCACATTTGTCAGGCTGCAATTTCAGGTTATGTCTGCGTAAAGAATCAAATACTCGAGTGAGCTTAAGATTGTGTTCTTTCAAACTTGATGCAAATATTACTACATCATCCAGGTAATCAAAACAATCTTGACCTAGATTATTTATTAGGGCTGTATTCATTAACCGCTGAAAGGTAGCCGGTGCATTCTTCAATCCGAAAGGCATACGGTTAAATTCGTAATGACCTCTTGGTGTACTGAATGCAGTTTTTGGCTTATCGTTTTCATTCATTTCTACTTGTCTAAAACCGTTTGCGAGGTCTAATATACTAAAGTAGATAGCATTGCCCAACTGATCCAATATTTCCTCAATATTGGGTAGTGGGAAATTATCTGAAATTGTAACATCATTGAGTATGCGATAATCTGTTACAATTCTCCATTTTTGGACACCGGATGCATCTTTCTTTTTGGGTACGACCCAAAGAGGAGCTGACCATGGGCTTTCACTTGGTCGTATAATGTTTTGATCTAACATTTGTGTGATTTGCTTTTGTACTTCTTCCTCGTGTACTTTTGTGTACCTATAAGACTTCACAGCTATAGGAGAGGGGTTATTGACCCTAATTTCGTGTTTCAACGTAGGTGTTGAACTTAGAGTATCTCCATTCAAGAAAAATATATCATTAAAGGTATTACAAATTTCTTCAATGGATTCACTTTCCTCACGATTACAATGATTGAGTCGAAGATTTGATTTGAGTTCAAAAAATCTTTCGCGTAAATTTTTATTTTGTGAAACATGAAGAAAAGTAGCATTTTGTACTGGAGCATTTACAGGTTTTAATTTTAGAATTTTTGTTGGATGTTTGTTCATAACGGGATAATATTTTGTTTCTGGAGTAATTAAAATATTGTTTGGTATTTTAATGTTAGCATCTTCAAGGACGTCGGTAATCACTGTATTATTAACGTCAGCTGTAATAAATTGTATTGGCACGTTTTGTATGCTATTGGGTTGAATTTCAATAATTTTATGAAATGTGATCGTGTTATTTTTATAATTTATTTCTGACTGATGCTTAGTAATGAAATCATGACCTAGGATACCGTCATATGGTATATTGAAATCATGATTTATCAGTTGAAATTCAAAAGGGAAGTGATCGTTTGACTTGTGAAGATTTATTAAAATTTTCCCTAGCGTTTTTATTCCTCCGTTTATTCCAGAGAGGTGTATTTGTTTGCTACCATCTACTTCGTTTTGAGAATAAATCAAGTTTTTTGTTTTTATTATTGAAGTAGTGGCGCCCGTATCAATCAAAAATATGAATTGATTGGTTTTAGATTGGGGTGAATTAAACGATAGTTTTTTGTCAGTTATTCCATTGCATAACATGATGTTACTTGGTAAACTTGACGGCTGATCGACGGTTGAGGTTTGTCTACAGGTGCGACCTTTATCTGAGACAGGTTGGAGTTTAAATTTATATTTTGAAATTCGTCTGTCAATTTTTCAAATGGGAGAGCTTGTGCTATTCGTGGGTTAGGATTAATATTCTGACTGTGTTTTTTTTTTCTACATTCTGATTCGATATGTCCACGATAGTGACAATAGTTACAAATTTTATTATTGGAACCATTATTATAAATTGTATTGTTACTATTACTGGGATAATTATTGTTTGTATTAGAATTTGTTCGATTTGATCGACAATCCCTTGTATAGTGCGTTTTTGTTTTGCAGTTTCTGCAATATTTATTATTATTATTTGTAGGGTTAGGATTATTTTGATTATTAAGTTTTTTTAATTTGCCCTCATTTATTAAATATGCTTCTTCCTCACAGGCTAAGGAGAAGGCGTCATTTATGTGAATAAATGATTTATGTCTAAGTATTTGTGATAGTTCGGGTATTGAATGGTGTGTAAACCGTCTTAATGCAATGCGTTGAATTACACGTTTCTCACTTTCTAAAGTGTGAGATTCGGCTTCTTTTTCAGTCGCCATTAAGCATTTGCTTGTAATTTTATCTAACCGAACATAAAATTCTCTAACACTTTCATTATATTTTTGTTTTGTTGTCTCCAATTGTTCCATGAGATAGTCATAAGATTCAATTGGAGAGTATACGGCTTTGAGTTTATCTCGTAATTGTACATATGTTTTAATATCTCGCATATTAATTTTTGCTTTAACTTCACTAGAAATTTTTGAAAATATAAACATTTCTAAAGGTAATTTTTGAGTTTTACTGGCTAAACCGATCGCGTTATTCGCGTTTTGTAGAAAGTTGTGAAGTTCTTTAGAATCTCCACTAAAAGGCGTTACCATATTCGATAAAAAACTTAATGGGATATGGTTTTCATTACCATTATGTGATGAACTTGACTCGCTGTCAGTATCATCATCAGTAACATCAATAGGTTCGTTATTATCATTGTTATGTACGTTTAAAAGTTGCTCGTCAGCTATATTTTGGCTGCCCGATAGGGTTCGTTTTGAATGTTTTGTCCGTTTTGTTATATTTGTAGTACTCATTGTGAAAGTGTTTTTAAATGGTAAAAAGGTAAAAAGGTAAATTGAAATTAAAAATCGATTAACACAGTAGCGTACTTACGGTTTTCGGCTGTGTGGATTCGGAATACTCTTGAAGTACGAAGTACACCAGTATCTACACCAACTACTTGATCAAGTTCTGCAGCTTGTTTTCTCGTAGTACTAAATAGATGCTGTAGCAGTATCCCACCGCTGTCACCAAAAATGTTGTATCCCAAATTAGATACCACTTGTGAAGGCGGTTTGAATTCGGCTATTCGCTGTCACCAGGGTAGTTGATGAGTTCAACTCCATAAACTAATTGAATTTACAGTTGTTATAAATGATGTCGTCCAACGTTCGTTGTCCAATTAACTTCATTCAATAGATTAGTAAATTTAAGTTACTAAAGATTGTCCCAAAAAAAGTCGTCCAAATGTAATTTGTACTAATTGACTTCGTTCCAAAGAAGTCGTCCAAACGTAATTTGTCCAAATTGACTTCGTCCAATACTTTAGGAAAATTTAATGTAGCACACAGTTTGAAATTATAATACTTTATTTAATTTTAAATTGAAAGTTATTTATAAAAAAAAATTAATAATAAAATATATTTTAAAATACAAAGTTTTGACAATAATTATGCTGATTAGAATAATATTGTATATTCTACTGTTACTAAAAAAATTCTGATTTTATTTGCTTTAACATAGTCTATTTATATTAATTAATTGCGGGATCAGCAATAAGTGCCATCCTGTCACGTTGTAGTCGATATCCATAAATCTCGTGGTCTCCACAATATATATACTTATATGTATATATACATATATATTTATATATGTATATACAGGGTGAGTCGAACCAAGTGAATAATAGCACACACCTCCACTTCTTTCCACGATTCTCTCATTTTTCTTCAACATCCAATAGAATACAATACATTATAACAAAACAAATACCACCCAAAGATATGATATAATTCAGGCGAGCTCCTTTCCAAATTCAAAATAATCAAATCCGGGAACGTAAACAGCGGTGGGAAAAAAAATTTAATTTGAATGATTAGGGAAGCAGAAAACTTATTAAATACTTGTTAATATAATAATACTTATTAATATATTTAATATAACAATAATATATTTTTATTACAAATGCTATGATTCTCAAAAACTCCAGGGGTGAATATAGAAATTTTTCACTGGGGGCGCATATATCCAAATATGGATATATTATATATGGTAAGTTGTAGCTTAAGGAACAAAGTTAAATTTTATAACAATTAAAATAATAAATTAACATAATATTATGGTAAAACAAATTAATAATATATCTACTTTATTTTTATAAGTCAAAGTAAAGTTTTCGTTGTTTTTCTTTAGAAAAATATGTTTTTCTTTTAAATATACTGACAGATTTTCTAAAGACAGATTTTCTTTGCTCCTTAAGGATGTTCTAGCATACCCCCACTTTTCGATAGATTTTCTAATAAATCCTGAAGTTTCAGAATTTTTGACCGTTTAGAACGCGAGATAATTAATATCAAAGTTATCATTCTGTCTCACTTTCTCTCATTTGAAGCATGTAAAACTTCATGCCCGCCCAACTTTTATCTGTTGTATTAGAAAAAATACTCGAAAGAATTTAAAAAAAAAAAACTAGGAGAGTAAAGCTAAAAATTTATTATATAAATTTTTTTTTTAAATCCTGTGTTACCGTTTTGTTTTCGAAATATAAAAGTTTAAATTTATTATTTTCTTCAAAACAACATTATTTTGTATTTGTGAACAGTGTATTTGTCTATGTGTTGTGTATGTGTGTTTGTGCTATAATAAAATCAAACCGGTTCTTTGTCCTGATTATATAACACAGTGCTGGAACGTCCTTAAGCTACAACTTACCATATACAATATATCATATTTGTATATATGCGCCCCCAGTGAAAAATTTCTTGATTCGCCCCTGAAATACTAGGGAAGCATAGTAATAATATAAATCTATTTTTGTTTGTTTTTTTTTCAACACTAAAATCACAATTAGTCTAGTCAATTTACTAAAAAAATCACCAAATAAAAATAAAACTTATATTCTATATTTTAAAATTAGTTAACATTCTCTTTGGGTCTTCTTCTTGAACATATCCAAAAGACCCATATGGGGGGTGGAACTCGGCGAATTTTCTACAAAAAACGTACAAAAAGTTTTTTCTAGCTTTAACCGTTTGGGGGATATATAGATGTATAAACAGAACAAGTTCCCTCATTCCTTAGGGAAACAGTTTTATTTTTACATGCTTTTTCAGGATGTGACACTACTTCAGCTACATACAACCACGAAAAATAAAAATAGTTAAAATAGTTCAAAATAACCCTCAGCTTTTACAAATTCTACCTCTGTTTTACAGCCCAACCAGCACACCAGAGGTCCTGCCTGAAGGTGCTGATGATGAAATGTTTCTGGCATTGTACGGGGCCCCCCCACCATGAAGACAATAAACGCCTTTTGACATGCTTGGTTCCAGTGCTCAGCCAGAAAAATCAAACCAGACGTCACTTCTTTCCCCCCACTAAAGGTGTAGTTTTGTTTTTGTTTATATGTTTGAGTTATTTCAGTATGTTTAGTTATTATTAATTAGTTACTTGAAATAAGAAAAAAAACTTTCAGAAGCGATTTTCTCCCCTCGTAAACTAGACTTTCTGGACTTCTGCTTATACATCTATATATTCCCCAAACGGTTAAAGCTAGGAAAATTTTTTTGTGCGTTTTTGTAGGAAATTCAATGAGCTTTCATATTATAAGTAAAAGTGGTTATGAAAAAGTTGAGATTTTTTGAAATATTGAGGAAAAACCCATAAGAAAGGTCCTAAAATTAAAAATGGCGGCCTATTACGCAGCCCCCTCCCATATGGGTCTTTTTTTGGATATGTTCAAGAGGAAGAGCCAAAGATAATTTTGACTAATTTTAAAATATAGAATATAAGTTTTTTTTTTATTTGGTGATTTATATTTAGTAAATTGACTGGGCTAATTGCTATAATATAAGTCATTAAATGAACGCATGAATCCCACGCTGTTGATATTTGAAGACAACTGTTAATGCATGCATATAACATATAGTAAGCTAAAACTTGTTGTCTGGGAACAAGTATTTAATAAGTTTTCTGCTTCCCTAATCATTCAAATTAAATTTTTTTTGCCCACCGCTGCTTACGTTCCCAGATTTGATTATTTTGAATTTGGAAAGGAGCCTGATTTATTTTTGGGCGCAGATGTTTTGGTTGTGAATTATATCATGTCTTTGGGTGGTCTTTGTTTTGTTATAATGTATTGTATTCTATTGGATGTTGTAGAAAAATGAGAGAATCGTGGAAAGAAGTGGAGGTGTGTGCTATTATTTACTTGGTTCGACTCAGCCTGTATATATTTATATGTATATATATATATAAATATATATATATATATAAATATATATATATATATATATATATATATATATATATATATATATATATATATATATATATATCTATATATATATGTATATATTATATATATATATATATATATATATATATATATATATATATATATATATATATATGTATATATATACATGTATATATAATACACATGTATAAACATTTTATAGATGATTTTTGATAGGATAGATGGACCTTTGAATAAACTTTTTGAAAAAGAAAATCACTTAAACCTTGATCTTATATATACACCTGGTTAACAAAACTGAAATAAACATAAAAACAATACTATTTGATGTATGTTATGTTTGCACATGTGCCCGTCTTCGATCGACTCATTTTCAACTTTAAGCACAAATTTTGAAAAACGGTTGACTTAATCAAGAAGTTTTCAAACAAAAGTTGTTTCTTTTAAAGAGAAAAAGATTTTTTGTTAACAATTTTTTTTTCTATCTCCTACGGTTTCAAAGATATAATTTTTCCCCCTTGACCGGGGGAAACACGTTCCAATTTGGCCCATTACGAACTTGACCTTACTTTTTGGGTCAAGAACACACACAAAAATTTTCAGCTCGTTATCTCTTTTCGTTCTTCAGTTATCGTGTTCACAGACGGACGGACAGACGAATAAGGCCATATTAGGCCATTTTATGAATACTTTTGTGAAGCATTTTTGTCAAGGATTAATATTTTGAAGCGTTACAAAGACGGGGCTAAACTTAATATACCTTGTATATTTACATATACAGGGTATAAAAATAGCATGTATAGTTGTTATGTATACCTACGGGTCCATGGAGACCATGCCTTCATTCGCCTATCAATTGTATTTCTCATTTTTTTCAAATTTGAGGACAAATTTTGAGAAAACTGTTGAGTTTAGGAAAAAATTTTTCAAACAAAAGTTTTTATTTTAAAAAGATTTTTTTTTTACAAATTTTTTTTCTATCTCCTACGGTTTCAATAATATATATCCCCCCCCCCCTTATTAACGAACTTGACCTTACTTTTTTGGTCTAAAATACACAAAAAAATTTTCAGCTCGTTATCTCTTTTCGTTTTTGAGTTATCGGCTTCACAGACGGACAGAAGGACGGACATGTGAAAATGGCCGAATTAGGCCATTTTATGAATACCGTTGTGAAGCATTTTTGTCAAGGATTAATATTTTCAAGCGTTACAAAGTCGGGACTAAACTTAATATACCGTGTATATTTACGTATACAGGGTATAATAATATACAAGCGACATTTAATTAAAGTAAACGGATACCAATTTTCCGGAGCTTTAGTCGACCAAATTCCTGGAACTCCGCGTTATTCCATATTCTGGGCATTAGAGAATACTAATAATTAAGCTCTGATTAGCTCGAATAGGATTCGTGGATATAATATAACAACGAGAAAACCGAACAGGAGATCTAAATCACCACGTTATTAAACAATTGTAATTACGAGGTTTTACACTCTGCTAAATATCACGTGGTGGAAATTTCAACTCAAACCACGTGTTACGAACACATACATTTGACATATTAATGGGTCCAAAATCTAATAATAGAAACTGATTGTATCCAACACCATTATAAGCAAGAAAACTCTGTTAATCGGAAAATCTGTTACAATAATAACTGTATTTAATTTCATATATAACACCTTGTTTTTCTTAATTGTGTGAAGGAAATAAACCCATTTACTACATAATTTTTGAACAATCGAACACATGTTTAATTATTTGTTGGTTTATAACCCCAAATGCAATGAATTGTAAACCACACATAGAAAAACGTAACAATACGTTGTATTTTTGTTAATTTCACTAGCATTAGTTTGTTTCATTTCAATATGATTATTATCACTTATAGGTACTCGATTAATTAGTTTTTTTCTTATAACAACCGAATTTCTCTATTTTACTATTTTATTCTACCATTTCCCAATTCACTTTTGATTTTATACTTAAATCACTGATTGTTCTTCTTTGAATTAAACTTTTGATTATTAATTTTACTTTTTTTGAATATTTCCTCTTGAAATATTTCTTATTTAATGAATCTTTCCAATGACTTTTTGTAAGTGAACTCTTTAGCTCTCTTCAAGTGCCTTTTTAAAAGTGATCTACTACCCAAAAAATTCCCTTTAATATTAACTCGCTGTTGATAAACAAATCCCTACTATTATTCAATCAAAAGCTATATCTTAATGTATATTCTTAAATTATATAATAACAAATTCCAATGATATTTTGGTGTTTGTTAGTTTTTTTATAAAGCAGAAAAAATAAAATCTATTACTTGATTATTTACTGAATTAATACATGAATTCATAATTTTTTAAAACTACCCACCCTTTTAAGCAAAAACGTCTTAAATACCCCCTTTTTTTAGCGATATAAAAAACAAACTTACAATTGATTACAAAATTCAATTACAAAACTGACATGATATTCATTTCAATATTTTTCAGAATCATTTTTATATTAATTGATCAAAAAAAAAATAATTTTCTAAAGTTAGACACTCTTTATCCTTGTCTAATTTCTTCTTCGCTATATAAATTTTTTAAGATGAATAGTATTAAGTTCCGCGTACAATTTTACTTTTAGGGTGTACGAGAACATATGCATTTCATGACTTAATTTGTGTAATTTTGTATGGGCCTTCAGATAATAAAACGAATTTTTTAATTAATTTGTTTTTAGCTGAGGATTTATAAGGTGTACGCACTAATACTTTGTCACCGACTTTATATTTAATTACTTTCTTTTTGTCATTCAAATTTCTTCTTTTTAGAGCACGTAAACGATATCTTTCTCCAGCTTTTTCTATTTTCCAATCTATTTTTTTATCTATTTCGTCATATTCTGGATATTTAATCAATTTTTGAACTGATGGTAAAGATTTTTCCTAATAGTAATTCAGTGGGAGTAAAACCGGTAATGTCTTGAACGGTATTATTTAAACAAAATTCAATGAATTGTATGTCTAAAAAATGCTTCGAATTATTTATTAACGAACTGGAATTAAAGGGTTTATCTTTTGAAATATTAGTTTCAACAATTGTAGTTTCGCCCAAAAGTTTAGATTCTATAACTTTAGACTTAGTTTCGATTGTAGATTTAGTTTCACTGGTTACATTAGAATCTGGCAAAACTTTACAATGTTTCTTGTCGACCAAAACTTTAATTTCAATAATTGGTTTGTCACCACCTACTTTTAGTTTCATTGCGATGTTCTAGTTTATTATCAGGTAACACTATTTTAGATGCGCTTTCGAATGTTGGTATAAATTCTGAGGCATTTGGATTCAATTTTGAATTAAAACTATATTTCAATAACAAATCGGTTTTTGATTAAACTTGTGACAAAATTTCAGTTGATTTATTTCAGCCATAATAATGAGCGACTAATTTTGATATCTATTGCCTTGATAATTTTGTGGGTCATTCTGTACATGATACCTATTATTAAAATTTTCTTGACGGGAAGAGTTATGCGTGTAATTAGGATATTGATTTTTGGGATATTGATTATGTGCATTTAAATTTCTATTATAATTATATTCATGATATCGATTGTAATTGTTATATGTATCAAATTGTGTTATTGAATTTTAATTTATATTGCCAATAATATTTCTACCAAAAATACCATCAATATGATATGAATCTAAAATTTTACATTGATCAATGAAATTTTTTTAAGTATTACAATTACTTCTCAATAAAATGCATAAATCTGGTGGAAAATGACGCAAAATAAAAACTGATTCGCTGTATTTTGGTTGTAAATATTTCGTTTTTTCGTACCAATACAGTGTATGATTTGTAAGTTTACTTATGTGATAACCATATTTGTCATTTGTTACAAAATTTATTCGAACACTATTCTGAATATCCCTATTCCAAAATTCATTTAATAACCAATCGAAATTTCATCAAAAGTTGAAATTTTATGCCGTTCAATTTCAAAAAATTGCATCACTTGTTTACCAATTTTATTCAATGCATATTGTATTTTTGAACTTTCCGAGACATTATATGTATTAAAAAGAGATACTATCGAGATCATCGATAAATTTTACCGGATGGTAACTATGTAGATTATTTTCAAAGAAAGGTAAGTAAGTGATAGTTAAGATATTGACTGGTGAATTTACACTAAAAGAACTATTATTATCAGTTTGAGTTTCAACTTTTTTAATTTTTTTTTCGATATTATAAATTTTTTTGAATCCTATCAATATTTGTCTCTAATAATGGGAGTGTTAATGTATGCATAGAAACATTATAATTTATGTTACTTATATCCGAATTTATTTCCTTGATTTCCGAGTTAAATTTATTTTCTACTTTGTCAATATTATTTTTTAATTCGAATTTATTTATATTGCATTGCTTAGAAACAGTTTTTAAAGCTGATTTCATTTCTTGCTTGTATGCTTTCAAATTTGAATTCATTGATAATAAAATATCCATAGCACCACCTGAGTTCATAGTTGAGTTACTGACTTCACGAGATAAATCATCTAATCCACTGTCGTTTGTATTTTCCAAGATACTCTTTTCTACATCCATGTTGATTGCTATATTTTTTAGTTGATCTAAAATGGTTGAATTTTTAAAATTGAATTTTAAAGTTTATATACAATGTTCATCGCGTCTTAGCGGCTACAATCTTAGCAATTCACAAAATACCAAATGTCTAAACTATAACGTTGACACTATCACGTCGGGGTCACCACATTGTAACGTTCTCGCGACTACCTAATCAGGTCATGTGTTACCAAATTGAAACTTTAATAAGATCAGTAATTACCAAATTGTAACTTTATTGTAGGTTTCTGAAAATATTCTGACTCCATTAAAAGAATTCTGACTCCATTTGTAAACGAGGCTTTAATGTCGAACAGTAACTAGTCAACGTCTATTGAAATATGACAATGTTGGGGATAAATATTATCACTTAGTTGATGTAAAGCGGTAAAGGGAGGACAGGCACAAGCATCATGACAGATTTTGCCCGGTACACATGCGAGTAAGACGTGCGTGCGTTGATATGATTGTGAACAATAAAATTAAAATGTGAAATGAAAATGTTTTCTTAATAAAACGCACAAGTAAATCTACAACACTACCCTATAGAATAGTCTCCAGAGAGTGGAAAATTATTTAGATCGAGTTTTGTCTGGAACCCCACTTCTAAATAATTACCGAAATCTGTAAATTACAGATCGTCGTATATATTTTTATGCCCAGTATATTTGTAAATATACAAGGCTTATTAAGTTAAGTAGTCCCGACTTTGTAACGCTTGAAAATATTAATCCTTGACAAAAATGCCTTACAATGATATTTATAAAATGGCCTAATTCGGCAATTTTCACATGTCCGTCCGTCTGTGAAGCCGATAACTCAGAAACGAAAAGAAATAACGAGCTGAAAATTTGTGTGTGTGTTCTAGACGAAAAAATTAGGGTCAACTTCGTTAATGGGCAAAATCGGAAAGTGTTTCCGCCCGCCAGGGGGGACAAATTATATCTTTGAAACCGTCAGAGATAGAAAAAAAATTTTTTGACAAAAAATCTTCTCTTTAAAATAAACAACTTTTGTTTGAAAACTTTTTCATAAAGTCTACCGTTTTTTTCAAAATTTGTGCTTAAAGTTGAAAATGAGTCGATCGAAGACGGGCACATGTACAAACATAACATACATCAAATAGTATTGTTTTTATGTTTATTTCAGTTTTGTTAACCAGGTGTATATATAAGGTCAAGATTTAAGTGATAAGGTCTCGTACAGATGTCAAAATTTTGCAAAAAGTTTATTCAAAGGTCCATCTATCCTATCAAAAATGTTTATACATGTGTGTATATACATGTATATATTTATATACATGTATATACATATACATATATATATATATATACATATATATATATATATATATTTGTTTATATACATATATATATATATATATATATATATATATATATATATATATATATATATATATAAATATATATATATATATACATATATATATATATATATATATATAAATATATATATATATATATACATATATATATATACATATATATATATATATATATATATATATATAGCTTTCGTTTCGCGTTGACCTCACACTTCCTATTGACTAACGCTTCTCATTGACCAACGTTGGCTGACTTACGGCTCGCTTGAGCTTACGGTTCGCCTTGGTTAACGCTTTGCGTTAATTAACGATCCGCGTGAAATCACGCATCGCGAATCACCAACGTTTCACTTTGAAAAACTAAGGCTTCTAATTAACCAACGCTTCGCGTTTATATAATAACGCTTCGCGTTTATTTAATAACGCTTCGCGTTGATTTAACCCTTCCAACTGACTAACGCTTCTCATTGACCAACGCTTTGCGTGGGCTGACTTTGTGGTTCGCTTCATCTTACGGTTCGCGTTGGTTAACGCTTTGCGTTTACCAACTCTATGCGTTGATTTACTAGCGCTTAGCGTTAACTTGCTTACGCTCAACGTTAACTTGCTTACGCTCCGCGTTAACTTCCTCTCGTTAACTAGTGCTGTGTATCGACTGATGCTTCGCGTCAGCTAACTCTTCGTGTTGTATAACTTACGCGTGCTTTCGCTTCGCGTTAACTATCGCTACGATTTAACTAACTTTTAAGGTTAACGCTTTGCGTTGGTTAACGATTCGCTTAAAATCTCGCTTCGCGAATTACTGATGCTTCGCTTTGCATAACTAACGCTTCTCATTGACCAACGCTTCGCGTTGGCTGACTTACGGTTCGCTTTAAACTACGTTACGCGTTGATCTAACACTTCCTATTGACAAACGCTTCTCATTGACCAACGCTTTGCGTTGGCTAACTTGTGGTTCGCTTCAGCTTACGCTTCGCGTAATAGTTCGCTTCAGCTTACGTTTCGCTTTGCGTTTACCAACGCTTTCTGTTAGTTTACTAAAGCTTCACGTTGACTTACTTTTCGCCTACCAGCTCGCGTTACCTACCAGCTCGCGTTACCAACGCTTTGCGTTAACAGTCGCTTCGCGTTGATTAACTCAAATATATAACTCAATATTTAAATACATAAAAATCGCAAGAACATGAATATAAATTTTTTTTAAATGCAAGAACATTTTTACTGTATCAATATTAGTTATTAACACAAAACAAGCATTTACAAACAATTCATATTTTATAAACATTGAATAGGTAGAAATATTAACAATTCAAACATTGATATACAACTCAGTATATACTGGGTATTCAAACAATCAACTCAGTTAGTTGTTACATTACTTGTTATAGATAAGTTATGACAATCAGGAATGTATGAAAAATCTGAAGTTTCATAATTTTATTTATTATAAATTGAGCTGGAGTATTAAATGACGTTTCTCTCAATGATTTTATGTAGGTCTGATAAATATTATCCATCTTTATAAATATTTGGAATGTTATGTCATTAACAAAAAACATTGTATATTATGTGTTAGCTGTGTAACACCTCATTCATACTAGTTTACTGTAGGAATAAAACCTTTTTTTTACTGCCTACTGATACATGATTTACAGTAAGTACTATTTTTCTTGATACTGCTGTTGAGATAACCAACTACATGATTAAGTGAAATCTTCTCAATATTATTCAGATTTCTAACCGGTAAGGGCTGAACAGTAAAATTGTTAACAACAATATTTTCTTATTGGTTGTTTTTCCGTGATTTAGCGAATTTAACAAGTGTATCTGATAAGTAATCTCGGTCATCCTGCTGATAGTTACTACTTGCTATATATTTATTACATTGTGATAATGCAATGAACCGGACAAAATTTTTAAATTGTACCGCTGACGGAGTAGGGTTTTTTTGTCGTACCACTGAGAATAAATTTTCGACACAATTGTGAGTAATTCGAGCAGTGTTGTCTTATAAAATTGGAACAAGTTTTACTGTAGTTTAATTTATGTATGTACTTTTTATTTTAATGATGTTTTACTGCAGTAAGAATATTACAATTTGTCTTATATTTCGTGAGAAATTGCTAGCTGAGCAATTTTATAACACATATTAGCCACATACTAGCTATTGTAATTTAGCTACAATAAGCGCGTGCATGTTTATAAGATTATTTCAGACGCTACAAAAATGGCGGTAACCCCTCAAGAGACTATATAAGAGACACAACTCCATTCCACTGGGGGAGATAACTTAAATTCGTCAAATCATTCGTATCAGAACCTTTGTTATAATTATTGGAACTTAACTTAAATTCGTCAGATAATTCGTATCAGAACCTTTGTTAGTGTTATAATTATTGGAACTTGTAAATATATTTATTGTAAAATATTTAAACTTCAACATTAATTACATTCAATAAAGTATATTAAGTTGTCCACAACAATTTTGGTGTCAGGTGCGGGGTACTGCACATATTTTGGGTAAATAATAATTTTGGCTCGACCGATCGCTGGAAATTTTGGTAATTGATTACCCTTGGTGGTGCTATTTGGAGGTTCCTGTTTTCTGTTAATAGTCAAAATTGGTTGGAAGTACAGCTTTAGTATCAAGAAACTGTATATCACGCAACTTGAAGTTTTGGAAAGAAATTTAGAAGAAAGAAATTAGAAGATTACAAATTATGTTTAAATTTTATTTTACGTAAGTTTTAAAAAGTTTTTAAATCATTGTCTTAAATTACATTATGTCTTATGTCGTCACCCGATATTGATAAAATAGTTGAAGGCATTATTTATTTATTAAAAATTTTTTATTAAAAATGGCGCCGGACACGCGTAACGCTAAAAAAGACGATGAACAAAATTTATTTTCTCTGCAAACATTGCAAACGAAGCTGTGTGAAATTCTTTCGTCGGAAGTGTATAGTAATCTTCTAGTGAATATTATAAAAGATACTGTTGAAAGTGCTAATAAAAATTTAATAACCGAATTAAAAGAACTGAAGGAATCTAACCTCCAATTAAAAAGTGAAATACTTGATTTAAAACAAGAAGTGTCAAGTTTGAAACATCAACCACAAACAATACCAAATTGTCAAATTAATTCAACTACATACGCAGATAAAGCCAAATCCAAAAATACAAGTACTCATACACTTAAACAACAACGTGATGGTACTACATCTACACCTTGTATACAAACAAATAATATTATGATTAATAAAAATAGTTCTCATTTGAAAAATAGTAATGATTCTACTGAATTAATATCCTTGAGCGAAAACAATGGAATTGTGAACGAAAATCTTAGCAATCCTAGAACGGGAGACGGCTTTACCCTTGTTCAAAATAGACACAAAAATAAAAGAAATGTAGAAGCGATTGTTGGTACTGGTGCCAATTCTGAAGAATTTAAAGGCGCAGAAAAAAAAAGTGGTTATTTGTTGGTCGTATAAAGCCAGGAACGACGGTAGAACAAGTAACTACTTATCTACAGCAAAAAATTCCATCTGGTGATTTCACTTGCGAAAAACTACAGACAAGAGGCGAAAACTGTGCGTTTAAGATTGGTACAAATTATGATCATCATGAGACCCTGAATGATCCCCAATTTTGGCCGGTAAACACGTTGGTTCGGAGATATTTATTTCGCAGATCCCCAACTGGACAATTTACAGCTACCCACTGAACCGCACCAAGAGATATTATTGTTTCACCAAAATATACAGTGTCTCAAAAACAAATGTTTAGAACTGGAATATGAGCTTCAAAAACACAAACCAGACATAGTTCGTTTAACTGAACATTGGCTAAAACGTGATGAATATGTCAATTTTGATAATCTACAGCTAGGTTCACAGTACTCTAGATTAGAGTCTATCCATGGAGGCTCGTGTATATATTTGACCAAAAAATGGAAGTTTTCCGAAATGAATCTTAATCCATATAACGAGTTTAATTTTGAAGCCACTGCAATAGCCATAAAACAATTAAAAATAATTATTATTTGTATATACAGATCACCAAAGGGTGATATAAACATCTTCTTCAATAAATTTTCGGAGCTTGTTGAACAATTAACTAAAAACAAAAAACTTTTTGAAATTATTGTTTGTGGAGATTTTAATATAGACATCCCGGATCCTGAGTCTAATAACACCAAAAACTTTAACGATGTTCTACAAATGCTTAATTTGAAGTGTACTATTACAGAACCAACTAGAATTACACCAACTAAAGTTACTTGTCTAGATAACTTCCTAATTAATAAATCCTGTGAATTTAAATCTTATGTTTGCAATAATGGTTTATCGGATCACTGTGCACAAGTTTTAAAAATAAATAAAAAGTACACAAACATTTTAAATATCAAGTGTCAATTTATACAAACAAGACAATTTAGTGAATTGAATAAAAATAATTTTGTTTGGATGCTTGGACAAGAGAAATGGTTAGATACCTATAACGAAGAGGATTGTAATCATGCCTTCCAAAAATTTCATGAAACTTTTAAATTTCATTATGACTCCTTATTTCCGATAATAACAAAAAAGATCAAACCCAAAACTCATTACACAATTGATTGGATAACACCTGAAGTTAAATTCATTCTTGAAGAGAAAAGAAACTTATTTGAGTTAACCAGAAATTTCCCAGGGATTGAAAACATCCAATTACAATATAAAAATTACTGCAAGTTTGCGAGGAAAGCGGTACAAACAGCAAAAAAGATTGCAAACAAAAATTTTGTGTTTGATGGTACTAATCCCACGCAAAGAATGTGGCAAATAATTAAGAAATCGACCAGCACCAAACCCAAAAATACAATAAACTCCATCAGAAGCAATGCTTCACTATTAGTGGACGAATGTCAGATAGCTGAAGAATTCAATAAGCATTATAGTGAATTAATATCAAAGTTAAATTTGCCAACGCCTAATAAGAACTATGAATTAAAATCTAGATTGGAAAAGAGTATGTTTCTCTATCACGTAGAGGAAAATGAGTTGGAAAGCGCAATTAAATGATTAAACAACTCTAGATCATGTGGTTGGGACGACATTCCAACATGGTTACTCAAGCTCACATCCATGTTCATAGTTAAACCGTTGACATATTTAATTAACTTGTCTTTTGAAAAAGGCACATTTCCAAATGTTTTGAAACACTCAGTTATTAAACCAGTTTTGAAAAACAAGGATCCATTGGACATCGATAACTATCGACCCATCTCGCTCCTGTCTAATGTATCTAAAATTGTAGAAAAAATTATGCATAAACGTTTATTGAAGTACATGGAACGCTTTGAGATGATTGCTGATAATCAATATGGCTTCTTACCAAACAAAAGCTGTGATCTTGCAATATATAATGTCATTCGTAATATCATTAGCTGCCTTAATAACGATCAACTGATAGCTGGTGTCTACCTGGATCTAAGTAAGGCATTTGATTGTGTAAACCATAGACTTTTACTATATAAACTTGAAAAGTATGGTATTCGGGGTCAAGTGCTGAAATGGTTTCGATCTTATCTGACCGATCGGTCTCAAGCTGTTAAAATTGGATCACATCAATCGAGTACTCTACCTATCCAATGCGGTGTGCCACAGGGAAGCGTCCTAGGACCACTTTTAGTTGTTTTATTTATAAATGATTTATCTTCAGTAGTATCTGCAGAAACGACTCAGTTTGCAGATGATACGAATATAATCGTCACAGGAGACAGTGTGAGTGAGTTAGAATATAACTTCAAAGTTGGTTTTAAGCAGGCAGAAGATTGGTTCAAGGACAATAGTTTACACTTGAATGTAACGAAATGAATTGAATGTAAACAAACCCTCTTTTTGAAATAAACGGGCACATTCTTCTAGGTATGAGTACATGACTACTGTGGAGTCTGGACGTGTTTTTTTACTGCTCTGTTGAAGTTTTAGTTGATTTTAATTTTTTGAGTATAATGAAACAAACTTGATATTAAAATGTTTCTAATAAGAATTGTTCTGTTTTTTTTCTTAATTTTCAGTAATATCTTATTTTGAATTTATCGCGCCTTATTATTTCACTAATTTAAAATAACAAGTATTTAATAGTTTGTAACACTGGTTATGCAACAAATCAACTTCATATCAAAACAAATTAATGTCAAAATTAAACAGCTGACTTTCAAAATATAACAAATTGGTTAGAGAAACATTAACAAAAAGAGTTTTAAAGAATGGTATATTTAAACAAGATTAACAATAAACATTTAAACGTATAATTACCCACAGATTATTAAATATAAATTTGTAACAATACATATAACAATTTAATTATTTTACTAATTTCGAATATTGAATTTAAATATTCTTCGAAATAGCAACTATTTTAAACGCGTCGTATATGCGATGCAATTATCAAGAGAGTGTAATCGAATCATTATTTGAACCAAGGTAAGCTTTGTTGTTGTTAGGAATATCATCTAATTGACGCTTAAAGCTCAGCAAGAACCCATATGTTTTAGGATATCGGCAATAGACATTATTCCGAAATATCCAATGCCGGGGTGAGTGCCACTTTAATTCAACCATATTATTAAAACCTGGTGAGATTAGTCAACATTCAAATAAACATCTGCATCTAAACAAAAATCGTTATTAAACTGTGCCTTCATCCCTTCATCAAAAGTACGTGAATCAAAAAATGTAAGATATTAAATATTGTGATAATTCAATATCATTACATCATCCAACACTGTGAGAAAAAAAAATGTTTAAATAAAAAAAGTTTTTTTTTTTAAATGGTAGATATCTGTTTTATTTAATTAAACCTTTCCTGCCATCTAACCGAGTGATAGAGAAATGAAAATTTGCACTTAAAAATTTTGTTATGATTTTTTTTTTGTGGTAGCCAAAAGTTCTACCAAATTAAGGTATTGACATGAATAAAAAAAATCGATGATCTATATATATTTGGTTTTTTTTTTTACGCATGTATATAAATTTGACGTTTGATAATTTAAATGGCTGGATATTGGATTCACGCTTTTAACAAAAAAAATTAAACAAAATTCAAAAACAAATTGTAAAGAAATTAATAAATATAAAGAAAATCACACAAGGCATCCTGAAGTAAGTGTTACCTTTATTATATTACATTGTGTGCGATTTTTTTATATAAAAATAAATGACTACCTGAAAAATGCCGAAAAATCTCATCCTGTTTACCGACCATAACTGAACCACAGCAACACTTGAATATGATTTGAAAATTGTTAACGTTGGTGATATGGTTTTAAATGCTCTATATGGCATTTTGAAATGTTGTTATTTTCCAAATCTTTGAGCTCTACTGTCACCGGTGTTAAAAAACGTATTATTCGTTTTGGCCCTGTATATCTCGGATAAAGTTTCTTGCTGTTATCGATATCCGTCAACATATGAGATTTTTGCAGAACCAAATCATCAATATGATAATTTTCTCCTATGGTGAAACGACGTTCATATATTTTCCTTCGCCTATCCTTTGATTTTTGTAATGACTCAATCACATCTTCCTGTGTTATACGATGATCATTCTTTACAATCTTTGACACATCCCAAATGTTATCAAGTGGACGTCGGAGTTCACGACCAAGAAATATTTCCGCAGGGCTTACTCCTGTGCTCTCATGTACCGAGTTGTTTAAACTAAAACAAATTTGTTTTAGGAATGTATCCCACTTGTTATGTGATGATACTGTGGTCTTAATTAGAATTTTTAAGTTATTGACTAGGTTGCGGTTTACTCTTTCTGATGCATTTGAGGCTAGGCGGTAAGTCGAAGTGAATACTTTTCTTGAATCCAAACTTGAAGCAGTGACTTTTAAAAGCTTCACTTTTAAATGTTTTGTGATTGTCACTGATCAACCTTTTGCAAGTTCCAAATCGGCTCCACACTTCCTCTAATTTTTTTAAAGTGCAAGAGGCCGTATTCCTAGTCAATGCAAATAATTCTACCCATTTAGAAAAACCGTCCACTAATACTAACACATATTGGTTTCGGTTGTTTGTCAACTTTAGTTTCCCTATATGGCCAATGTATACGTGGCTAAAAATTCCATCTGGAATTTCAGATATCATTCCCGGTCTGATATTTTAATTGTAGGGTTTGCATCTCTGACATGGGTCACAGGATTTCACGTAATCCCTGATTTCGGCATACATATTTGGAAACCACCATTTTCTGGCCACCAAATTGTATGTTTTAGTACATCCTGGGTGATTTTCAGCATCGTGATTGTAAAAAATGATCATTTTACGTATATTATGTGGTAAGTAAATACGACGATGTTTTCTTTTACCCACCACACGTATCAAATATCCATCCCTTATCTCGTATCCATTCACATGTATTCCAGCAGTGATTTGTTGGTACATGCCACGAGAAAATTCGTCGGATTTCTGATGATCGCGTAGTTTGGTAAAAATTTCGGGTATCTCCTGTAATAAATTTATATGGTAGTTAGAGAGATCATCTTCATGGTCTTCTAGGAAAAGGCGTGACAAAGTATCTGACACTATGTTGGTTTTGCCGTCGTTTCAACTCGATATTATATTTGGAAATCTCGAGTGCCCACCTAGCTGCTTTCCCAAATTTCTTTTGGGTTGTCGATAGCCAGGAAACACTCTGCGAATCCACTTCAGCCTTGATAGGATGGCCAATGATGTAATCATGGAAACGCCTTATCGAGATTAAAAGAGCATATAATTCGCGTTCGTGAATCGAGTATTTTTTTTCTGTGTCAGAAAACTTTTTGCTTGTGAAAGCGACAGGCCTTAACCCACTCTCGGTTTCTTGAAGAAGTACTCCGGCGCTCGCGATGTCACTAGCATCAGTTCTGAGTATAAAGGGCTTGGTCCAGTCAGGGAATTTCAGTGTGACGGTCGTGGTAATTGCTTGTTTCAATGCTTCAAACGATTTTATTTCTTCAGCACCCATAAGGAATTTTACTCCCTTCCGTTTTAAATTATTCAAAGGGGTTGCCAATTCAGAAAAATTTGCTATAAATCTAGAAAAAAAAACCGATTAAACCAATGAAACTTCGCACCTGTTTTAGATTTTTAGGTATTGGAATTTAGTGAATTGCCAATACTTTTTCTTCGTCAACGGAAATTCCCTCACTTGATATTACAAAACCCAGGAACCTTAGCTTTGATTTCATAAGCCGTAGTTTGTCGGGGCTTATAGTGAGTCCGATATTCCCTAGTCGGGTAAATACTTCTTCCAGAAGTTCTAAGTGACTTTCCGGGTCCTTGGTATGTATAAAGAGGTCGTCAAAATATGGCACAACTCCTTTGTGTTGAAGGTCCCCAAACAGCTCCATCATAATGCGGTTTAAAGCGGCAGGTGAGGTACATAGGCCAAATGGTACACGCGTAAAGTGATAGGTACCATATTGACATACGAAGCCACTGTATTTCCGCGACGACTTTTCAATTGAAAGCTGATAGTATGCTTGGTTGAGATCTAAAACTGAGAAGATTTTACTCCCATTTAAAGACATAAACATGTCTTCTGCCTTTGGGGTAGGAAAATGGTCCATTAAAATTTGTTTGTTAATTGCCCTGTAATCAATAATTAAGCGAGGTCGCTTATTTGGCTTAATTAAAACAAAAGCTGGCGAAGTATATCGAGTGTCACTTTTCTCAATAATATTTTTTTCCAAAAGCTCCTCCAAAATATCCTGCAATATTTTAGCCCTAGAAGGATTCATGATATATGGAGCCTTTTTAATTGGAGTAGAATCCTTGAGCAAAATATTCATTGGGAAACGATCAGTGAACCCGATTTTATCCGTCAACACGTGAGCATATTTAATTTTTAGCTGGTCCATTTTCATTTGCAGATCATCAGATAACGTAACAGATTTTTCTACTAGCATGTTTATTTGAGCAAACTCCAAGCGATCACTCTGTATAAATGGAACCTGTAAACGAGAGTAAGGGAAAGATATTAAATTTTCAGGTATATTGATCATGGCTTTAATTTGGTTAAGTCCATGAAAACCAATAATAGCCGGTACACTTAAATTTTTGACGACTAAAAATTTGATTCTCCAGGAAAGATTCGATAGACTTTCTAAAGAATTATTGCCCATCACAATCGTTTTATTTGTTTTAAAAACACTAATTTTATTCGAACACTTTTGATTTAGTTTATCAAAGCACTCACTACTGATAAAATTAAATGGGGAACCTCTATCTATCAATACCTTAATTGGTACATCATGAACTTCAGCCTCAACAAATGGTAGTGGAATTCCATGATGTTAAAGATGATTTGGTTTCAAATCTAACCATTACCTATAAGTGCAGTATGACGGCAGTTGTACTGTTAAGCAATGGTACCAATTTAGTTTTTTTGAAACTTTACTGTTTTGGATGGTGGCAGAACATTTTCCGGAACTCTACGTCGAGCTTCTTCCAAAAGTTTTTGTTTCTGGAGCTGGATTTGGGCCATTGAAATTAAACCCGCTTTTGTGGTAGGTATATTATTGAAATTTATTATTTCTAATGAATCTACATTTAATGCAGATAGAATTTGCTCTACCAGGCTTGACTCGTCCAAACCAGATTCGAATACCCCCGACATGAAAAAAAATTCATTAATAAATGTGAGGAAGGACTCACCCGGTTTCTGAAGCCGACGAAGAAATTTATTTTGCAATTGAGTTCTGAGTATACTCGGAACAAATGTTCGTAATAAATTAAATTTAAAATCACGCCAACTTGTGTACGATGGCAATGCAGTTATCCACCAATCACGTAATGGTCCCGATGTTTTTGTGATACATGCAGATCCAAGTATGGACCACGTGGTGATATTCAATTTCGCAATTTCATGTATGCTAGATATGAATGAAACCAATTTTTCAGCATCTTCACCATTTGCTTCTTTGATATTGGTAAGTAATGCATTACCATCCATTTTAAATTTCCATTCTAATGCCTTTTCATCTTTTGCAGGTAGTGATGAAAGCAAACTTAAATTATTTACCTTATTCAGAAGTGCTGTTGAAACATCCAAATTCACAGCCATTGCTGATTGTAAAACATCTTGAGTACCAGTTGTTGCTTGTGAATGAGAACACGAGGCGTTTGGGTTCAATGCGTTCTGTAGTTCAGTGGTAAAAATCGTGATCAAAATTTCATCACGTGATTCAACTGGTTCCGTTGATGATGATCGAAATGGTGGAATATTGAGGTCTTGTCTGGTGGTATTTCCACGTGTTGGATATCCATGCTGTTTGGCTGGTGTTTCTTTACCACTTCCCGGCATTTTTTTAAAATTATGAATTTTTGTGTATTATTTTAAGTGATTTTAAAATTTTTTAATTGTTTAATGTGTGTTATGTTCTTTTTATATTAAACCATGCTATTAAACACTCGTATTAAAATTTTTACTGTCTTTTATTTGATTTGACTTAGTACATTTATACAAAAATTACTGAATAATTTAAAAAAAATTTCTTAATTTAATGTGCAATTTTCAATTCTTGGACAATGCAATTAATTGTCAATTATCCTTTTCGAATACGAAAACCGGACGATGCACCACTTTTTGAAACAAACTTGATATTAAAATGTTTCTAATAAGAATTGTTCTGTTTTTTTTCTTAATTTTCAGTAATATCTTATTTTGAATTTATCGCGCCTTATTATTTCACTAATTTAAAATAATAAGTATTTAATAGTTTGTAACACTGGTTATGCAACAAATCAACTTCATATCAAAACAAATTAATGTCAAAATTAAACAGCTGACTTTCAAAATATAACAAATTGGTTAGAGAAACATTAACAAAAAGAGTTTTAAAGAATGGTATATTTAAACAAGATTAACAATAAACATTTAAACGTATAATTACCCACAGATTATTAAACATAAATTTGTAACAATACATATAACAATTTAATTATTTTACTAATTTCGAATATTGAATTTAAATATTCTTCGAAATAGCAACTATTTTAAACGCGTTGTATATGCGATGCAATTATCAAGAGAGTGTAATCGAATCATTATTTGAACCAAGGTAAGCTTTGTTGTTGTTAGGAATATCATCTAATTGACGCTTAAAGCTCAGCAAGAACCCATATGTTTTAGGATATCGGCAATAGACATTATTCCGAAATATCCAATGCCGGGGTGAGTGCCACTTTAATTCAACCATATTATTAAAACCTGGTGAGATTAGTCAACATTCAAATAAACATCTGCATCTAAACAAAAATCGTTATTAAACTGTGCCTTCATCCCTTCATCAAAAGTACGTGAATCAAAAAATGTAAGATATTAAATATTGTGATAATTCAATATCGTTACATAATACTAAGCCGTTTTTCCGTGAATGATCAATTTAAAATATTTCTGTATTTTTATACCCAGTATATTTGTAAATATACAAGGTATATTAAGTTTAGTCCCGACTTTGTAACGCTTGAAAATATTAATCCTTGACAAAAATGCTTCACCAAGGTATTCATAAAATGGCCTAATTCGGCCTTTTTCACATGTCCGTCCGTCTGTCCTTCTGTCCGTCTGTCCGTCTGTGAAGCGGATAACTCAAAAACGAAAAGAGATAACGAGCTGAAACTTTTTGTGTGTGTTCTAGACCAAAAAAGTAAGGTCAAGTTCGTTAATGGGCAAAATCAGAACGTGTTTCCCCCCGCTAGGGGGGAAAAATTATATCTTTGAAACCATAGGAGATAGAAAAAAAATTTGAAAACATAAAATCTTCTTCTTTTTAAAATAAACAACTTTTGTTTGAAAACTTTTTTCATAAACTCAACCGTTTTCTCAAAATTTGTCCTCAAAGATGAAAAAAATGAGAAATACAATTGACAGGCGAATGAAGGCATGGTCTCCATGGACCCGTAGGTATACATTACAACTATACATACTATTTTTATACCCTGTATATGTAAATATATAAGGTATTTTAAGTTTAGCCCCGTCTTTGTAACGCTTGAAAATATTAATCCTTGACAAAAATGCTTCACAAAAGTATTCATAAAATGACCTAATATGGCCTTATTCGTCTGTCCGTCCGTCTGTGAACACGATAACTGAAGAACGAAAAGAGATAACGAGCTGAAAATTTTTGTGTGTGTTCTAGACCAAAAAAGTAAGGTTAAGTTCGTTAATGGGTTAAATCGAAATTGGTAGGAGATAGAAAAAAAATTTGTTAACAAAAAATCTTCTTCTCTTTAAAATAAACAACTTTTGTTCGAAAACTTTTTTCATAAAGTCAACCGTTTTCTCAAAATTTGTGCAAACATAAATATATATATATATATATATACAATTATATATTCATATATATATATATATATATATATATATATATATATATATATAAATATATATATATATACATATATATATATATATATATATATATATATATATATATATATATATATATAAATATATATATATATATAAATATATATATATACATATATATATATATATATATATATATATATATATATATATAAATATATATATATGTATATATATAAATATATATATATATATATATATATATATATATATATATATATATAAATATACATATCAATATATATCGCCACTTACGCTACTTTCTAACGCAGCATCGGCTCTTGATTCGCGTTGATGGACTAACGCTTTGCGTTTACCAACTAGATTTACTAGCGCTTCGCGTTAACTTCCTTACGCTCAGCGTTAACTTGCTTACGCTCCGCGTTAACTTCCTCTCGTAATCTAGTGCCGTGTATCGACTGACGCTTCGCGTCAGGTAACTCTTTGCGTAATATAACTTACGCGTGCTTTCGCTTCGCGTTAACTATCGCTACGATTTAACTAACTTTTCACGTTTACTTTAAGTATTAACAATTTGCGTGAAATGACGCTTCGCGTTCAATCACAAACGATTCGCATTGAATAACTATCGCTTCTCATTGACCAACGCTTCGCGTTGGCTGACTTACAGTTCGCTTTAGCTTACGTTTAGTGTTAGTTAATGCTTTGCGTTGGTTAACGATTTGCTTGAAATCTCGCTTCGCGAATCACTTGCGCTTTGCTTTGCATAACTCACGCTTCACGTTGACCAACGCTTCGCGTTGGCTGTTTTACAGTTCGCTTTAGCTTACGTTTCGCGTCGATTTACTAACGCTTCGCGTTTACCTGTCACTTCCTATTGACTAACGTTTCTGATTGATCAACGCTTCGCGTTGATTAACGCTTTGCGTTAATTAACGATTCGCGTGAAATAACGCTTCGCGAATCACCAACGTTTCGCTTTGAATAACTTACGTTTCTTAGTAACCAACGCTTCGAGTTGGCTGACTTACGGTTCGCTTTAGTTAACGTTTCGCTTTAGTTAACGCTTTGCGTTTTCCAACGCTTCGCGATGATTGAATAACGTTCGCGTTGAGTTAACACTTTCTATTTACTAACGATTCACATTGACCAACGCTTCGCGTTGGCTGACTTACGGCTCGCTTAAGGTTACAGTTTGCGTTGGTTAACGCTTTGCGTTTACTAACTATATGCTTCGTTTAACTAGCGTTTCGCGTTAACTTGCTTACGCTCAGCGTTAACTTGCTTACTCTCCGCGTTAACTTCCTCTCGTAATCTACTGCTGTGTATCGACTGACGCTTCGCGTCAGGTAACTCTTTGCGTAATATAACTTACGCGTGCTTTCGCTTCGCGTTAACTATCGCTACGATTTAACTAACTTTTCACATTTACTTTAAGCATTAACGATTCGCGTGAAATCACGCTTTGCGTTGAATCACAAACGATTCGCTTTGAATAACTATCGCTTCTCATTGACCAACGCTTCGCGTTGGCTGACTTACGGTTCGCTTTAGCTTACGTTTAGCGTTGGTTAACGCTTTGCGTTTACCATTCGCTTAGCGTTGGTTAACGCTTTGCGTTTACCAACGCTTTCCGTTGATTTACTAAAGCTCAGCGTTGACTAACTTATCAAGTCGTCTAACGGCTCGCGTTTATTAACTCAATTATATAACTCAATATTTAAATATATAAAAATCGCAAGAACATTAATATAAATTTTTTTAAATGCAAGAACATTTTTACTGTTTCAATATTAATTATTAACACAAAACAAACATTTACAAATAATTCATATTTTATAAACATTGAATAGCAGAAATATTAACAATTCAAACATTGATATACAACTCAGTTTATACTGGGTATTCAAACAATTAACTCAGTTAGTTGTTACATTACTTGTTTAATAGTGAATTTTACTGGAAATTAGTGCGTGTAGTGAATTGTTCGTATATATTGATAATTAGTTAAACGAAATCAAGGAGACATTTTATATAATCAGTAAGAAAAAATAACAAATAACAATTTATGTTGTAATATAGTTGTTATAAGTGAATATATTTTGTGTCCAAATCATTGTGAGCTGTGGCGCAGTGAATAGAGTTCTGGAATAGCAATCTAAAAGTAGTGAGTTCGAGCCTAATCAGTGATATTTAAAAAAAAATTTATTTTTCTTTAAATTTTATTTTTTTAAATTTTTATGTTGTGCAAAGATTAATAATTAAATATATTTCGTATATAAATTATCGTGAGTTGCAGCGTAGTGAGACAAGTAGTGGCTTAAATAATTTTTCTTTTATAATTTTTATTGTTTAATATAGTAATTCTTGTTTATTTTAATAATGGAAGCGAAACTGGACATTCTATTAAAACGAATGAATGAAGTTGAACTGAATTTAAAAAGCAATATTCAACAAACGAACATCGATATTAATGAACTTAAAAATATCTGCTTATCAAATCAGCAAAAGTACACGGAATTGGAATCAATCGTCAACCAACAACAAAAGACAATAAGCTATTTACAGCGGGAAGTAAACAAAAACAATATTGTTGTTTTCGGTATGACTGCTAATGAACCAAATTTGCTAAAATCATTTATGGAAATTGCTGACCACAAATTGGGAATTAAGATTACTGAATCAGATATTGTCAAAATCCATCGACTGGGAGAAAAAGAGAATATAACAAAGCCAGTTAAAATTGGTTTCTACGACTACCGCACGAAAATGCAAATTTTTAATGCAAGATCTAAGTTGAGGGGCACTAACATCTTTATAAACGAGGATCTTCCTCTGGCACTTCGCATACAAAACAGAGAAAAACGCCTTTCCCGAAATGTAACATCGAAAAAACGTCTCGTTCCCCAATCATCCGATGAAACTGAAGATGTGGATAAAATTGTTCAACATTCCTAGAAATCGAAAGATATAGCAAGCAATTCTTCAAAAAATTCAAGTGCAATTCTTCGAGCTGCACATTTTAAAAAAAAAGCATTAATATCGTCCTATGGAACTGCTCCGGATTGAATAATTTTAACAATACAATTTTAGGAGAGAAGATTGATACTTTGCTCGATTTAGATTTTATTTGTCTGTGTGAAACCTGGCATGTTCATTCACCCATACTCAACCAGGAAATTGAGAAAAACTACAATGTGTTTGACAGCCTTGCAACGAAGGAAAAGTCAAAGGGTCGCGCTATTGGCGGTTTAATTTTATTAACTAAAAAAAGGTTTAAAACGCATTTAGTTGAAAGAACAAATTTATGGTTGATGGTGAAAGTTCAGATCGACAGCATAACTTTTGTACTGGGCTTAGCTTATTTTCCACCCTCAATTAATATAAATACCACATTGGATATGTTTGATGAAGCACTGTCACTCATTTCAGAGGCACAAGCAAATAATATTGTTTTGGTCGGGGATTTCAACTCACCCATAGGCGACCTGGGGTCTCTAGATCCAGAACTCTGTTTTAACACTTGCATGAATGATACACGTGCATCTCTAGACAAAGTTATCACTTCCAAGGGTAAAAAGCTGGTCTCTTTTATGGAGGAGCGTAATCTTTCAGTACTAAATGGGCGCACTCCGAGTGATACTCCTGCTCAATACACTTACATTAGTACCACAGGAAAATCGGTAATAGACTTGTGTTGGGTAAGCACTCATTTTCTTTCTTACATCAAAGATTCCGGAATATATCATGGAATGCCGTCAGTATCCGATCACCTACCCTACAAAATTTTGTTAAAGATTGATAACTGTGTAAAAAAGCAAAAAAACAACTGTTTACTATCAACCAGTAAGTTGGTATGGGACGATAAATTACTGACAAACTACCAGGATATTTTATTAGAAAAGTTGAGTCATTTTAACATCGATAGCAATAATCCTACCGATGCATACAATCTTCTGACTGATTCTATTAATCAAACCAGTAGGGAACTATCAATGTTTAAGGAACTGCGTATATTTTCCAACTTTGTAAGATTCAACAAACCATGGTTTAATAAAGACTGTAAAGATGCCAAAGTCAATGTCCGATTTTTTTTGAGGCAGGGTAAGCGTTTCTGTTTCACGAATACGATTTCATGTGAATATGCACAAGCTAAAAAAACCTACAGGCGAGTAATCTCAACAAGCAAAAAAAATTATTTTGTCGAATTTCGGAGTAAATTAACTGACACAAAAAATAGCCAGGAATTTTGGTCTACTATCAGGAAATTGAACATTGATACGAACACTTTTTCCAGCTATTTAGCACAGCTACATCTAATATTTTGCCTAATTTCACTCCAGCTTTCAATCCGGATCTGGACTTTGCTATTGACATGGATGAATTAAATGTAGCTCTAAATAATGTAAGTAATGGCAAAGCACCGGGCTCGGATTGTATACCTGGTGAGTTTTTTAAATACCTCCCAGCGGAAGGTAAAAAGTTTGTGCTCGATCTATTCAATAAAATTCTGGATACCGAGCTTATCCCACGACAATGGTCCAAACTAAAACTTTTCCTGCTTCATAAAAAAGGGGATATTCAATTACCCGAAAACTACCGAGGCATTTCCTTAATAAATAGTCTATCCAAAATATTTACCCGTATACTCTGTGATAGAATAGCGCTATGGTCAGAAAATAATAATAAACTCCCGGAAGGGCAGTCAGGGTTCCGTAGAAGTCGATCCTGTATAGATAATATTTTTGTGCTTACAGCAGTAATCTGTTGCCGCCTTCGCCTAAAATGAAGAAAGCTTTTTTGCGCATTTATTGATTTTAAAAGTGCATTTGACACAATTAACCACTCTATTCTTTGGAAAAAATTATACAGTTTAGGCGTAAGTCCCAAAATGATTCGAATTATAAAAAACCTCTACAATAGTGCATATTTTACTATCCAAATGAATGGTTTGTGCACGGAAGACATACCAATTAAGAAAGGGGTATTACAAGGGGATTCACTCAGTCCTTTACTATTTTCACTATTCATTGCTGACTTTGATAAATTTTTATTAGATAACGGAGTGGAGGGAGTCAATATCGACGGTTTTCACGACATAGTTCCGTTGTTTTACGCAGACGACCTTGTCTTATTAGCTGAAACACCACAAAAACTTCAAACATGTCTAAACCTACTTAAGCATTACTGTTTATCAAACGATATAACAGTTAACATTCAAAAAACCAAAGTAATGATATTTCAACGTGCAGGAAGACCTATATCTCCAGAGTTCGTCTATGATTCCCATAAATTAGAAATTGTAAGCCAATACGAATACTTAGGCATCGTTTTTAGTAACTCCGGTCTGTTTCTGAATGCAAGCAACCAGAAGGTAGTGAAAGCCAATTCATCTATGTCGGTAGTGAAATCCATAATGGCCAATGCCAGTATGCAATCACACAACTCAAGAATGCATTTATACCAATCTTCTGTTTTGAGTGTGTACTCATCGGAAATTTGGGCGTTGAACTACCCAGATATTTTAGAAAAAACGCAAGCGAATTTTTTTAAGTCATTGTATTATCTGGATGGTTCAACCCCTGGGTACATTATACGTAGAGAATTCCAGCTCAGTAAGTTAATAGTTCTAGCTGTGAAGAGAGGTATAAAATGGTTATGTAAGCTACTATAGACATGGATGATCATAGGCTTCCTCGTATATGCTACAACAGGATGCTGGCTTTAATTGACTCCGAGAATAACATAGCCAAATATAATTGGGTGAACCAGCTGCGAAGCTATTTTTCTTTAACAGCTTTGGAACTGTCAAGACGCACGGTTGATTAGAAGAAACTTAGCTGAATTTATTAAAGATCTCAAGCAGTTTTATTTTCGGGCGGGCTCGAATTTGATTGCTGATTCTAGATACGCTCCTCTTTATGACCGTCTCTGTCAAGATGCCCTACCTGAGCTGTTTGTACTTATCAAAAAAGTACGCATTGTCTACCAACTACGTATGTCTAACACCCGTACTATTAGATTCTATGTAAACGGCAACTCGTACCAAGTAGACCCGAATGTACAATGCACTATATGCAACACTTTGCAAAATGAAAGTCTTTTTCATTTATTGATTGAGTGTCCAATATATGATTTCATTCGTACATGCTATCTTCACAAGTATTTGGTGGGTTCGGGTAGCTTTTGTGAGGGAAACTTCGCTCAAATCCTTTTGAATGTTGCTAATGTACACCAATTGAATGACTTATATAATTACGTGGAAAATATGCTGAGAATCAGATCATTTATAGTTAATGAATAATATTTATAACAACTTCTTACGCACTTAGTTTTTTTATTTTTTTATTTGTAATATTTTATTTTTGATATTTTTAAACAGAAAAAAAATTTTTTTTTTTAATTTATGTATATATTTGTATATTTTAGTTTTTAAGTATTTTGTACTCAATTCCTGTAATAAGCCGTCAGGCTTTAAATACAGAATTATTAATAATAATAATAACATTCTTCTAGGTGTCAATGTGTGTGTTCGGCCGAACTAAGAAGTAAGAAATCTTAGTAAGATAGTCAGAACAAATATAATTTTGTTCTGAGCATCTGAGTCAGCCAGTTTCGGCCAGTTTCGACACACTTTCTTTTTCTTCTTAATCAGTGTTGCCAGATATCTCGTTTAACAGTAGATCTACTGCTTTGTTAGTATATCTACCTTTTCTTTTTGAATAAATAAAAAAATTTTTGAATTTGTGTCTTTTTTTTCAATTTTTTATAATAATAATAAATTTAATTTATTAGTGGATACTGGATCCAATGTTAACATTATTAAAATCGATTGTGTGAGTGATAACGAACTTATCACTACATCTAATAAAATATCATTACGTGGTATTACAGAACAATTGATTTCTACATTAGGGTCCATAAATGTTCGTTTAGAATAATTTTGTTTTTCATACGATTAAGAATAATTTAATTTTAGATGCCGATGGCTTAATTGGATTAGATTTTCTACAAAAATTAGAAGCCAAGATTGATTATGTAGATAATACTGTTAAAACTAAATTCGCTAATTTTAAACTACTTAGTAACTTAGATAATCAATCTTTAGTAACAACTCCTGCCAGAAGTGAAAAGATAATTAGTGGTTTGACTCGTTTTAATGGAAAGGGCATTTCGAATTTGAAGCACATATCTTCCGATGTGAAATTAGGGAACTGTTTAACTGTAGCAAAAAATAATTCGTGTTTAGCAAACGTTATTAATATTTCTGAAAAAGATGTAAATATTAATATACCAGAAGTTAACTTAGATTGCTATAAAAAATTATGTGGTGAAAATACACATGAATTACAAATTTGTAATTCATATCAAACTGAAATTAGTGATACCGAAATTAGTTCGACAAGTCGAATAGATTCTCTTCTTGCTCACATTCGTACTTATCATTTGAATTCTGAAGAGAAAGAATTAGTAACAGATGTTTGTAAAAAATATAATGATTTATTTTATCTACCAGGAGATGTATTAGGTTACACTCATTTTGTTGAACATAAAATACAAACAACTTGTGATAAAAGTATTTATAAAAAACCTTAGACTTCCGCAAGGTCAGCATGGAATAATTAACAAGCAAGTTGATATGTTAAAAAAAAAAAATTTGTAATAGTTACAGACCACAAGCCCGTTTGCTATTTGTTTTCAGTTAAAGACCCCGGGTCTCGATTAATGAAATTTCGCCTAAAATTAGAAGAATATGACTATGAGGTCGAACATAGACCAGGAAAGAGTAATTTAAATGCATATGCATTGAGTAAAGTGTATGCTAGTAGAAACGATTTTGATTTATTTATGAACATATACAAGGATCGCGAGGTTAGCAACAAAGAATACAATTTAGTTAGTACTATGTCTAGGGATTTAAATATGAGATATGGTACTGCCTTATTGTTTAGAAACAAATTCGGGGGTCTAGAGGAATTAAGTAAAAAAAAAAATTAGAAACGTGTCGCGTCTTAACATTAGCTCTCGATAATTGTAAACTATTTTACTTAATTACGAAAGACAGTTTTAACGAACCTTGTACTTACTCAAATGTATTTAGATCATTAGAAAATTTAAGGGATATTTGTATTCGCGATAACATCAAAACGTTTGCCTTTCCTCCGTTAAGTGATAAATATGACAAATTAGATAATAATGTTATTCAAAAAAATGATAAATTACATATTCGACGGTATTGAAATAAAAGTAAAAATTTGTCCCAGAATGAAAGAATTAGTTGAGGATGAAGATCTAAAATTAGAAATTATTCATGAAAGTCATGATTTGGTTGTGGGTGGACAACAAAGGTATTGGAAGACCTTTTGTCGTATTAATTAGTATTATTATTGGCATGGAATGAAATTTCAAATTAGAAACTATATTCGTAAATGCAAAAGTTGTCAAATTAATAAAATTAGTAAAATAAAAAACAAGCATTAGAAATAACGACAACTAGCTCATATCCGTTTCAAAAATGTAGTCTAGATATAGTTGGGTCTTTGGTTGAAAGTAATGACGGCAATACATATTAACGTTTCAAGACGATTTAACGAGATATATCGAAGCGTTTCCAATACCCAACCAAGAAGCCGAAACAATTTCGAAAATATTTTTAATGAATATTATCTGTAGACATGGTGTTCCTTATAGTATTTTAACCGATCAGGGGAGTAATTTTTTAAGTGATTTGTTTTAAAACGTTTATAAATTCCTACGAATCCAAAAATTGCAAACTACAGCCTACCATCCTCAAACAAATGGTGGCTTAGAACGGACACATAGAACACTTGCAGAATATTTGCGTCATTATGGGGATACGTATCAAGCAGATTGGGATACTTGAGTCATTACAAATTGAAAGTTACGTCCTTATTAATTAAATATTGAACTTTTATTGTGATCTACGAAATATGAAAAACTGTCATAATATTTATCAAAGTCTTATAAATACCTGGACCAAATTTCAAAGTAATCTTATTTTTTGTTTCTGAGATAATTAAATTTGTTAAACGAAAATGTTCTAAATCTAGTGTTATTTTTAGTTTTATTTATTTTTATCTAGTTTTATTTTTAGCTATATTTATTTTTATCTAATTTTATCACTATGCAACTTTTTTGAAATACATAAAAACATATTTTTAATTATTAAAACTCTTCGGAAAAATTAAATTTAGGATTAAAGTTTTAAACAATACGTTTTTATACAAATATATATGTTTTTCACAAAAAAATTATTTGAAACAATTTAATTGCAAAATTTTTAATTATTTAAAGTTGGCAATGGATGAGATATCCATGCGTGTGTTCGGCCGAACTCAGAAATCTTAGTAAGATGTTCTGAGCATCTGAGTCAGCCAGTTTCGGCCAGGACACACTTTCTTTTTTTTCTTAATCAGTGTTGCCAGATATCTCGTTTAACAGTAGATCTACTGCTTTGTTAGTATATCTACCGTTTACCCTTTTTTTGAAATTTTTTGAGTAAATAAAAAAATTTTTGAATTTGTGTCATTTTTTTCAATTTTTTATAATAATTAATTTAAAACTCCCCAGTCGTACAAATACAAAATCAGTCATTACAGACCATATTCCATTATTTGAAATAATGGAATATGGTTCTGTAATTACTTTAAGGTATTATTTTATAATGGGATTTTAAACAATAAGTAATGCAATATATGACATATAAAAAGAATTAATATTATTTAATATTTGAAGAAAAAAAATTCTATAATATATTAAATACTAATGTAATACAATTTTAATTATTCTGAATAAAAGTATTTATTTCAAACTACTTAAATTGGAATTTTCACTTTTTGAATCTACCGCTGTATTTTGGTAGATCTACCGTTTTTCAAGAAATCGGACTGGCGACACTGATCATAACCTATTTGTTTATGTATCAAATTCAGAACATTTCTCATGTGTTGACAATTTTTATTATTGTAATAAGTGAGATAAAAATTTAATAAAACGGACAATTTTATAAAGAGTATTTTAATGGAGGAACTTCTATATGACCCAGCCGATTTCTTAAAAAGCGGAAGATTAAGAAAAAAAGCGGTAGATTCAAAAAGTGAAAATTCCAATTTAAATAGTTTGAAATAAATACTTTTATTCAGAATAATTAAAATTATATTACATTAGTATTTATTATATTATAGAATTTTTTTTCTTCAAATATTAAATAATTTTAATTATTTTTATTTGTCATATATTGCATTACTTATTGTTTAAAATCCCATTATAAAATAATACCTTAAAGTAATTACAGAACCATATTCTATTATTTCAAATAATGGAATATGTTCTGTAATGACTGATTTTGTATCTGCACGACTGGGGAGTTTTAATTTTATTATTATTATAAAAAATTGAAAAAAATGACACAAATTCAAAAATTTTTTTATTTATTCAAAAAAAAAGGTAGATATACTAACAAAGCAGTAGATCTACTGTTAAACGAGATATCTGGCAACACTGATTAAGAAAAAAAAGAAAGTGTGTCCTGGCCGAAACTGGCTGACTCAGATGCTCAGAACATCTTACTAAGATTACTTCGGCCGAACACGGCCAATGCATTTAGTATAGGACAAACTCACCACCCCGACTTCCCTCACCAGTTTCATAACAACCTTAATCAAACGAATGTTCTAACGAGACTGACATTCTTAGGTTAAATGTAAATGAAAAAAAGGGCCGAGTTTTCGGGGAAATACTTCATATAATAGTTGCTCCTTAAAACGTGATGATATCCCAATTAAAGAGCCGAGCTATTAATAAAGTAAATAGTTAAAACTAAAATGTAAGAATATAAGTGCAAAGTAAAATGAAAAAAAAAAAAATTTGGTTGAAAGTTTTCTTTAGTATGTTTTTAAAATTTTATAATTTAAAATTTCATAACGCGGCAAGTTATTTTTTCTGTTGATTTCAAATATTTTAAAACTTGACGCGATATAAAATTTTAAATTATAAAATTTTAAAAACGTACTAAAGAAAACTTACGAAAAAAATTTCAACCAAATTTTTTTTTCATTTTACTTTGCACTTATATTCTTACATTTAAGTTTTAACTATTTACTTTGTTGTAATGAAAATTATTAAGAATAATTTTTTTGATCCAACACACATTTTAATTATGAAAGTAAAATATTACGAAAAATATTTTAGATAACAATATTTTTCTCCTTGCAAAAAGAAGGAGTTTTTTTTTTGAAAGTACAAAAAGAAAATAATATAGCTCGATTTATTTTTTTTCTTAAACTAAGTTTTTTTTTTAAGTCGAAAAATGATAATAAGATTAATTGTTGCTTTTGATTTAAAGTTTTTTTTATTTTTAAAAAAATCAAAAATTTAAATAAAATTATTACATTTAATTTTAATCAAAAGTCATACAAGTTGAATGTTTTTCAAAATAACAGATCACAAATAAATAATTTTGTAAAAACAAGATAATTTTTGTAAAACAAATAAACAGAAGTAAGCTAGCTTACAGTTATGAATGTATCATAAAATTTGTGTATAGACTTTGAATGGGCACTGGCCGTGTGTGATAAGTGGATATTAAAATATCAACCAAGCGGGATGTGACAATGGGTCAAACCCAAGGAGAGGTATAATTTTTAATTAATTTTATGAATAGTCTGAACACTCCGACTACGTCCATGGGTGTTGATATACTAAAATATTCTAGAAGCCTCCATGCAAAAATATATTGTCAAAAACAAAATATTTATTCAAAAAAACAATCATATTCTAGAACGACCCATGGCGGGTATATAAACCGTGACCAGTGTCGATTCAAATCAGTTTTAAATCGTGTCTGATGAGTTTTAAAATCGATCATTGTGCGATTAGTATAAAAGTTTAATATCAAGTATTGTCTAATTAGTTCAAAGTATATAATTGTTGATCAATCCAGATCAAGTTAAAGTTGGAATTTGTACAAGTAATTTGGTCAAGTAGTTCAAAGTTTAACATTGTGTGAAAAAGAATTAAAATAATTGTTGAAAAAGGAATTGGATAATCATTTTTTTTTTTAAAGCAATAAAATCAGGTTTTTTTTTTGTTTCGTAAAAACTTGTGTTTAATTTAATTTAATTTTTTTTTTTTCTTTTCTTTAAACAAAAACGTGCGTGTTGTTCCAATTACAAAATATTTAGTAATATCGTTTACTAATATATTTTTTTTTGTTTTTGTCGAGTATCGGAATCATTGCAGGTTCGGGCAGCGCTCCTTTGAGGATAAAGAGAGCCAAGATACCGCGACAAGTGGCGACCGTGACAGGACCAGGAGACGTACGGAAGAAGAAAAGAATTACAATGGCAAGCCGCAGCATTCCCATGCCACGTCTGCGTGAGATGATGGAGGCCGAAGGGCTGGACAGCACTGGCACAAGAGAGGTCTTACAGGCAAGATGGGAGGAGCACCAATCTAGGCAACAAGGAACACCAACTTCAAGGACTCAAGGAACAGCCAACCCTACATCAGAACTACGTAGAAGTGTGGTTTCCGATCCGGAGGAGCCAGCTGCAGCAAGCATGGAGAAGATGCTCGCAGCATTGATGACAAAGCTCAATAACATGGACAAGACAATGGGCGAACGACTTCAAGAATCTAATGAAAAATTGGCCAACCAACTTCAAGAGTCTGAAGAAAGAGTGGACGAACGAATGAGTAGTCGACTTCAAGAGTCCGAAGAGAGGATGGGCAACAGACTTCAAGGATCGAATGAGCAAATGGGCAACCAATTAGAAGAAAGAATACAAACCATACAATACGAATTGGGAGAGCGAATGGTGGATCTGAGGGACGCGTGCATACAGCGGATCGACCAAATAACCACGGATGTCGAAACTGTGAAAACCGACATCGTTAACATTAAAGCCGATGTCATTGAGAATCGCACGCAAATCAAAGGCTTGGAGGAGAAGATGCACGATCAATACAACAAAGTCGTGGATGACATTATACGGATCGAGCAGAATCAAACACAGCAACTGCGAGACATGCGTATTGATCCACAAGAAGTGAATACAGTCATTCGCTCCGCCGCATTAGACACAACGACACTTCTGTCCATCATGCCGGAGTTCAGTGGTAGACCGGCCGAAGATCCAGTAGTTTTTTTGAACAGAGCAACGGCATTACTACGACAAACGCATCTGCCCGTAGACTGTTGGATTGAGATGGTCACAAAAAAATTAACAGGACCAGCCAGAGATTGGGCATTGATGAATCGTGGGTTGGGCTACACCTTCGATGAGTGGAAATGGCAACTGGAGAGTTTCTTCAACAGTATAGGAAGGAAAGCCAAAGCCGAACTGGAATTGATGACCGTTTCCCAACCCACAGGATTGAAGACAGAAGCGTTCGTCAACATGAAGGTGCAGCTATTCAGAAGAGTGCACGCCGATAGGAACATTGATGACGTGGTGCCCATAATATTGAACTTACTGCGCGACAATGTACGACCGCTTGTGAAGATTTCGAATCCAAGATCGGTGGACGAGTTACGCACCACGGTTCGAACACTGGACGAAGAGCCAGGATCAATAATGGAGGAGATTGGTTCTGAAGAAAATATTAACCTCCACAAAACCACACAACATCGGCGTGAACACCAACAATTACCGGTCCATTTAACAACAATGGAGACCAAGAACTCACACCAGAATGGGCCAATTGTGGAAGTTGATGTGCGTGGAAGATCAATATTGGCACTGATCGATAGTCAAGCATCACACAATTTCATAAGTGAAGAATTGGCAAGAAGTATTGGTATATGGCACCCTGTCAGAGATAGTACAGGGAGTGGAGCCACATGTAATAATACTTTTAAGATTCTTGGAAAAATGTGGATGGATGTGATGATATCAAGAATGAAGTTCAATGTTGAAGTAATGGTTGTACCTGGCCTACGGAATCACTTAATACTTGGTCATGAATTTTTAACAAAAAATGGTGTGAGCATCGATTACCGGAGTGGTATAATTTACTTGGGGTGTGATAAGAGAGTCCGCATTGCATGGAGAAAACCAGATGGAGCCCATAGAGAAATGGCAGCAATTAACGATGCATTGGGCGAGTTACAAATTAAACTCCTTGAGAACCAAGAGCAGTTAAAAGATGTCATTCGGCGACATCCCAGCGTTTTCGGCAAAGTTGGAAGGACAAAAACGATCACACACAAGATTGAGATTACGAATAATTCCCCCATTAAATTACGACCATACCCGTACAACAATGAGAAGCAACGGGTATTAGAAGAGATGATTGAAGAGATGGAAGGCGATGGCATTATAGAACCATCCACATCACCTTGGGCCGCACCCGTCGTATTGCCGAAGAAGAAAGATGGTACTTTTCGATTGTGCGTCGACTATAGAAAGTTGAACGATATTACAAAGAGCAATGCGTTTCCGATTCCAGATCTGCAAGAGATGTTGAGAAAAGTCAATGGAGCAAAAATATTTTCTACATTGGATCTACAGACTGGTTATTGGCAAATTGAGATGGAGCCACAATCGAAAGAGTACACAGCATTTACCACCCCAAGAGGTCTCTATCAATTTCGCGTCATGCCGTTTGGACTGAAGAATGCTCCAGCTACGTTCCAGAGTTTAATGAACGAAGTTTTATCTGGATACATCGAAGATTTCTGCCAAGTTTACCTGGATGACATACTAATCTACAGTCGATCAGTCAAGGAACATTTACACCACCTGGATCTTGTACTTGAAAGACTAGAACAACAAGGATTAACTTGTAAACCAAGCAAATGTGTCATTGGCAGCAACAAAGTCAAATATCTGGGACATATATTGAGCGAAGATGGCATTGACAGAGAGGAAGAGAAGAATGAAGCTATCAGTAATCACCCTGTACCAAGAACACGACGACAATTACGACAATTTTTGGGATTATGTGGTTGGTACAGGAGCTTCGTGAAGAACTACGAAAAAATAGAAACACCCACACTCGACGATATTAGACGATGGCAGGATGAAGATCGTGATGTAACTGCCATCAGAAGATACATCGTAGATAGTAATAGTCCACTGAGAAGCAATCAACGTCGACGAGTGGACAGAACAAGAGCAAACTACACCGTAGCTGACGGGATCCTCTGGTACCATAGTCAACAGATGGTACAAGAAGTGCCAGTGGTTCCCGAAGAACGCCGACTTGGTTTTCTGAGAAAATATCATGACAGTGATGAAGCAGCACACCCTGGATGGAGAGAAACGTATCGTCAGATCCGTAACCGCGTGTATTGGTATGGAATGCAAGATGACATACGCAGATATGTAAAAGGGTGTGATACGTGTGCTAGAGTGAAGCCACTGAATAAGAAACCAAGTTCAGCAATGAGAAGTCGAAGACCTACTTCACCATGGGAGGTAGTCAGCATCGACTTGATGGGTCCATATCCACGCACATCACGTGGAAAAACGAATATATTGGTTGTGACTGATCTTTTCACTAGATGGATCGAAGCATTTCCATTGGGGGCCACGTCGACCTCGAAGATAGCCCAAGTACTGAAAGACGAAGTATTTAGTCGTTATGGATATCAAAGAGCAGTACTAAGTGATAATGGTTCCCAGTTCAGATCAAAAGAATGGAAAGCAGTGAACAGAGATTGGCACACAGAAATTTGGACAACGCCAATATACCATCCAAGAGCCAACCCCACGGAAAGACAGAACCAGGAATTGAAGAAGTTGTTGCGTCTGCATTTACTGGATCAAGAACATAAAAACTGGGATCAACAACTGCACAAATCATTATTTGCAATACGAAATAGAGCAAACCGAACAACTGGTTTTTCGCCCGCCAAATTGTTACTGGGGGCTGAGATGAAGAAGCCTGGGGATTGGCAAATACAAACAGCTGAAGAGCCTCAAGATATTGAAGATTGGGCCAACGAGAGAAGCCAAGGACGTCAACAGAATGTTGAGATAGCGCGGCAAACAATATTGGCCAATGCCGAAGTAAATGACCAAGTGGAAACGGGACTCAGTTATCAACCAGGAGAGTCCGTCTGGATGCGCAATCAAGTGCTCAGCAGTAAGGTGGAGGGTGTCCATAGTGGATTGGCACCAAAATGGAAAGGGCCTTACAGAGTGCTGAGGAGTTTACCAGCTGGAATATATGTTGTGGATACAGTGCCTCCCACGAAAATACATGGAGGTCTCTTGAAGCCGGCCAGTGCAAGGACCGCCGCCAATGGGAATCTGGGAAGATTGAGTGTGGGGAACGAGGTGTTCGGCCAACTACTTCCAGATCGATTGGGGGGTCAGAGGCATGGAGGTGATGGAAGACGACGGGATGTACCAAGTGTGGACGAGCCAGAGGCCAGAGCATTAGAGCCAGGGTACAACTTGCGGCCCAGACGACCGGCAATTAACACCAGGCGCCATTGAAGAGTGAAGAACTGATGTGTACGTACAGTTTTAAGTTATGCTAGCTAGCTAAATGTACCAGTACAATTGAAATAATTCAAATAGTTCTTAAGTCAAAAATTGGTCGACCAAACATAATAAGCAAATTAGAAAATGTGTGTTGGAATCTAGAGGGGGAGATTTTGTTGTAATGAAAATTATTAAGAATAATTTTTTTGATCCAACACACATTTTAATTATGAAAGTAAAATATTACGAAAAATATTTTAGATAACAATATTTTTCTCCTTGCAAAAAGAAGGAGTTTTTTTTTTGAAAGTACAAAAAGAAAATAATATAGCTCGATTTATTTTTTTTCTTAAACTAAGTTTTTTTTTTAAGTCGAAAAATGATAATAAGATTAATTGTTGCTTTTGATTTAAAGTTTTTTTTATTTTTAAAAAAATCAAAAATTTAAATAAAATTATTACATTTAATTTTAATCAAAAGTCATACAAGTTGAATGTTTTTCAAAATAACAGATCACAAATAAATAATTTTGTAAAAACAAGATAATTTTTGTAAAACAAATAAACAGAAGTAAGCTAGCTTACAGTTATGAATGTATCATAAAATTTGTGTATAGACTTTGAATGGGCACTGGCCGTGTGTGATAAGTGGATATTAAAATATCAACCAAGCGGGATGTGACAATGGGTCAAACCCAAGGAGAGGTATAATTTTTAATTAATTTTATGAATAGTCTGAACACTCCGACTACGTCCATGGGTGTTGATATACTAAAATATTCTAGAAGCCTCCATGCAAAAATATATTGTCAAAAACAAAATATTTATTCAAAAAAACAATCATATTCTAGAACGACCCATGGCGGGTATATAAACCGTGACCAGTGTCGATTCAAATCAGTTTTAAATCGTGTCTGATGAGTTTTAAAATCGATCATTGTGCGATTAGTATAAAAGTTAAATATCAAGTATTGTCTAATTAGTTCAAAGTATATAATTGTTGATCAATCCAGATCAAGTTAAAGTTGGAATTTGTACAAGTAATTTGGTCAAGTAGTTCAAAGTTTAACATTGTGTGAAAAAGAATTAAAATAATTGTTGAAAAAGGAATTGGATAATCTTTTTTTTTTTTAAAGCAATAAAATCAGGTTTTTTTTTTGTTTCGTAAAAACTTGTGTTTAATTTAATTTAATTTTTTTTTTTTCTTTTCTTTAAACAAAAACGTGCGTGTTGTTCCAATTACAAAATATTTAGTAATATCGTTTACTAATATATTTTTTTTTGTTTTTGTCGAGTATCGGAATCATTGCAGGTTCGGGCAGCGCTCCTTTGAGGATAAAGAGAGCCAAGATACCGCGACAACTTTATTAATAGCTCGGCTCTTTAATTGGGATATCATCACTTTTTAAGGAGCAACTATTATATGAAGTATCTCCCCGAAAACTCGGCCCTTTTTTACATTTATGTTTTTGATCGGATATCACTACTTTTTGAAAGGTATATATATATATATATATATATATATATATATATACAGACCATTTTCAAAGGCATTTCTAATAGAGAATCAATGTTAAATAAATAAATAAATAAAATATATACTTTAAAACCATACATACACATACATACCAAAACTGAATGTCTGGACCCGAATATTGGGGGACCATATTATAGGACCATTTTTCATTGACGGATCTATAGATTCTCACAAATATTTGAGTTTGTTACGAAATAATATTTTGCTAACTGTTAGAGCTCTTCCTAATTTAGACCTGGAATCTGTATGGTTCCAACAAGATGGTTGACCTTCACACAAGGCCATGATAGTAAGGCTGTTCCTAGAACAAACTTTCCAGGAACTTCTTATGAGTGGTTTTGGAACCTTCAAGTGGCCAGCCAGATCGCCAGATCTATCTTCTAACGATTTGTTTTGTGGGGTTTTCTCAAAACACAGATCTATTCGCAGAATAGACCTAAAAATTTGCAACAATTAAGGTAAAGAATTGTTGACAATTGTGCGAACATCTCTCCTCAAGTGCTTGAAAATACCCGGATACATTTCTACAATCGACTCGGATATTGTTTAGCAAATAATGGAGGAATATTCGAACCGTTGGTTTGACATTATTTTTTTCTCGGAATTCTATTTTTCTTTCTTTTTAGGGTTTTATTTTTCTTTTAATTTGTGTGGATTGTTGTTTTATGTTATACCGTTAATGGAATACTATCATTTATTTTCAAACATTCCACATTCAAATAATCAGGGATATTCAAAAAAGAATTTTCAATTGTTAGAAGTAATGATAAGCTTAAGAAGATAACAATGAACATATTTAACCCACTCTCATTACATGTTAATGCAGTACTGAGTACAAAACAGTCCAGCAAGCATACATAACAGACATACTAAAGAGTATCCCCACTATTTTTATTTGTTTATTAAACATATTTTGTATATTTATTATAGTAAATAATATTTAACATTGATTCTCTATTAGCAATGCTTTCCAACACATACGGTACATATATATCACTCACTAATGTAGATATCTAAATAATTTTGACTCGGCAACAAAAAATCTCCATCTAATTGGAAGAAGGGTGAATCTGATTTTCGGTTAAAAGTAAAAATTGTCCATTAACGAATTTGACCTTATTTTTGTGTTCTAGAACACACACACAAAAATTAGCTCTTTATCTGTTTTCGTTCTTGGGTTATTGCGTCCACAGACAGACAGATAGGCGGACGGACATCCGGAAATAGCTGAATTGGACCATTTTATGAACAAGCATTTATGTCAAGGATTAATATTTTCAAACGTTACACAGTCGGGACTAAACTTAATATACCATGTATATTTACATATACTGGGAATAAAAAGGTAATTTTTTGTGTTCTCCCAATTTTCTGAGTTGTTTCGTTTGAAAAATTAAAGTTTTCCAATTTTTCCTATAAATTTCAAGTTAAAACAGGTAAAATGCAAAAAAAAACCCGATCCAAATCTTTTTTTTTGATAAATTTCAAAAAATTTCTTTGTTGAAAAATTTTTACAATTAGTGTTATCTGATCCAATCAACGTACGGCATTGATTAAAGATAACGTATTTCATTAAAGATCAGTTTTCATATATATATATATATATATATATATATATATATATATATATATATATATATATATATATATATATACAATTAGTGTTATCAGAACCAATCAACTTACAGCAATTGTATTGCACATAAGATCGGTTTTCATATAACAAATATACAAACATGATATAAAATATCTCTCTTAATATTAGAACAATCGAAAAATACGTATGGTATAAAGTTGTAGGAAATAAAGTTTGCTACAATTCATCACTTTATCCTTATCATTTTTGCTCAAGCTCTAATGTGTACAGAGATAATAAGGAATTTAATTTTCAATCTTAAACACATAAATTTAATTTTTGATTTTCCATATGTTCCGTTGGGAAAATTAAATTTTCCCAAACATTCTTATTTAAGGTATCAAAAATTCCACGTCGAATGCAAAAAACCGCATCCTTCTAGCATCTCTGGAAGTGGAGCAACAAAGATTTAAAAAATCGCGCACGCCTCTCACAAGTGGTATGTGCTAACATTTTACTATAAATATAGAAATACAGACCAATCATAGAGCAGCAATATTTCCTATGTTAATTTTTTCAAAACAAAAATGCAAAAGTTTTCCCATTTCCCGATATAAATTTCGTGGTTTGATAATTTTCCTTTCGGTTTGGTCACTATATCTAACTATATGGCAAATATCAACTTTTAAGGACTTATGGTCTAGGCCCTGGAATTATGATTATGTATGGTCAAGGTTTGTGGGCGTTCCCGCTTTTTAACTACTTTTGAATGCGAATAACTTTTTAACCCTTTATTTCTTAACGGTGATTGAAAAAACAGTCTCTTATAATTCCCTAAATAGCTCATATTCGAAAGATCAGCATCAGCACTATTGCTCGTTTCGTCCAGAAGATATTTCGGGGTCAAATCTGCTCTGATATTTCGATAAGTAATAGTACTGTAAGCGCGATGGCAAAGAACCCCTTAAACTCGGCCTGTCGCACTACCTTGCTCAAGATACATTTAGAATTAATTTTATGATATTTATTATCTATTTTTTATTTACAATAAAATGTTTAATATATAGGATGGCGCAAAAGTAACGTTATGATTTAATTAGTGAATACATTTTTTGTTTACGTATTTTTCTTTTTTTTTCAGAATTAATGGGAAATTTATGATGTAAAGACTCAGCACTAAACAAAGAACCCAAGTTGTTCATTATTATTCGATTATTCAGCATTCGATTATTCAGAATTCAGCGTTTTCGGCAACATGGAAGACCTCGTGCAGTTCGAAATGATGTGAAAATTGCTCGGGAGCAATGATAGATATACTCCCAAAATTATTTTTTTTATAAGCAAGTGCTCAGGAAAACTCAGAAACTTTCACCAGGCGACGTTCTTAAGTCTTAGTGATATCTAGGTGGTCTTTGCAATGAATTTTACATACGTTACACCTTTTCCCATATAAGATTCAATTGGTTTAGGAGTTAAAACCAAATGATGCACAAATACGTATTCATTAAATCAATCATAACGTTACTTATGCGCCAACCTTTGTCCTGAAATATTTATTTATAATAATAAAAAATTTTGTTACATTTTAAAATGACTAACAATTGATCCTGTCTGTTACTTCTGTCACTCAATTAATTGCCTCCAACAAACTATAAGATCAACAATACTAAAATTTCAAATAAACCATTCCCGAATGGTCCAAAATATAAACCTAATGAACGCGACTATTAACAAATCTGGTTGTTGGGATTCATCAACAAAAGACAGACATCGAGTCAAACATAAACAAAAAAGGTGTATTGATTGAGAGAGAGTGTGATTCAAATAAAATTAAAAATAAAAAAAAAGAAAGAAACGCAAAATTTAAAAACTTACATACTCAAATTAAAATTGAATAAAACTATATAGTATAGCGCGCCATCACAATCAAATGATAAGCGCACAAACCTAAAGCCTAACACTAATTATTAAAAAAAAATAACGACTTATACTAGACTTATAATAATTTAAAAACAAAAAAAAAAGAAGAAAGAAAATTAAAAAAACACAAAACCGTATGTCCCCATGTGAATCCGATCCCACGAAATATTTCACACGTGCTATCACACGAACGGTCGTTTCCACACCCCTAAAGTCAAACAAGACGGAAACATACAGGAATAACACCGGATTTCATGTTTATTCCGGAAGAGTGGTTGTGACGTGTAGATTTTCGTCGAGATCGTAGCAAAAACAAAAATTATTTTTTTTTACGTATATAGACACCGAGCTATACACATCTAGCGTAATTACGAGTTTTTACATTCAAACAATTTGATTAGATAATAAAAGGTAGTTTAAACCCGCAAGAGCAGGTATCTGCAGAGTTATTACAATCGAATAATCGAACGTTAAATCAAATATTGGTATTCCATCGAATATTTTAAAATCACACAATAAACCCGTGGATTATTGGTCAAAAGACAACGACAACAATTATATGCGCGTTAAATCGATTGTTCATCCACCGAACGTACAGTTTCATCTACATCGTCCGATATTAATCATCGATAGACGAGTATCGACGATTATCTGCACATCACGACTACGTCTGATTACCTGCGGTGCATTTTGTGTGTGATCGGATTCATTTTGGCATTCCATACATCGCCAAGACTCTGTACAGGTACGTTTTATATTAATCGCTCTAAATTATTTGATTCACCTTCTCCACTAGTCGAAAATCTGTCAGTTGGTGGTTTAGCTGTAACAAACAATAACAATACACTCCGTTTAAAACACACTAATACCACCACCGGAAGATTGAGCTCCGATATCGTAGCAATCCATCGAGGTTCGATCCAACAGGATCGAAATCGTACTTATTCTACGTCCATCACGGAACACAGGACATAGGACATAGGGTCCCCTTTTGGGCGTCAACACTCCCTCGTGTACGACGTAGAACGAAACTACACCCTCAGCTCGCGGGATTAATATCTTGTAAACCAGATATTTTAAATAAAAATATATTTATTTAATTTTAATTCACAATTTGCTTTACAGTCGTACAAATTTTAAGTAACAACAATTAAAATATTAACAATAATAAATATTTTATTGAAACAAAATTATCCTTCGATCCGAACATATGTCAAAGAACGAGATAACAAGTCTGATCTGTCCTTACAAAAGTTTGGTTTATATATATTATCAAACTACTGAATAATAATTAAGAAATGTGTTATTTAAACCACCCTTCTGTACAATCTTAGTGAAATGTGAACTACGTCACCTTTGACCGTCTAGGAGAGATAGTATAAAATTATCGTTATGAGAAATAGTTTTAAAATATTTAAAATAAACTTAAATATTCTAATCTATATGAACTTTGAACTTGATTTTGAAATATTAATTATATGATAAAAATGTTACATTAAATATATTAAAAATAGATAATTAATACAGAAAGTGTAATTCGGGGCACAGACTATTTATTATATCAAAACCGTATATCTCTCGCGCAGGGAGGGCTTCTGACGATTCCAGATATCTCGCATGTTAAGTTGCTATATCGGACATTCAATCATCCGTTTAACTTCATTCACATACGTACATTAAATTTTAAATATCGACAATTTACACGTCAGATTGATTGTATATTAGTTTTAAGTATCACAGTGTTAGTTTACGTAAACATTTTTAAGTATTAGTTCACTTATGAAGTTCTAATGAACTCATTAACTTAATTATCAATATATATTTTGTCAGGTTGATAGTTGACACATTCAAAACGATGTGATCGTCATGGGTATAAACCACCTATTATTCCAATGTATTATAATAAATAAAATAAAGATTCTAAATATTATACTGAAAACAGACACACATTAATTACAAATCTCTTACCACAAGTTATTTCATTCAGTTTGGCGTCCATTAAAGATTATCGAATTGTACTGTCAACACATATCATAGAGTCATGGTACGACGACAAACTATATATTCTAGCGATCACATCACAGTTCAATACCAAATAGTAGAGACCTGAGTAGAGAGCGTCTATTTTTAAACCGGTCCGAATCGTTTCCACTTTAATAACATGCGCGTACTGAGTATGGCCAAAACTATCCAACAACTACGATATAACGAAGTGAAGAGATAGTTTAAATGCCACACAAATTCGCCCCCTTTACCTAGATCAGTTTTTTGTATTATAAATACGTATTTCGGCTACAATGTAGTCATCATCAATATAAATTTGCTTGTCGTAATTTACTCTTGGACAATTAGAAATAGATAGAAAGTCGAGATCAACAGACAAAAATAAAAATAAATAGAAAATTAACTCAATTAAAATATACTAGATTTAAAATATAATAAATTTTAAATTATGTTGAATTTACTCTTGTTAAAATTTTTTCTTCACATTTATTCCTGTTAACTTTACTCTTATTAAAATTAATCTTATATTGTCTCAGGATATGTTACTTGTTGCTAATTTGGTGATCATTTCACAATCTTTATTCGTTTTATGCTGCTTATATATGTTCGCCCGACCTAAGATGCTATTCCAAGGTAAAATTAAGTGCCAATATGTCCATCTCTCTCTAAAGATGTCAAAATACAAAAACCTGTTCACTGCGGAAAGCATAACTCAGCACCAATCAGGTGCGATCTTGGAATAGCATCTAAGGTCGGGCGAATATATATAAACAGCATAAAACGAATAAAGATTGTGAAATGGTCACCAAATTAGCAACAAAAATCCAATTTAAATAGTTTGAAATAAATACTTTTATTCAGAATAATTAAAATTATATTACAATAGTATTTAATATATTATAGAATTTTTTTTCTTCAAATATTAAATAATATTAATTCTTTTTATTTGTCATATATTGCATTACTTATTGTTTAAAATCCCATTATAAAATAATACCTTAAAGTAATTACAGAACCAAATTCTATTATTTCAAATAATGAAATATGTTCTGTAATAACTGATTTTGTATTTGCACGACTGGGGAGTTTTAAATTTATTATTATTATAAAAAATTGAAAAAAATGACACAAATTCAAAAATTTTTTTATTTATTCAAAAAAAAAAGGTAGATATACTAACAAAGCAGTAGATCTACTGTTAAACGAGATATCTGGCAACACTGATTAAGAAAAAAAAGAAAGTGTGTCCTGGCCGAAACTGGCTGACTCAGATGCTCAGAACATCTTACTAAGATTTCTTACTTCTGAGTTCGGCCGAACACACGCAATAATTAAGTCAGCAACCAATAATTTTCATACAATAATGTATTATATCGATATAAATGATATTGGATAGAATTAGTTCTCTAACGATTGAACTCGGGCATGAGTCCAGTCTATGCGATCTACAACTTTTAGAAATCGAGCAATTCTGTAAAATTCCAACTGTTCTTTTTTTATTTCTTCGTTAATGTTTGGAAACTTGATATTCTGTAGTCAAAGCATAGCAATTGCATTTTTAACACAGTGAATAATTATTTGACCGTTGGTAGTACTAACTAACCCCAGCAAAAAAACATGCAAAAATTATAAAAGATTCCGTAGCATAAATTATTGAAATTAAAAGCAGTGAATACAATGTAAGATTAAATATTTATATTTATCAACTGTTCATCATCATATTTTTTATTGTTTACCGAAAACGTCACACTTACATTTTATAAGCTTTTTCAAATTAATTACTATCGCTAACGAAAGTTTCGCTTTCAAAATTATAACAAAAAATACACATACCTCTGTTGGATCCAAATGTTAATTCTTCTCTTAAATCATTCGACCGAATGATATAAGTTAAAGTGACCACATTTTCATTGAGACAAAGCGGGACAAATGGGATGAAATGAGAATTACAATTTAGTTATATATATTTTATTGTATACATTCATATACTTGTTCAAAAATGTATTTATTATTAATTATTGGTAACTATAAAAATATTTGAAAAAAATAATAATTTGAACATCATGATTTTTAATTAAATTAAATTTTTATTTAAAAAAATTATGATTTTCTTCACGGTCATATTTTTGATCCGAGTGAATACTTTGCAATAGATTCGGATCATTTACTAAAATGCCGTGAAATATTTCACATGAATTGGTCAAATTATATTTTACACGTAATATAGATTTTAAAGTTTTAGTGTTCAACTGCGTTTTTTCAGTTGTCCATATTTTATTGATACTAGAAAAAACACGTTCTGTTGCTGCATTTGTTCCTGGAAGGGAGAGCGCAAATTCTACAATTTTCAAAATATTTTGATAAGGAATATTATTCTGTTTAAAATGAAGGAGTAACTCCGTCCATTTTTTGTCTGTTTCCACATTTGCAGACAACAAACATTTAATTTTTTCATCTGTAACATGTCTTTTTACCAATGACATCACATCAAAAAGATCATTTTCGCAAATATTATTTTTCGAAAATGGTTACTAATATATTCAAAAGATTTTTACACATATTTCCATAAAATCTCCTTTTTTAATGTCACCCAATGAAAATTTTTATATCTTCGAATTGAACTGTCCATTCTTCATGGTATTCCAAGCAATTATAAAATTTTTTCACATGATCTACCCAGGCAACATACAAGTCAGAAAGACTTCAAAAAAAAGTCTTGAAGACTTCTTTAGGAAGTCCAATTATAACGTCTTTATGATCTCTTTTTTCAGAACTCTCAATTGAGAGGTCTTTAAGACATTATTTTTCATAGTTTCATAAGAAGTCAGAAATATGAGCCCTTTAAGAATTCCTTTTTCTGACTTTGTAAGAAGTTAGAAATAAAGCCCTTTAAGAAGTCTTTTTTTACGAGGTTTGGTTGAATAAAATTTAGCGCATGAGCAATTTATTATCATCTTTTTTTTTGTATATATATTTTCACATACTCTCCATTAGTACAACTCTGAGTGTATATTCACTCTCAATATTAAAAAAAATACACACAACGCTGAAAAGTATAGATCGGACAACCAGTTCAATTTTTATAAAATAATTACATGATCCAAAAATGGCCAATATTTTATAATTTATTTTGTTAAATAAACTACAATTTATAGCAAGTTTTTTATATTTTAACCTTTATTTTAAGGAATCCTAAAATATTAATAATTTAGTCTTAAAAAGTATTTTTTCTGAGCTCTTGAAGAGATCAAAACCAAGAACTTTTGAATGTGATTATTTTTTTAAAGTCAGAAAAAATAGCTCTTTAAGACTTCTTTATGAAATCTTATGTTATTCTTAAAATGGTGCATTCGACGTCCTCAAGGTGTCTTTGAAAGTTCATTTCAGTAAAAATTTAGGACGTTCAAATCTTTAATAAGAGCTCTTAAAGAACTCATAAAGACGTCATATGGCATGACGGATACGAAACGATATATTTGCAAATCCAATTTTTGTGGTGTTTGATCTATAATACCTAGATCCGCGAATACGAGATTATACGAATACCTTCTTGCCAGTCTATAAAAAGTATAAAAAAAAGTTTTATGCAAAAATGCATAAAATGTTTGTGTACTAACATTCCGAAGTTCCTTATCCTGATCCTTATTTGATTGGAGTTTCTTTTTATCGAAAAATATTTCGATAATCAGACACCATATGATAATAGAAAGTGTGTTAATCGATCTGCAGTAAACATAAGCGTGTTTATTTATTCAAAAATTTTATTTAAAATGAATACAGGTCAAAGAAATTCATTTAATTATTCAGATAATTTTATAAGGCAAGAAATTAAATTATTGTGCACGATTTATTTTTTGTTGCACCTTTTCGCATTGAAAATTTATGTTTTGGTGGTGCAGAATCATTAATTGCCATTGATAATTGTGCATGCACCGATGATGGTAAAGGCTTCTCTCGGTTATGTATTGGTGTCGGTGCAGGTAGCGCAATACGTGATAAAGACGGTAGTTGAGGGCTTTGTGGTGATCTAATAGAAGTATTTGAATCAGTTTTAGGTGGTAATGGTGGTTTTGTTACTGGTGAACTAGACGGAGGCGGTTGTGTAAATCGAGTAATTGGTAACGTAACATTTCTTGTTGGTGTTGGAGGTTGATTGGGTCGATTAAGTGTTTCATGTGATTGATGGAATGGACTAACATGACGAAATGTATTGAAGTCATAACCATTATCTACTGGTGATGATGCTGTGTGTGAATTTGACATTTGCATACTTTGCGTTCGCTTACCTAAACGACCATTTGATGGCTGTTTTATTAGTGGTGATCCAGATGAAGGCGGTTGTGTTGATCGAGTAATTGGTAACGTAACATTTCTTGTTGGTGTTGGAGGTTGATTGGGTCGACTTAGTGTTTCATGTGATTGATGGAATGGACTAACATGACGAAATGTATTGAATCTATAACCATTATCTAATGGTGATGATGCTGTGTGTGAATTTGACATTCGCATACTTTGCGTTCGATCTAATCGACCATTGAGAATACTACTTTGTGATGGCGGTAACTGTTTAGCTCCAGTTGGTTTTGGTTTTATATTTGGTTGATCATGATTGATCAATTTATCTTTTCTTCGATTAACAGCGCTAGCTCCAACTTTATCCAACATAATGAATTCATCACCATCATGATATGCTGATGATGAAAATAGTGATGTAAATTTTATTGGTGGTGGCTTTGATTCATTAACAATCTGAAAAACAAAAACAAACAACTCACAAAATCATTATTATTGTTCACCATGCCTTTTTAGCGAATTTCCTCCAAAGGAAATGCAGCTATTGTTTTTGCACCAATGTTACCAACTTTTTGCACCAACAATGTTTTTGCACCTCCTTTTTCATATTATTCTAATTTTTTTTATTTATTAGACAGTATTACTTCTGTTGAAGTGATCTATTTATTTAATATTTGTTTATTTGTGTATACTTTCGTGTCAACATAACGATGTTTGTCCAAAAAAAAAAAAAAATTCAATGACAATGAAACTTGTCGGAGTATACGCTAAAGTCTTCTACAGTTTGTCATACGTAACCGAAAGGAATTTGGACAAACATCGTTATGTTGACACGAAAGTATACACAAATAAACAAATATTAAATAAATAGATCACTTCAACAGAAGTAATACTGTCTAATAAATAAATAAAAAATTAGAATAATATGAAAAAGTTGGCTACTAGGTCACAATCGTCTTTGGTGTAGCGGAAGCATACTGGACTAGTTATCCAGAGGCCCGAGGTTCGATTCCTGGTTGACGAGTTAATTTTTTCATATCAGTATTTAATTTAATTAAAAATATATCAGGGTGTCTAGTAATATTTTGGCAAAAAATTCACTGACTTTTCCAGGTTTTCCAGACTTGAATTTGAATTTTTCCAGACCATTTTCTTATATAATATTTTGTTATTGATAGGAAAATTAAGAAAAGTATACATTTCTTCATTTATTTTCATTTTTTATGGATAATACGATAAAACCTATATACGTTCTTTTTCATGAGTAACATACATAAAATTTTTTCAAAAACCTCAAAATAGATAATTAATAGTAATAATTTTTTAGAAGTTAGTTATTTTAAGTACGATTATGCGAAATCCCTTGAATTCCATGAAATTCCCTGGAATTTTACGAAATTCCCTGACAATTCCGTGACTTTTCCAGAAACTCAAAATTCATTTCCAGATTTTCCAGATAACTAGACACCCTGATGTATACAAATGTACTTTTTTAAATGTCTGTGGACTCCCTAGTGGTCACAGTTTTATTCCGATTGGAATGCAATTTGGTATTTGAGTCCCTTTTGGTATTCTAAAGGTCAAGTTCGTTAATGGGTAAAATCAGACGAGTGGAAAGGGGGTTTAGAGGGAGGGGAAAACACAAAATTTGACTATCTCCCTTAATATTTGAAAAATCGAAAAATTTATCGGGAGTTAAGTTGTAGGTACAAATTTTTACTGTAATTTTGTTTCTTATCATTTTTCTGTGACACTAATATTTACAGAAATATTTACAATTAAAGATTGAAAGCTAAAATTCTAAATATCTCTGTTCACATTAGAGTTTGAGAAAAATGATCAAGTAATGAATTGTAGCAAACTTGATTTTCTACAACTTTACTCCTTATACATTTTTCGATTATTCTAATATTAAGAGAGACATTTAATATTTTGTGTTTGTTTGACACAAATACACGAAATAAAATTTAGTGTAAAAAATTTGGATTGTCGTTTCCATAGTAACTATAAACTATAATCGTTATACATCGTTCAATTTTGGCTATTAATAAATTTAATTTTTTCAAATACTAAAGTCATCAGATATTATACTTCATTTTGATCACACTTAAATTGTGACCGCTAGAGAGTGATTTATGTATTCTAAGGAAATTCGCTAAGTTGACGTACCTCCTGCGTAACGAATTTTTTTTTCTATTATACTTTAAAGTATCCATCTGCACATATCATTGTCGTATTCTATTCATGCTTTAATATTAGTGAAAAAAGTATTCTTGTAAGAATTTAAAAGGGAGAGTTTTCACACACTTGCCACAGATGAGTGCCAGTGACAGGGCCGTCATTATTTAGTCAGGCATCGTTTAGTGATTATGTAGTATTTTTTCCAACAATATTTTTACATTTTTCACGGACGTGGTTTTTTCTCGTTCAACTATGTATTATGAGATTGCTTATTGAACACAGAACTAATTCACTGAACACAAAGCCACTCGAGTATAAAATAGATCTCTAGAGCAAAATTGGATACTGGAATATAAATTCATTTTTTAGTGTATTTGGACGTAAAATTAATAGTTCTAATTTTTCAAAATCGAATTATCTGTTTTATCGTTAAAACGAATTATCTCGAAAAACCATACGCATCTTGGAGGGGAATCGAAATCACAACCTCTTTCCGATCCAGTGTTCTTCCAACTCCAAGTCACCATTTCTTACTAAACATTGATGTCAAATAATACCTACTTTTTTAGAGCCCACCGCTTATTATTATTAGTATGATCTACAGCCTCGTGGATTGCACTACCTCATCATATCCCTGAGTAAAATTCACTTATATCAACAAATATGCATAAAGAGTGAAACTCTGTTGAAGTCCGTCGTCAGTCTTCAGAAGATCTTTGTTTTTTGTTAACCAATTGCTGGTTTGTACGTCGAGATTTACGTGGGTAATCATTAAAAATGGTTTTATCCATTCAAATGACGCGTCATCCTCTTCCCTAGACAGCATCGTAAATCAGAAATCAGTGTACGTAGCCTTTTAAAAGACTTCTTACAGAAGTCCAATCAATAATGACTTTTTTAAGCCGACAGTTTTATCCTTACGTATTCTTCTTCTTTTTACTTCTTAATGAATTCATAATTAAGAATGATTTTCAGTCAGAATAAAGACGTCCGTTTTATAACTTCATAATGTATTAAGGACGGTCCAGCACTGTGTTATGCAATCAGTACAACAAACCGGTTTGATTTTATTACAGCACCGATACATAAACACACATGTACAACACATAGACAAAACACTGCTCACATATACAAAATAATGATATGTTGAAGAAAAAGAATAAGTTTAAACTTATATTTCGAAAACAAAACGGTAACACACGATTTTTTTTTTTAAATTTATATAATAAAAATTTAGCTTTACTCTCCTCGTTTTCTTTTTTAATTCTGTCGAGTATTTTTTCTAATGCAAAATATAATAGTTGGGCGGGCATGAAGTTGCACATGCTTCTAATGAGAGATAATAATAACTTTGATATTATATATCTTGCTTCTAAACGGTCAAAAATTCTGAAACTTCGGGATTTATTAGAAAACGTTATTTTTAGCCTGTGAACAAAAAATGAGCAAAATCTGTCGAAAAGTCGTGGTATGCTGGAACATCCTTAAGTATTCATAATGTATTTCTTCATATTGTATTAACTTCATAATGTATCCTTATTCATAAATAAGAATTTTTTCGGTACTCTTTTATCTGACATAACGCATGCGCATTATGCGTTATTAAAAATATTGCGTCATCACTGAGTTACTTAGAAGTCTGTGTAGGGATGTCGGAAATACCGAAAAGTATCGATATATATCGTATCCATATTTAAAAAAATATCAATATCGATACTGATATATCGAAAAAAAGATATCGATATACTGGTTATATTTTGTAAAGCCGGCGCTACAGGATGCGACGAACACCTTCCAACGTTGGACGAATGATGATTGGACGCATCGTATGGCCGATACTCGAACTACGAGTATCCAACGTCATTCGTCCAACGGTGGCATTGGAAGACGTTCCGGCTGTTGTCGGTAAAAGCGCCCGCTTCAAAGGATTTTCTCTTCCCGCTCGGTTGTACGTTGGAAGGCATTGGACACATTGCCACACGACCTGCGATTTGTTCTTTTGGCGCTTTGACTTTCAATTGTATTTGTCCTTCTAGTCCAATTAATACATTTTTAACCCATTGTTAATGATGTTAAAACTCCTAACCAAAAATAAAAAATACTCAACAAATTTTAATCGAAAGCTCTTTTTATTACCAACTTTCTTATTTACTTTTTTCGATTGGAGTTGTAGTTTTTTTTAGTTTACAAAAAACTGTTTTTTCGGGATTCGCGAATTTTTTAGGTTAACTTCGCCATTTCGGTTCGAGTTACTCCAAGCAGCAACTTTTCTTAGAATTTTTTTTTCTACATGACTGTATTTTTGATTTTTGTTTAGAAGTTTTTTTGGGGGAGGTGCTTATATATTAATTGGACTATTTGGCAGGTAATTATAAATCAATTACTTAAGTTCATGATTACCAGCCACTTAGTTCATTTTTACACCCAATGATAACTTTTTTCCCAAATATGGGACATTCATTTTTAAGAAAGAATATTTAAGAAAGGATAAAAAATAACAAACTATGATAAATTATGTCCCATACACGGGACATTTAAAAAAACTATTAACTTAACTATTTTTAAAAATTTTCTTATTATCGGATAGTTATAATACTCAACTCAAAAAGATTAAGAAAAAAAAATTTTTCCATCGATCAATTAAAAAATTATTTTCAACATACCTAAAATATTTTGTCCCATATATAGGACAAAAGTTATCATGAGGTAAATATCTTTCAAAAAATTTTTATTAAAGGAATAGTATTAATTTATTGTACACTTAAAATCGCCCAACAAAAATGTATTTTACATCAATTTTCTATATTAAAATCTCCATGATATTTGCAACAAGCCATTTGAAAAGCAATTTGAAAAAAATTTTGCGAAATTTTGACATCGGTACGGGACTAATCTTTTTCCTGTAGGAAAAAATTCGCTAAAAACACTTGCAAAAATTCTTTCATTGATAAATTTAGCTTATGCGAGATCTACATACATAAAACTGAGCTTACATTTTTTGTTGTAGATGGAAATGCAATACTTGGTAGTGGTGATGACCTCTAACTGCAACTTGTTTTCTTAATAAATTATTAGCTGCTTCTTTTAGTTCGTTGTTTGTTTCGGTTGATATTGCACGATTAAGATTCAGCTTCTCTGTTAGTCGTAATCCTGTTGGTTTTAATGTTGGCATACCACCAGCAAATATATCACCAAAATTAAAAACACCATTTGATGTTGTTGCGGATGATTGGTTTGATGATGTTGTGTTTGTTGAAGATGATCCAAATTCATTACTTGCATTTTTATTGCTGTTGTTGTGGATACTGTTTACTTTACCTAAAATTTTATAAAATGTTTGAATCCCAATCCCAATCAAATATCATTTCATCGAAATTAGTAATATTGTTTCCTATCGACATGGATAGGCATCTGATTATTGGTTACCTAAAATAGTTCCAAATATTTCAAAGGATTCTTAAAAGACATACTGCATTGCCTTCAAATATGTCTCCCACCAAACTCGTAAATCGTTTGAAGACGTCCGTGAATGTTAGGTTGTACAGTCGTTTGATAGACAATTTCATAAAAACACCCCAACGAAAAATTGGAGACAAAATTAATTCAAAATAAGTAGTCTATGCTACAGAATATATTGCATAAAAGATAATTATAATTTTTTATTTTTGTTTTGGGAGACAGATTCCTCTCCTTCCCATACGGAGTTGCTGATACTTCTATTGGGCGCTTTTTCTGGTGGCGAATAGGGGAATGCTCACCAGATATGGCGGGAACCAAGGAAATAAAGTACTCGGAGCGGACCAAAATTAGCTATGCTGCCTTGCAGTAAGAAGTTGGATCTTCAAATGCTAAGGGAATAAACCCCAACAGAAAGCAACCATGCCCAGATGCTACAGGAGGCAGCACCTCCACTGGGTTGTGTTCTGTGGGCTAATAACCTGTAAACTCAAGATTACCTACCAATGAAACATTAATGAACAAATGCTGAACGGATAAACTGGAAACGAAATTTGGTCTGAAAACAAACATGCTTATAAGATTTTGGAACGTAAGAAAATGTGGCAAACGGGAAGGCCGGAAGAAGTGAAGAGTAGATGGAAGGACACAAGCTAAATATACTGGGCCAGTATATCCAGCATATCCAGTATATCCTTTTCTTCCATCTCAGTAAAATGAGATGGCCTGGGTTCGGAGAAGTTAAATCGCAGAATATAAGGAAGGAATAGGACTGCTGCTTACTGAACATGCCAGAATGGGCCAAGGTTGCTTACTTTCTTCGGTTTTGTTTCACATGAAATATTTTGTTTTACAGGCCTTCAATGGAATTTAACAGATCGTCTAGAAGATCTTGACTATTCCGATGATTTATGTTTGCTGGCAAATTCTTTCAATGACATTAAGGCAAAGCTAAACGACCTCAATACTGAAGCAAGAAATTCCGGACCGAAGATAAAAACCCAAAAGACCACAGAAATGCGCTTCAGCAGTAACAGGAACGAAATGAGTTTTGCCTTAGACCAGGAGATAGAACTGGTTGACTATATCTACTAACTGGGGAGCATAACAAATAAAGTCAAAAGCGTGTTTGCGATGCTTGAGTTAACACGAAGATCTCACGAAATAAATGTATCAAAAAAAACTGCAGATTTTTCGAACAAATGTCAAAACTGTCCTCTATGGATGCGAGACGTGGAAAACAATTAAGCAATTTTTAAATGGCGTTCAGGCGTTATTAACTGAAATCTGAGATGTATTCTTGGGATCTGGTGGCCACTTTGTGGAGTGTAAAAAGTGGGAGTGGTTCGGGTTTACCCTGCGTTTCCGCGAAAACAACATTGCCCGCCAGGTGCTGGATTGGAAGCCGCAGGGCTAGAGACACAGAGGACGACCAAAGAACATACGAAGTGTCAGGACGAGAGGAAGAAGTAAGGCAGACAGAGCTGGACATAGATTAAGACTTTGGCCAAGAACCAAGTTCGAATATTCGATGATGCCCTATGCTCTATGTAAGAGTTCTATCTATTATTATCTACTATACTATAAAGCTAGAAGTAAAGCTGACTGACTGACACACTGATCTATACAAATTCTTTTCACTTCTAGACATGCTAGAAAGATGCGGTTTATTGCATTCGACGCGAAATTACTTCAGGCGCTAGAGACTTCGGTACAAAGAGGCAAGGCAGCTATCTGTTCAGTAATGGCAACTTTGGCCAATTCCAAGTGTATTTCTTGGGACTCTCGAATACAGCTTTACCATTCATGTGTATTGAATACCCTACTCTATTGTGCCCCAGTATGGAGTCTTCGTTATCTATCCATAATTGAATCCGTCCAAGTGGGGTTTTTTAAGCAACTTCTACAGCTGCCCAGGAATACACCAAATCATGTAGTGCGTCTTGAAACAGGCATATCACCTTTATCTCTAAAAGCTATTAAATCAACTCTTTCTTGGCTAAAAAAAATTATGTGCATGGACGACGAGCGATTTCCAAAGTTATGCTACAAAAGGCTTCTAAACTTAACCAACACTTCTGAAATTGTCCCGATTAAGTTAAACTGGGTCTGCCAATTAAAAAACCTACTCGACTTAATTGACTCAGGTGACATCTTAAATAGCGATTTCATTTCGCAAGCAAAAATAAAAGTCACTCTTGAGAAATTTCAAAGATATTACGTGGAACAAGACCTTGAAAGGGTGGCCTTGTCAACATATAACCCGTTATTTAGGGATCTTATAACCACAGATGGATTTCGGAACTATTTATCTTTTAACTGTCCTCTATCTTTAATTCGAGTATTTGCACAACTCCGTTCCTCGAATAAACAAATTTTGCGTGTTGTTGTCAGAAAAATCAGTTATGTCATTAATTTGACTGCCACATGCACTCTTTGCAATTTAAATGTTCTAGAAACCTTACATCATCTGTTGTTTGTTTGTCCCGTTTATAACTTTGAGCGTGATGGTTTTTTCATCAAACTCAATTCTACGGCTTGGGACTTGGAAGGCTTGTTATACGGTGAAACTATTTCACATATAAAAAAAGTTTTTTATTTTCTGCAAACAATTCTCATGATAAGGTCTTTTCTTTTAAACGAATGAACAAATTTGTCATTTTAGTTTCAGAATTTATTTATTTTTTCCATTATAAATTAATATGATTGTTTACTTTTACTTTTATTTTTTTCTTTCATTTTGATTATTGCTTTAAGTTTTCTGTTCTTATGGGTTTTTTTTTCTCGTGATTTTTTTATATTTATTTTATTTATTTATTTATTTATTTTTTTTGCTGTTAAATGTATAGGAATTCTTTGTAAAAGATTGTAAAATCTTAAAACAAATAAATTTATTATTATTATTATTACTATAAAGCTAGAAGTAAAGCTGACTGACTGACACACTGATCTATACAAATTCTAAGGCACTTCTAGACATGCTAGAAAGATGCGGTTTATTGCATTCGACGCGAAATTACTTGAAACCGACGGGAAAAATCGGAAAAGTTCCATTTTTTCATTGCAACCCTCCAAAAATCGTAAAAACACCCTCCAAAATTACGGTTTTCTGTTCTATACATGCTAGAAAGATGAGATTGTCACTAATCGGCCCGAAATAATGTCAAATTAACAAAATTATTTGAAAAATTTCCTTAACTAAATCGCAACCCCCCAAAAATGGGAAAACCACCCCTTAGTCTGCCTTTTTCACTTATATTTATGTTAGAAAGATCGGGTTTTTTCCATTCGACGTGAAACAGGTTCAAAATAACAGGATTCTTTGAAAACGTAAATTTTTCCATCGCAACCCTTCGTAAATGGGATAAACATCCCTAAAACCACCCCTTTTTTCTATGCATGCTAGAAAAATGCGGTTTTTATCATTCAACGCAAATTAGTTACAAGATAATTCGAAAACCATAAAATTTTCTGCTTCCCTCTAAAAAATGGGAAAATCACCCCCTAAGCTACCCTTTTAATTTCTATTCATGCTATAAAAATGAGATTTTCACCAATCGACCCGAAATAAAGTCAAATTAACAGAAAACTTTGAAAAATTTCATTACCTACATCACACCCCCTCCCCCGAAAAAGGAAAAAACGTCCCTAAAACTGCCCTTTTTACTTCTATTCATGATAGAAAGATCGGGTTTTTTCATTCGATGTGGAATAGGTTCAAAATAACAGAATTATTGGAAAAAGTAAATTTTTCCAACACAATTCTTCGCAATTGGGGAAAACATCCCTAACACCACGTCTTTTCTTCTATTAATGCTAAAAAGACGTGGTTTTTTGCATTTGACGCTAAATAGCTACAAATTAAGAAGGGCATTCGAAAACCATAAAATTTTTCATCGCTAACCCCTAAAAGTGAGAAAATCACTCGTAATCTAGCCTTTTAACTTCTGTTCATGCTAGAAAGGATGTTCGAAAACTTTAATTTTGTCATTGAAAAACGTTTTAAAAACGATTATTTGGAAATTTTTCCGTCAAATCGTCAAAATACTCCCCCAAAGTTACGTTTTTCTGTTCTATAAATGCTATAAAGATGGGATTTTCAGTAATCGACCCAAAAAATAGTCTAATTAACAGAATATTTTGAAAAATTTCATTACCTACATCGCACCATTGACATTTGGCAAATTCATTTGATTATTTACACGCTTTTAAAACCTAAATGACAATTTTTTTTAAGTTGAGACCACGTGGGCTGAGGACGTGATAAAGCGATTTAAATGAGATTTCACCAAAATATGGAGAATTTTGTCTGGCAGAAAAAATAACTTTTATGGGAATAATATTTCAGTAGCTTAATAGGGTTACAAAAAATCTATTTAAAATAAATAACGTCTGATGCTGGCCGGATTAGTAATTTATAAATCTAACTTGATTTTCTTTATATTTATTATTTAATAATAACATACCTGGTATACACGATCCGCTTTTATCCACTGTAACTGTTTTCTTCAGTTTGAATCCACCTTTATTAATTTCTCTAAATACATCAGTTTTATAACCGAAACCGTTTGTAGGTTTTAATGGTTTCGGTTCTGGAGGGGGCGAAGGTCTTGGAGGTGCGGGTGACAGCATGTTCTTAAAAAAAGACAAACATAATGTATTATTATAAAATCATCTTATATCACAAATCACGTATCCGACCACATAATTGGATTATAATAGATGTTCAGAAAAACAGAGCACAAACCAAGAAATATTAAATATAAACCTAACATCAATTTTGGATATCGAACTCATAACCTTTATATTACACACTTGGTTGTAGGCCGCGGTGCCTTTACCATAAGGGCATGTGAAAACCGAGCTTATGGCTACCGACTTGTTTGGGCCCCAGACATGCTGAAACCGATGCCTATAAGCATCGGTTAAAAACCTTTTATGGCCTGTAGAAGTCCAACCTCTTGTCCACGTCGTACAGGCTGGGCTCATCGTTGGTTTCCCGACTCTCTTATTAGGCCAGTTCCCATCTCTATCACACCTGCTTCTACCAACTGATCAACGAATACAGTCACTCTTTGTGCGTGTATACGTGGTTTGAAAACTATTTCCGGAGTGCGGAGGGCTATTGCTTTCTGTCGAATGATATGCAATCTTGCAGGCCCAATGATATTATGATGCACATTTGCTCCGATACGTTAAACGCAATGCAAACATTAACCTACACAGTTTTAAGGGACACTTTGGTCCAAACCATCCAACTAGTACACCTCGTGCTTCGACACATATCCATCGATTTTGTATGGAGACCTGGGCACGTGGGTATACCAGAGAATGAGGTGGTTGATGAAACGATGTGGGTCGTGGCTGATTCGGACCACGTCGATCACATTCTATTCCACACTCTTAGAGCAATGAAAAATGGCAGCGTGAGTGGAGCAATGTTACGGAAAAGCTGAAGCCTACCAACAGTAAGATGCAGGCACTTGTAAATCTGAGCCGCGGAGGGAGTGTCGCCTTAACTCGTTTGAGAATAGGCCACACTCAGCTATCTCATTATTTTCTTTCTTTTCGGCGAGGATCAGCCAAGGTACACTGTTTGCACGGTAGTACAAACCATGACGCATATTGTTGAGGAATGTGCGGTCTTTGAACCTTTACGGCAAAGACTACAGCTCCAAACAAATGTAGCACGAGCATTATCGTATAATGCGATCTACGTAAAGAAGAACTTCAAAGGAGACTCTAGAGGCAACATCTCAAATTTTAAAAAGTCGTTTAAAAAACTGCAAATTCCTGGCTCATTCGCAAATTGTTTTGAGGTCCCCTAAACGCTGTAAGCAGACTTACTTTCGCGGAAGTTAGCAGTGCACACGGTTATTTTTTTAAATAAATAAACTGCATAGTCGGGAATGAGCTTATCGGAGAACTGCAAAAAACCTACAAATTCCAGTTCACACGATTATTTAATTAATAAATAAACTGCAAATTTATGTTTTGAACTGCAAAATAACTGCAAATTCCTATGCACATTGTAGTATGCTAAGATAAATTTGTCCTGCCAACTTTCCAGGCGTCATATGAGTGGAATATCCATTTTTAACAGCATCTTAAAAATACACTTTTGTTAGTAGCTTTTTTTCATACACTAAATTGTTTTGTCACAATTTTCGCTCAAAAACTAAAATGCATGTTCATGCATTGATAATGAACTCACTACATACCGGGTATTTAAGCAAAAAACTCAGTTATTTGTTATTTTCACTTGTTGACTATAAATTTTTTACAACTGATAAAAAAAGATTTATAGATTGTAGAGGCTGTCCTGGACGGGACACACTTCGACCATAAGGTCTATTGTGATGCCTAAGGATGTGAGGATGTGAAAGGAGGACAAGGAATTCTGTGTATAGACTATGAATTGTTAGAAACTATGATAGGAACTATTGATAGGCTGACTTTGATAGGAACTATACTGTGATACTCATCTGGAGTTCGTGAAGGAAACTGTAGAAAACCTTCACAAGCATAGCCGGTTATTTCGTTCATGTCCATAAGCCGACAGTTTAGTCGATTAACCACCCCTTTTATTTTTCTTAATAATTGATAAACGGCCGATGTCGGCATTCGAACCCATAACCTTCCAGTTCCAAGTACACACAACACCTTCACAAGCGCGCCTAATTGGCTGGTTATATATATTTATATATATATATATATATATATATATATATATATATATATATATATATATTAAGGATGTTCCAGTATACCACCACTTTTCGACAGATTTTGCCCATTTTTTGTTCACAGACTAAAAATAACGTTTCCTAATAAATCCCGAAATTTCAGAACTTTTGACCGTTTAGAACGCGAGATAATTAATATCAAAGTTATCATTCTCTCTCACTCTCTCATTGTGAAGCATGTGAAACTTCATGCCCGCCCAACTATTGTCTGTTGTATCAGAAAAAAAACTCGACAGAATATAAAAAAAACTAGGAGAGTAAAGCTAAATGTTTATTATATAAATTTTTTTTAAAAATCGTGTTATAATATACATAGTTTTATAATACACAGTTTGTTTTTACCGCTTCCAAATTTATGTCGTTTCTTAATTCTTACCTCACTGATCTGGTAATGAGCTTGGTTCAACTTTCGTGCAAGGTAGCAAATATGCTCTTCCCAAGTCAGCTTATTGTCAATTCTAGTACCCAATAACTTTACAGAATCCTTCTGGAAAGCATTGTTGGTTTCAAAAGCTAAGTGTTGAGTTTTGTTATTGTTCAACAATAATCCATTGGATGTAATCCAATCATTTGCCATTTGCTGTAAACATTGAAACACGTGATCCTAAAACGCTGTAATGTCTGTATTAACATTTACAAAAGACGTATCATCAGCAAAAAGTTTGTTAATTCAACTGACAAATTGAGATGTGTGTGAAGTTAACACCGCCATTTTGAGAAACCAAAAAAAAAATCATTGTACTAGTTTGTGCTACGTTGTGCCGCAAGCCAATCCTAGAAATTTTGAAAAATGAATCGAAAATTCTAAAAAAACGTTTTACCGTCCCAACACCGCCATTTTGTCGGAATGAAAATAAAATGGTTGTGCTAGATTGTGCCGCAAACCGCGATTCGATGTCGCAATTAGTTTCATAGAAAATCGCGTTTGACAAAAAAAAAACCGCAGCAGTTCCATTTTGTCGGAATGAAAAAAAATGGTTGTGCTAGCTTGTGCCGCAAACCGCGATTCGATATCGCGATTAGTTTCGTAAAAAATTGCCTTTAAAAAAAGATCGTAGCATTGCCATTTTGTCGAAATGAAGAAAAAATGGTTTTGCTCGATTGTGCTAGGCTTGTACTAGCTTGTGCTGCAAACCGCATTCCGATACCGCAATTAGTTTCGTTGAAAATCGCGATTGAATACAAAATATAATTTAACATAGTTACAAGTACAGAAAAAAATTATTATTTTTTCAATCTATATTTTCTAAGCATCCAAATGTGATATTGAAGTGCTACCCCAATAGCCAGAGTAGGTTCATAATTCAATCTTATACTGAAGCAATTTTCTTGTTGGAACATGTTCAGGAGTGTCCCCTGAATGTAAATTCAAGTTGGCGGGACGGGGACACTTGTGCGTCAGCCGCCATCTTGGAAAACACGTTTTTCAAATATCTCGTGAACGGTGCGTCGTACGACAAAAATAGTAGACATTATTTTCGTAGATAATAATATTTTCTACAACTTTTGTAAATAACTTTTTTCTGTAAATGCATTGGTTTTTGTTGATAGTGCTCCAAACTTTTTTCAATATAGTTATTGCTCAATATATAGTTAACAATTTATTATACATTAAAAATGATTATAACTAAACTTGAGTTGAATAATAGTAATAATAAAATTTCAAATTCGTCCCCTTTACCTAGATCAGTTTTTTGTATTATAAATACGTATTTCGACTACAATGTAGTCATCATCAGTATAAATTAGCTAGTCGTACTTTACTCTTTGACAAAGTTAGAGATAGTTATTAAGTCGAGATCAACAGACAAAAAAATAAAAATAAATAGAAAATTAACTAGATTAAAATATATACTAGATTTAAAATATAATAAATTTTAAATTATATTGAAATTGCTCTTGTTAAAATTTCTTCATTCACATTTGTTCCTGTTAATTTTACTCTTATTAAAATTACTCTTATATTTCGACTACATTGTAGTCGAAATACGTATTTATAATACAAAAAACTGATCTAGGTTAAGGGGACGAATTTGAAATTTTATTTCAAAAACCTAGAGTTCTCACTAATTATCATTCGATAATATAACGAATAATAATAATAATAATAATAATAATAATACTGTTTGCAGGACAGTGCAAACCGTGAGGCATATTGTTGAGGAATGTGTAGTCTTAGAACCTTTACGGCAAAGACTAAGGCTTCGAAAGAATGTAGCACGAGCATTATCATTTAATGCGAGCTCCGTAAAGAGGATAATTACATTTTTAAATGAATCTCACCTTCTACGGAGACTCTAGGGGAAACATCTCATATTTTAAAAAAAAATGTAGTCTCTTGTATGTCTTTTTATACCCAGTATATTTATAAATATACAAGGTATATTAAGTTTAATCCCGAATTTGTAACGCTTGAAAATATTAATCCTTGACAAAAATGCTTCACAAAGATATTCATAAAATGGCCTATTTCGGGCATTTCCACATGTCCGTCCGTCCGTTTGTCTGTCAGTCCGTGAAGCCGATAACTCAAAAACAAAAAGAGATAACGAGCTGAAAATTTTTGTGTGTATTCTAGACCAAAAAAGTAAGGTCAAGTTCGTTAATGAGCAAAATCAGAATGTGTTTCTCCCCGCCAAGGATGAAAATTTATATATTTGAAACCGTAAGAGATAGAAAAAAAATTTGTTTACAAAAAGCTTTCTTCTCTTTAAAATAAACAACTTTTGTTTGAAAATATTTTTTTTATTAACTCAATAGTTTTCTCACAATTTGTGCTAAAAGTTGAAAATGAGACTTATTTGTAAATGAGTCGATCGAAGACGGACACATGTGCGAACATAACTTACAGCAAATACTATTGTTTTTATGTTTATTTCAGTTGTAAACCAGTTGTATATATGAGGTGCAAGGGTTAAGTGATTTTCCTTTTCAAAGAAATAGTTGGTCTCGTAAAGATGTAAAAATTCTGCAAAAAGTTTATTCAAAGGTTCATCGATCCTATCAAAAATCAAAGTCAAAAATCATCTATAAAATTTATATACATGTATATAAATATATTGTTACGGTTGAAATGAATCCAACCGTCAATGAGTATTTTTTTAACTTTTTTTTTCTATTCGACGTGGATTCGACGAGACTGGTCGCTGGTGCCACCTGAAGGACACCAGGACCAGAAAGAGACGGCTTCGAAATCTGAGGCCACTGTCGAGATCTATAATTATTTTGTATTTATTTATTTTTATTTTTTAAGTTAGCCGCACGCATTACGTAATTACCGACCTCGCTCAATCATCGATCGTCGACATGGAGGTTGGAATGGAGTACGTAGCCGATTGTCTGTATGTATGTCTGGCACACTCACTACCGCTAGTCAACTGGTTGTTGTATTTGCAAAATTAAATCATAGTCCCGTATTATGAACTTGTTGAAGTAGTGATCGTTAAGTTCGAGTGTATGATTGGGACTCGTTTCGTTTACGATGAACGGTGTGAATTAATTAATTAATTAAAATGATGCCATTCATGTTGTTCTTCAGTGAATGGTGTAAACTTCGTTTACCAAAGTGGTTTGTAGCTCATCCAAACAAAATGAAGAAATAAAACGAGAATTGGTAGTATTGATGTTGGGTAAATTAAAAATACTTTATAAACGATATGCAAGTTATATTTCTGTTGTACGATAGATAAAATGATAATGAATTGTTAACATTGGAAATAGTACGTCGTAATGTTGAGTTGTTGGATGGATTTTGGAAGTATATGTGAATTCGACATTCTTCAAGCTTGAAAAAGCATATTTTATATTGGATGAACTAATGATAGGTGGTGAAACACAAAATAGCATCAGCAACATCACACCAAATAAAATAGAAAATCAAGTGAATATTATAAAAAATTCATAATTCAAAATCCAACCCTGGTGTTAAAATTTAAACATTTAGTCACAAACAATTTTAAGGAATGTGAACAGTGGTGTTTATACCCTGTATATGTAAATATACAAGGTATATTAAGTTTAGTCCCGACTTTGTAACGCTTGAAAATATTAATCCTTGACAAAAATGCTTCACAACGGTATTCATAAAATGGCCTAATTCGGCCATTTTTACATGTCCGTCCGTCTGTCCGTCTGTGAAGCCGATAACTCGAAAACGAAAAGAGATTCCCCCCCCCCACCAGGGGGGGGGAATTATATCTTTGAGAGTAGGAGATAGAAAAAAAATTGTTAAAAAAAAATCTTCTTTTTAAAATAAACAACTTTTGTTTGAAAACTTTTTTCATAAACTCAACAGTTTTCTCAAAATTTGTCCTCAAAGTTGAAAAAAAATGAGAAATACAATTGATAGGCGAATGAAGGCATGGTCTCCATGGACCCGTAGGTATACATAACAACTATACATACTATTTTTATACCCTGTATATGTAAACGACCAAAAACATAAATGTAAGAAAGGGCCGAGTTTTCGGGAAAGTCCTTAATGTAATAGTTCCTTCTAAAAAAGTGATGATATGGAAGATAAGACCGAGCTATATACAAAGTAAATAGCTCTAGATTTCATATAATAGTTGCTTCTTAAAAAGTGATGATATGGAAGAAAGGACCGAACTATTTACAAAGGAAATAGCTCTAGACTTCAGATAATAGTTGCTCTTTGAAAAGTGATGATATCCCATTAAAGAGCCGAGCTATTTACAAAGTAAATAGCTCGGTAAACTATTAACTAAAAAAATTAATGAAAATTGATTAAATGTAAGAAAAAATTTGGTTGAAATTTATTTCGTAAGTTTTCCCTTAGTATGTTTTTAAAATTTTATATAACGCGGCAAGTTTTAAAATATTTGAAATCATCAGGAGAAATAACTTGCCGCGTTATATAAAATTTTAAAAACATACTAAGGGAAAACTTACGAAATAAATTTCAACCAAATTTTTTCTTACATTTAATCAATTTGCCCCTCATTAATTTTTTTAGTTAATAGTTTACCGAGCTATTTACTTTGTAAATAGCTCGGCTCTTTAATGGGATATTTTTGGGAGTGGTGAGGAAAAGTTTTAAGTTTTTCTAATTACCTTCTTAATTTGTAGCTATTAAGCGTCGAATGCAAAAAACCACATCTTTCTGACATGTATAGAAGAAAAAGGGTGCTTTTAGGGGTGTTTTTTCCATTTGTGAATGGTTGCGATTGAAAAATTTACTCTAATTAATTAATCCTGTTATTTTAATCCAGTTCCACGTTGAATAAAAATAACCGTCCGTTCTAACATGAAAAGGGCAGTTTTAGGGGTGTTTTTCCTCTTTTTGGGGATTGCGATGTAGGTTATGAAATTTTCGTGATATTCTGTTAATTTGACTTTATTTTGGGTCGATTGGTGAAAATCCCATCTTTCTGCCATGAATAGAAGTTATAAGGGTAGCTTCGGGGTTGCTTTAAAGATTTTTTTTGGGAGGAAGCGATGAAAGTTTTTAAGTTTTTTGAATAACCTTCTAAATTTGTAGCTGTTTAGCGTCGAATATAACAAACTGCATCTTCCTAGCATGTATACAAGAAAAGGGGTCGTTTAAGGAGTGTGTTTCCCATTTGCGAAGGGTAATGATGGAAAAATTCACGGTTTTAAAATAATCCTATTATTTTAAACCCGGTCCACGTCGAATAAAAAAAACCTGATCTTTCTAACAGGAATAGAAGTGAAAAAGGCAGTTTAAGGGGTGTTTTTTCGGAGGTTTCCGTTATAGGTTATGAAATTTTTCAAAGTAATCTGTTAACTTGACTTTAAAAAGAAAATCCCATCTCTCTAACTAGAACTGATATGAAATGGCAAATTTACGGTTGTTTTCCTTATTTTCGGGAGGGGGGTTGCGATGCAGGAAATGAAATTTTTGAAAGTATTCTGTTAACTTGACTTTATTTCAGGTCGATTGGTGAAAATTCCATCATTTCAGCATATATAGAACTGAAAAACTTAATTTTGGGGGGGGGGGTTGTTTTTTCGATTTTTCGGGAGGTTGCAATAAAAAAAATTAACTTTTCCGAAATAACTTCCTAATTTGTAGCTATTAAGCGCCGATTGCAAAAAACTGCATCTTGTTGCATGTATAGAACAAAAAGGTTGGTTTTGGGGGTGTTTTTACCAAGTTCGAAGGGTTGTGATGGAAAAATTTTCTTCCTTCAAATAATTATGTTATTTTGAAACTGTTCCACGTCGAATGGAAAAAAACCGATCTTTCTATCATGAATAGAAGTGAAAAGGTCAGTTTTAGGGTTGTTTTCCCCATTTTCGGTGTGGTTGCGATATAGGCAATGAAATTTTTCAAAATATTCTGTTAATTTAAAGTTATTTCGGGTCGATTAGTGAAAATTCTATCTTTCTAGCATTTATAAAAAAGAAAAACGTAATTTTGGAGTATGTTTTTTCAATTTTCCGGGGGGTTGCACTGAAACAATTAATAAATAATAATTGATCAATACAAAATATAATCAAAAAGTTAAAATGAGAATATAAATTAATGTTTATTACAAAATTACAAAAAAAAATCTGTACAATATGGTCACCCATCCATGGTAGCTCTTTTCGTTCAAAAGATACAGCACCTAAAAAACGACGCTAAATTAAGGTGTAGTAATAGCGCTGTAGTGAAAAGTCCGAATGTCTCCCTTAAATCTCGGCCTTACGCACTACCGTGCTCTAGATATACAAGGTATATTAAGTTTAGTCCCGTCTTTGTAACGCTTGAAAATATTAATCCTTGACAAAAATGCTTCACAAAAGTATTCATAAAATGGCCTAATTTGGAACACGATAACTGAAGAACGAAAAGAGATAACGAGCTGAAAATTTTTGTGTATGTTCTAGACCCAAAAAGTAAGGTCAAGTTCGTTAATGGGCAAAATCGGAACGTGTTTCCCCCGGTCAGGGGGGAAAAATTATATCTTTGAAACCGTAGGAGATAGAAGAAAAAATTGTTAACAAAAAATCTTTTTCTCTTTAAAAGAAACAACGTTTGTTTGAAAACTTTCTTCATAAAGTCAACCGCTTTCCAAAATTTGTGCTTAAAGTTGAAAATGAGTCGATCGAAGACGGGCACATGTACAAACATAACATACATCAAATAGTATTGTTTTTATATTTATTTCAGTTTTGTTAACCAGGTGTATATATAAGGTCAAGGTTTAAGTGATTTTCTTTTTCAAAAAGTATATTCAAAGGTCCATCTATCCTATCAAAAATCATCTATAAAATGTTTATACATGTGTATATATACATGTATATATTTATATACATGTGTATATATACATATATATATATAAATATATATATATATATATATATATATATATATATATATATATATATATATATATATATATAAATATATATATATATATATATATATAACAATATATGTATATATATATATTTATATATATATATCTATCTATATATATATATATATATATATATATAAATATTTATATATATACATATATATATATATATATATATATATATGCGTTGATCTACTTACACTTTGCGTTAGCTGACAAACGGTTCGCGTTAACTTACGTTTTGAGTTGATTCATGCTTTTCTTTGGGTAACGTAACGTTGGGCACATGTACAAACATAACATACATCAAATAGTATTGTTTTTATATTTATTTCAGTTTTGTTAACCAGGTGTATATATAAGGTCAAGGTTTAAGTGATTTTCTTTTTCAAAAAGTATATTCAAAGGTCCATCTATCCTATCAAAAATCATCTATAAAATGTTTATACATGTGTATATATACATGTATATATTTATATACATGTGTATATATACATATATATATATAAATATATATATATATATATATATATATATATATATATATATATATATATATAAATATATATATATATATATATATATAACAATATATGTATATATATATATTTATATATATATATCTATCTATATATATATATATATATATATATATAAATATTTATATATATACATATATATATATATATATATATATATATATGCGTTGATCTACTTACACTTTGCGTTAGCTGACAAACGGTTCGCGTTAACTTACGTTTTGAGTTGATTCATGCTTTTCTTTGGGTAACGTTCGCGTAAAATCACGCTTCGCGAATCACTTCGCTTTGGATAACTAACGCTTTTCATTGGCCAACGCTTCGCGTTGGCTCACTTACGGTTCGCTTTAGCTTACGTTTCGCGTTTGATAACTTACGGTTCGCATTAGCTTACGTTTCACGTTGGTTAACGCTTTGCGTTGTTTAACGATTCTCTTGAAATCACGCTTCGCAAATTACCGACGCTTCGCTTTGAATAACTATCTTACGGTTCGCTTTAGATTTCGTTTCGCTTTGCGTTTACAAACGCTTCGCGTTGACCTAACACTTCCTATTGACTAACGCTTCACATTGACCAACGCTTCACGTTGGCTGACTTACAGCTCGCTTAAGCTTACGATTCGCGTTGATTAACGCTTTGCGTTGATTAACGATTCGTGTGAAATCACGCTTCCCGAACCGGCACTCCGCTTTGAATAACTAACGATTCTCATTAACCAACGCTTCGCGTTGGCTGACTTACGGTTCGCTTTAGCTTATGTTTCGCGTTGATTTAATAACGCTTCACGTTGATTCAATAACGCTTCGCGTTGAATTAACACTATCTATTGACCAACGCTTTGACCAACAATTGACAATTCATTGTCAACAATGACAATTCACATTGACCAACGCTTCGCGTTGGCTGACTTACGTCTCGCTTAAACTTACGGTTCGCGTTGGTTAACGCATTGCGTTTTTGATTTACTAGCACTTCACGTTAACTTGCTTACGCTCAGCGTTAACTTGCTTACGTTTAGCGTTAACTTGCTTACGCTCCGCGTTAACTTCCTCTCGTTATTTAGTGCTGTGTATCGACTGACGCTTCGCGTCAGCTAACTCTTTCCGTAATATAACTTACACGTGCTTTCGCTTCGCGTTAACTATCGCTACGATTTAACTAACTTTTCACGTTTACTTTAAGCATTAACTATTCGCGTGAAATCACGCTTCGCGTTGAATCACAAACGATTCGCTTTGAATAACTATCGCTTCTCATTGACCAACGCTTCGCCTTGGCTGACTTACGGTTCGCTTTAACTTTCGTTTCGCATTGGTTAACGCTTTGCGTTGGTTAACGATTCGCTTGAAATCTCGCTTCGCGAATCACTGACGCTTCGCTTTGCATAACTCACGCTCACATTGATCAACCCATTGTTTTACGGTTCACTTTAGCTTACGTTTCGCGTCAATTTACTAACGCTTCGCGTGTACCTGACAGTTCCTATTGACTAACGCTTCTGATTGACCAACGCTTCGCGTTGGTTAACGCTTTGCGTTATTTAACGATTCGCGTGAAATCACGCTTCGCGAATCACCAACGTTTTGCTTTGAAAAACTAACGATTCTCCTTAACCAACACTTCGCGTTGGCTGACTTACGGTTCGCTTTAGCTTACGTTTCGCGTTGGTTAACGCTTTGCGTTGGTTAACGATTCGCTTAAACTCTCGTTTCGTGAACCACTGACGCTTCGCTTTGCATAACTAACGCTTCTCATTGACCAACGCTTCGCGTTGGCTGACTTACGGTTCGCTTTAGACTACGTTACGCGTTGACCTTACACTTCCTATTGACTAACGCTTCTCATTGACCAACGATTCGCGTTGGCTGATTTACGGCTGGCTTGATCTTACGGTTTTCGTTGGTTAACGCTTCGCGTTAATAAACGATTCGCGTGAAATCATGCTTCGCGAATCACCAACGCTTCGCTTTGAATAACTAACGCTTCTCATTACCCAACGCTTCGCGTTGGCTGACTGACTGTTCGCTTTCGCTAACGTTTCGCAAAGTTGGTAAACACAAAGCGTTTACTAACGCATCGCGTTGACTTCACACTTCTAATTGACTAACGTTTCTCATTGACCAACGCTTCGCGTTGGCTAACTTGTGGTCCTCTTCAGTTTAATTTTTGCGTTGGTAAACGCAAAGCGTTTAGCAACGCTTTTCGTTGATTTACTAACGCTTCGCGTTGACCTAACACTTTCTATTGACCTACGCTTCGCGTTGGGTGATTTACGGTTCAGTTTGGCTTACGTTTTGCGTTGGTTAACGATTCGCGTGAAATCAAGCTTTGCAAATCACTGACGTTTCGCTTTAAATGACGCTTCTCATTGAACAACGCTTCGCATTGGCAGACTTATGGTTCGCATTAGCTATTGTTTCCCGTTGGTTATCGCTTTGCGTTTACCAATGTTATTAACGCTTCGCGTTAACTCGCTTACGCTCCGCGTTTATTTCCTCGCGTCAGCTTGTGCGTCGTATCGACCGACGAGTCGCGTTGAACAACGCTTTGCGTTAACAGTCGCTTCGCGTTGATTAACTCAATTATATAACTCAATATTTAAATATATAAAAATCGCAAGTACATTAATATAAATTTTTTTAAATGCAAGAACATTTTTACTGTTTCAATATTAATTATTAACACAAAACAAACATTTACAAATAATTCATATTTTATAAACATTGAATAGCAGAAATATTAACAATTCAAACATTGATATACAACTCAGTATATACAGGGTATTCAAACAATTAACTCAGTTTGTTGTTACATTACTTGTTTTGTGTTGTTTGGTTTCGTGTGCCGGAATTTTATTGAGGGACGAGAAATAAAAACGATAATTAATGAGAGATTCTGATTTCGATAGCCTGACGAGTCGTACCGCATCGTAATTGTTAAATTGTTGAATTGATTTTTGTTTTAAACTGTTGAAGATTATTATTTTTTTTTTAATTTGAATCGTGTTTGATTTTGGATTATTTTTGTTCACCGTAAAGCGTTGATTCCAGCGAGGTTTGGTGGTGAATTTTTTGGGTGAGCATGTTCACGAAAGTAAATTTTTTTAAATTATTATTGCGAATTTTTTTTATTAGTAATTTTTGTTGTTTAAATCACTTTCGTTAACACGTTCTGATACCCTATTTAAATAATTTTTTTTGTTCGATATTTATTTTTTAATGTTAAAATTCGAGTGTTTTATTTTATTTTGTTGTTAAATATTTAATTTTTTTTTGGTTGTCGTAAATATATAATTTATTTTTCTTGTTTCGAAATTTTTTTTGTATTCGTAAAAATCAGACAAGTATCCACCTTTCTAACCTGCCACCCAGATTAAGGATTGACGAGATTGACGATCGTGAGTGGTACTCATACACAACCTGGCGCCCAAATTATTTTTTTTGTATTTCAAATTGGTGCCACAATTTATCGGCCAGTCCTCCATCGTTGATTCCGAGGTGGTGAAACTACCGCCACAATATATATATATATATATATATATATATATATATATATATATATATATATATATATATATATATATATATATATATATATATATACTTCGCGTTAACTAACGCTTCGTGTTTACTAAATAACTGACGCTTTCAAACCAACGCTTCGCGTCACCTAACGCTACCCATTGACTAACGCTTTTCATTGACCAACGCTTCGCTGACTTACTATTCGCTGTAGCTTAAGTTTCGCGATGGTTTACCCTTTGCGTTACCCAACAGTTACGTGGCGATAACTGATGCTTCGCGTCGACTAAAGCTTCGCGTAAACTAATGATTCGCGTTACCTTATTCACGCTTAATGCTGCTAAACCAACGCTTCGCGTTGAGTAATCGCCACTTCACGTTGACTGACTCACGGTTCGCTTTAGTTTACGTTGAGCATTGGTAACGATTCGTGTGAAATCACACTTCGCGAATTACTGACGCTTCGCTTTGCATAACTAACGCTTCTCATTGACAAACGCTTCGCGTTGGCTGACTTCCGGTTCGCTTTAGCTTACGTTTCGTTTACCTTTGCGTTGACCAGACAGCGATACTTATAGGTAAGCAACGCATACTTGTGAACGCGCGAAATTAACAATTAAAAACAGGTATAAATAATTAAATTTTTAGAAATCGCAATTAAGGATATTGTTAACTATTGTATAAAGAATAATAAAAACAATATTATTTATATTTTATTTTTTAATATATTTTTCATGGGTCAAAAGTACCCAAATTTAAGATTTTTCAAACCTTTAAAAATTTATATCTCTAAAAATATTAACTTTATCGTGAAAAGTCATAGGACCTTTTTTAATTGTATTTTAACAAAGAATACAAAAAAAATTTGTCCGGTTCAAAAATAACATTTATATCATCAATAGGGTAATTTGAAGAGAATCGCATAAAAAAATTGAGGTGGAATAGTTTTCGGTACTCATGCGCCGATTCCTCCTAGACTATTTTTACTGTTACAATAATATTAACACAAAACAAACAAATAATTCATATTTTATAAACATTAAGGACGTTCCCAAGAAAATCGGTTTTCTTCAGATTCTTCTGTAATTTTGAATATATGTAGTTAAAAGTATCATCCACACGTAGAATATTATATTTTTAATGGTCCTTACGGTACTAAATTTGTAAATATTGACAGTTAAAATTTGTATGTTTATCATATAAAACTGACTGATATCCTGAGATAATATAAGAGTAATTTTTATAAGATTAAAGTTAACAGGAATAAATGTGAATGAATGAAATTTTAGCAAGAGTAATTTCAATATGATTTTAAATTTATTATATTTTAAATCTAGTATATTTTAATTTAGTTAATTTTCTATTTATTTTTATTTTTGTTTCTATTGATCAACAACAATCGTTTTTGTTTCTATTGATCTCGAATTTCTATATATTTCTAATTGTCAAAGAGTAAATTACGACTAGCTAATTTATACTGATGATGACTACATTGTAATCAAAATACATATTTATAATACAAAAAAACGGATCTAGGCAAAGGGGGCAAATTTGAAATTTTATTTCAAAAACCTAGAGTTCTCACTAATTATCATTCGATAGTATAATGTTTAGTGATAAAATAGTTAAAGCTCTTGCGCGTATGTCTGAAGCAAATAAAAATTGAAACTACACTCAATGAAACAAGATCTGAAATTCCCGATGAAAACTGTATAGTTACATTGGGAGAATTAGCAAAGAACCTCAAATGTACCAGCTGCAAAAGTCTTTTAGACATGGAAAAGTTAAAAGATTTTAAGAGAGAAGGACTTCATATTTACTTCAAAATAATACGTGAAACTTGTACTAAATGTAATTTAGTTAACACTGGGCTGATATCAACTCAACCTTTCTGATATCAACTCAACCGTAGTCCTAGGTAAGTTTGTAATATTGTACTTAAAATTGTTGTGTAACAATGTTAGTTGCCATACTCCTCCGAAACGGCTTGATCTACGTTTATGAAATTTTATATGTATATTCGGTAGGTCTGAGAATCAGTCGTAATCTATTTTCCATACCCCTAAGTGATAAGGGTGGTCCACCCCAAACATTTTTTTCTAAACGTAAGAAGCGAGGAATTCTTAGTCAGTCTAAAGCTAAGAAACTGAGACGACTTGAACTGAAAATAGAAAATATTTTGACAAATGGAAACCCGACTTCAAAAATCAAATATTCTAAACAAAAAATGCACTAAAAAGTAAAAAATAATTGCATATTCTTGTGTCAATTTTAGTTCACCTAAGCAAAAATTTTTAAATATATATGTACAATTATTGTTATTTTTTAAAAATAACAAAATGTTAAATATTTTGCATAATATTTTACTTAATATTTTTCTATTAAAATGTGTGTTGGATCAAAAAAAATTATTCTCAATAATTTTCATTACAACAAAATCTCCCCCTCTAGATTCCAACACACATTTGCTAATTTGCTTATTATATTTGGTCGACCAATTTTTGACTTAAGAACTATCTGAACAATTTGAATTGTACTAGTACATTTAGCTAGCTAGCATAACTTAAAAGTGTACGTACACATTAGTTCTTCACTCTTCATCAATGGCGCCTGGTGTTGATTGCCGGTCGTCTGGGCCGCAAGTTGTACCCTGGCCTTAATGCTCTGGCCTCTGGCTCGTCCACACATGGTACGTCCCGTCGTCTTCCATCACCTCCATGCCTTTGACCCCCCAATCGATCTGGAAGTAGTTGGCCGAACACCTCGTTCCCCACTCTCAATCTTCCCAGATTCCCATTGGCGGCGGTCCTTGCACTGGCCGGCTTCAAGAGACCTCCATGTATCTTCGTGGGAGGCACTGTATCCACAACATATATTCCAGCTGGTAAACTCCTCAGCACCTTGTAAGGCCCTTTCCACTTCGGTGCCAAACCACTATGGACACCCTCCACCTAACTGCTGAGCACTTGATTGCGCATCCAGACGGACTCTCCAGGTTGATAACTGAGTCCCGTCTCCACTTGGTCATTTTCTTCGGCATTGGCCAATATTGTTTGCCGAGCTCTTTCAACATTATCATTGCGTTCTTGGCCTCTCTCATTGGCCCAATCTTCAATATCTTGAGGCTCTTCAGCTGTTTGTATCTGCCAATCCCCAGGCTTCTTCATTTCTGCCCCCAGTAACAATTGGGCAGGCGAAAAACCAGTTGTTCGTTTTGTTCTATTTCGTATTGCGAATAAGCACTTGTGTAGTTGTTGGTCCCAGTTTTTATGTGCTTGGTCCAATAAATTTAAACGCAACAACTTCTTCAACTCTTGGTTCTGACGTTCCGTGGGGTTGGCTCGTGGATGGTATATTGGCGTTGTCCATATTTCTGTGTTCCAATCTTTGTTTACTGCTTTCCATTCTTTCGATCTGAACTGGGGACCATTATCACTCAGTACTGCTCTCGGATAACCATATCGACTGAATACTTCGTCTTTGAGTACTTGTGCTATCTTCGAGGTCGACGTGGCCCCCAATGGAAATGCTTCGATCCATCTAGTGAAAATATCTGTCACGACCAATATATTTGTCTTTCCACGTGATGTGCGTGGATATGGACCCATTATGTCGATGCTGACTACCTCCCATGGTGAAGTAGGTCTTCGACTTCTCATTGCTGAACTTGGTTTCTTATTAAGTGCTGCACACGTATCACACCCTTTTACATATCTGCGTATGTCATCTTGCATCCCATACCAATACACGCGGTTACGGATCTGACGATACGTTTCTCTCCATCCAGGGTGTGCTGCTTCATCACTGTCGTGATATCTTCTTAGAAAACCAAGTCGGCGTTCTTCGGGAACCACTGGCACTTCTTGTACCATCTGTTGACTATGGTACCAGAGGATCCCGTCAGCTACGGTGTAATTAGCTCTTGTTCTGTCCACTCGTCGACGTAGATTGCTTCTCAAAGGACTTGTGTTATCAACGATGTATCTTCTGATGGCAGTCATATCACGATCTTCATCCTGCCATCGTCTAATATCGTCGAGTGTGGGTGTTTCCACTTCAATTACGTTGAGGGTTATCGGTGTTTTTGCCCTCTTTTCAATCACCCACTCTGGAATGTCCTCCACTTTTTCATCTTCAGCCTTGCCCTGTGGTTGTCTGAACAAGGAGTCGGCGGCTTGATTATCTTTTCCGGGGACGTGAATTATTTCGTAATCATAGGCTCTCAATGCTAATGCCCATCTTGTCAATTTGGCTCGACTATCCTTGGTTTTGTTCAGCCATTGGAGCGCTGCATGATCCGTGTATAATTTAAAATGCCTTCCTTCAAGATATCCTCGAAACTTCCTCAATGCCCAGATTATCGAGAGACATTCCTTTTCTGTCGTGGCATACTTTCTTTCTGTGGGTCCAAGTTTCTTGCTGGCGTAGTTTATTATTCGTCTTGTCTTGCCATCATCTTCCATTTGAAATAATATTGCACCCAATCCGACGTCACTAGCATCCGTGTTTAAACAAAACGTCTTCTTAAAATCTGGATGTGCTAGTTTCGGTGCATTCACAATCGATGATTTCAGATTTTCGAACGCCTTCTGATGCAATGTTAGCCAGCGCCACTTTATGTTCTTCTTGAGCATTTCGCTTAGAGGTGCAGCTATATCTTCGTAGTTTTTCACGAAGCTCCTGTACCAACCACATAATCCCAAAAATTGTCGTAATTGTCTTCGTGTTCTTGGTACAGGGTGATTACTGATAGCTTCATTCTTTTCTTCCTCTCTGTCAATGCCGTCTTCGCTCAAAATATGTCCCAGGTATTTGACTTTGTTGCTGTTAATGACACATTTGCTTGGTTTACAAGTTAATCCATGTTGTTCTAGTCTTTCAAGTACAAGATCCAGGTGATGTAAATGTTCCTTGACTGATCGACTGTAGATTAGTATGTCATCCAGGTAAACTTGGCAGAAATCTTCGATGTATCCAGATAAAACTTCGTTCATTAAACTCTGGAACTTAGCTGGAGCATTCTTCAGTCTAAACGGCATGACGCGAAATTGATAGAGACCTCTTGGGGTGGTAAATGCTGTGTATTCTTTCGATTGTGGCTCCATCTCAATTTGCCAATAACCAGTCTGAAGATCCAATGTAGAAAATATTTTTGCTCCATTGACTTTTCTCAACATCTCTTGCAGATCTGGAATCGGAAACGCATTGCTCTTTGTGATATCGTTCAATTTTCTGTAATCGACGCACAATCGAAAAGTACCATCTTTCTTCTTCGGCAATACGACGGGTGCGGCCCAAGGCGATGTGGATGGTTCTATAATGCCATCGCCTTCCATCTCTTCAATCATCTCTTCTAATACCCGTTGCTTCTCATTGTTGTACGGGTATGGTCGTAATTTAAAGGGGGAATTCTTCGTAATCTCAATCTTGTGTGTGATCGTTTTTGTCCTTCCAACTTTGCCGAAAACGCTGGAATGTCGCCGAATGACATCTTTTAACTGCTCTTGGTTCTCAAGGAGTTTTATTTGTAACTCGCCCAATGCGTTGTTAATTGTTGCCACATCTCTATGGGCTCCATCTGGTTTTCTCCATGCAATGCGGACTCTCTTATCACACCCCAAGTAAATTTTACCACTTCGGTAATCAATGCTCACACCATTTTTTGTTAAAAATTCATGACCAAGTATTAAGTGGTTCCGTAGGCCAGGTACAACCATTACTTCAACATTGAACTTCATTCTTGATATCATCACATCCATGCACATTTTCCGAAGAATCTTGAAAGTATTATTGCTTGTGGCTCCACTCCCTGTACTATCTCTGACAGGGTGCCATTTTCCAATACTTCTTGCCAATTCTTCGCTGATAAAATTGTGTGATGCTTGACTATCGATCAGTGCCAATATTGATCTTCCACGCACATCAACTTCCACAATTGGCCCATTCTGGTGTGAGTTCTTGGTCTCCATTGTTGTTAAATGAACCGGTAATTGTTTGAGTTCACGCCGATGTTGTGCGTCTTTGTGGAGGTTAATGTGTACCCCAGAACCAATTTCCTCCCTCATTGATCCTGGAATTAGTTTCCCGACGGTCCAGGTCTATTTTGTTGTCCCCTTCTGGGACAGTTTCGACTTATGTGCCCCACTTGGTGGCATGCGAAGCACGTTCCAGGACTGCTTGGACGTGGTGGTGGTGTTGCCCTTGCTGGTGGTTCTTGTCGATTCCTCGCTGGCTCTTCATCCAGTGTTCTGACGGTTATACGTAGCTCATTTAATGATTTTGGATTCGAAATCTTCACCAGCGGTCGTACGTTGTCGCGTAGTAAATTCAATATTATGGGCACCACGTCATCAATATTCCTGTCGGCGTGCACTCTTCTGAACAGCTGCACCTTCATATTTACGAACGCTTCTGTCTTTAATCCTGTGGGTTGGGAAACGGTCATCAATTCCAGTTCAGCTTTAGCTTTTCTTCCGACACTGTTGAAGAAGCTTTCCAACTGCCACTTCCATTCATCGAAGGTGTAGCCCAACCCACGGTTCATCAATGCCCAATCTCTGGCTGGTCCTGTTAATTTTTTTGTGACCATATCAATCCAACAGTCTACGGGCAGATGCGTTTGTCGTAGTAATGCCGTTGCTCTGTTCAAAAAAACTACTGGGTCTTTGGCCGGTCTACCACTGACAGAAGCGTCGTTGTGTCCAATGCTGCGGAGCGAATGACTGTATTCACTTCTTGCGGATCAATACGCATGTCTCGAAGTTGCTGTGTTTGACGCTCTTCGATCCGTATAATGTCATCCACGACTTTATTGTATTGTTCGTTCATCTTCGTTTCCATGCCATCAAGTCGTGTGGTTACGTTGCTTTCTATGCCTTCGATTTGTGTGCGGGTTATAGTGACATCGGCTTTGATGTTCGTGATGTCAGCTTTCACAGCCTCGACGTCAGTGCTTATTTGGCTGATACGTCGTACGCACATTTCTCTTAGGTTCTCCATTCGCTCCGACAAGTCCTCTTTCAGCTTTGTTGGACTTGTTGCATTATACTTAATGTCTGTTCGCCCACTCTTTCTTCAGATTCCTGAAGTCGATTTCCGATTCTTCCTTCAAGTTCGTTGCTCATCCTCTCTTCGGACTCTTGAAGTCGACTTCCAAGTCGCTCATCCATCCGTTCTTCAGATCCTTTGAGTTGGTCGGCCATCTTCTCCAATCGATCACCCATTCTCTCATACAAATTCTTGAAGTTGGACATTATTGTCGCAAACATCATTTCCATTGTCGCAGCAACTGGCTCTTCCGGGTTGGAAACCACACTTCTACGCCGTTCTGATGTGGGAATGAGTGGTCCTTGAGTCCTTGACGTCGGTGTTCCTTGTTGCCTAGATTGGTGCTCCTCCCATCTTGCCTGTAAGACCTCTCTAGTGCCAGTGCTGTCCAGCCCTTCGGCCTCCATCATCTCACGCAATCGTGGCATGGGGATGCTGCGGCTTGCCATTGTAATTCTTTTCTTCTTCCGTACGTCTCCTGGTCCTGTCACGGCCGCCACTTGTCGCGGTATCCTGGCACTGTTTATCCTCTAAGAAT